>CM055102.1:21755236-21839385 GCA_029204225.1 Diphasiastrum complanatum
ATCACTTGTGCACTTGGTTCAATAGGTTTGTGGACTGCTAGCCTTTGTTTAATGGTAATCATATTCAAAGGAGCAGTTGCCGGTGGAGGTTTTGGTCTTGCTGGACAGTCCTTGTAACAATGTCCATAGCCGCATTCCCGACAAAATGGAGTAAACTTTCCTTTATTCGGACATTCAACAATCTGTGATTTTCTCCACATCCAAAGCATCCAAGTGGTGCTTTAGCCCACTATCTAGACTATTGTTGTTGCGCAACAGCATAGATATCGTATTATTCTAAAGAACCATTATCTTGATCTGCATTGTAATTCCATTGAAGATTCTGGCTCCATCATATTTGTAGAAGTAGCATGTTGTACTAGAGGAGCTGGCAAGGATAATCGCTCAGGAAATCCAAGGCCATGGGCCTCACCATCAAGTACCTTTGGATTATCTCTATATTGGAATTTAGCATATCTTTGTTGAATTACCTGAGGAGTAAACGAACAAAAACTGGATCATGTCCAGTAGAATTGCATAGGTGACAATAAGTATTTGTCATACGTAGTTCTCTAGGAGTTCAATCTAAAAGGAGATTAGAGAGAATTTTAGTAAAAAAAATGGAAGTTCAAAGGGATGGGACATATTCTACCCTTGATTGAGTCCAATGAAGTTAAGGGGAAAAAAGACATTCCAATGTGAAAAAATGGATCACACTAAGTGGGATTGTAGGTCGAGTGCAAAGATGATGATTGATGAGCATTTCTACTTTGTTGATCTTGTATCATTAGCAACATCGAATCTTCCTGGGAGTTTTTGGCAAAAGTAGAACCTTCTTCTTGTTGTTGCATCTTCTTCTTCACTTTGTTGTGCTTGAAAACTCGACAGTCCTTGATGTCACAATTGGTTCTCTTGCAATACTTATAGAAAATTTTGATCTTGAGTTTTTGTTGTTGTTGATCATGCTGCTATTGTTGGTGGCTCCGATCAGTTTGATCAACTTTTGTCTTCTTGTCCTTCGGATTTTTTTTTCTCTCGGAATGCTACTTATTCAAATACAAGGTAACTTTCTTTGTATTAGATGATGATAAGCTCTCCCTTCTTACTTCTTCCTGTAGTAAACCTGTTGTTAGCTTTTGGAGAGACAACTTAGGAGTAATGCTAGATTGTCATAAGAGGGAGGAAGATCGGAAAGAAGAGACATATTAGCATCTTCATCCACCACTGGCGAACATACTACAACTAGTTGATTAAGCAGCTACTTGAAATCATTTAGATGGTCGCTGACTTAAGTTCTTTCACTCATCTTAAGCGATAGCAATTTCTTTCTCAAAAAGAGATGTCGTGACAGCTATTGCTTTGTATAAACCAGTCATAATGTCCCAAGTTTTTTTGGAAGTGGAACAATTAGCTACATGAGCTATTTGTGAATCTTTTAGATTCAGAGATACGATGGATAATGCTTTGTCATCTTTTGCTTCTCAAGCGGTCAACAATTCAAGTTTGGTTGGTTTGGCTATCAAACCATTGACATATTCGCATAATTAATTTTCGATTTGTATCATCCTCATTTTGAATTTCCACATGTGGAAGTTGAGCTTTGATACCATGTTAGAAGTAGGAAAGATAAAAAGATAGTAATCAATTCGAAGTCGACAGATGAACTATCGGGCTCTGTGGAATAATCTTTCTTCTAATGCATGACTATGCCTATAAAAAATCGAACAAAATTATCGTGAAAATCATCATGTTCAATCTTTTAGTGACTAACTTTGAGGTCATTAGTATTACAATGGATGACGCAATATGCAAGAAGATGAAGATTCAGATGATGAATCAAATATTGGAATGCTGCCATATACAACAGGGCAAACGACTACAACATCCACAACCATTGCATCTATGAACATCAATGCAACAACTAGACTAATGATGAACGAGTTCGAGAAACTTGGACAAAAGCAACAGATGTAGTTGGAGAAGATGTAGTTACAGTTTGATGCAAAGTTGAAAGCATTAGAAGAGCAACAAGCCAAGAGTGATAAAACAACTAATAAGATGGCAAGACGGAAAATCAATATTCTCTCTCTCCACAACTCAAAACTAAGGGTAGTAAAGTCATGCCATAGATCACTAGAGAAGGGTGAGGCTATTAGTGAGTAACCATGGGAGGCCACGAGCTATTGAAGGTGCCATATTGATTTCTATTGGTAGCCATAGTTGGAATATAAACCCTGATCTAGAGCAAGGAGGAGCCTCAAGCTCAATCACATCCAACTATGCCAAACATGTAGTGATAATGAGGGTCCTTGTGTTTACAGGAGCACGCTTTGGAGTAGGAGTCCATCCGGAGCTATTGGATCAAGCACTATTGAATTGGTTTTGGTGTGCTAGATTTGAAGACCAAATTGAATGCCATTCGAATGGATAAAAATGAGAGTACAACAGGGCACCTTCATGATTTACATATCTTAAGTCTAAGGGCACCTTCAGGATTTGCATACTTTTAGTTTGAAGGGCACCTTCGGGTTTTTAGGGTTTTTCGCATTTTTGCTACATTGGCAGACCGACGTCGCCAACGTATCATCAACCCTAAAATAGCTGGAGAAACAAATATTCTAAGGGCGGTTACCAACTTTGTACAGATGCAAAACTGGAGTAAATGGCAGTTAAGGCATAAGATATTTTTTCCTCTCAACACTTGTAAATCTATATATTAGTTGAATCATGCTATGTAAGTGTTAATTGAATTTCTCTTTTGATCAAAGTTTTCTATAGCCAGCGTTATCACGCTCAACAAGCTAAAGTTATTGCTTCAAGCTATTGTACTCACTATTGATATTAATCAGAGTGCAATTTTTGTCTCACTACTGCGTTGTTCATTTGCGCAATCTGTATGAATTCTTCTACTTGAATTTTTCTGCTGCTAACTGTTGTGTTTCCGTTCCTACACGCCTACGCTCAAATCCTCAAGCTTCCGCTGTCGCTCATGCCCCACGATTTTACGACAATTCATACATGATGGCTCTAGGAAGATGTGGCCAATCTACTTCTTGACGAACAAATCCAATGCATTAGCTTGAACTAGATGGATGCAGGCATCAAAAAGCTACTAAGATCGAATAGAGGGGACGACTATGAATCATGTGTGAAGTCTTTTGCAATAAATATGGATTAAGAGGCACTTTACTTAAGCGCACACACCACATAAATAACAATGGAGTAGCATAAAGAAGGAATCTCACCATTGTAAAAAGTTCTCTATTTGTGTTGAAGCAAATGAAATTGGCAAACTTCTATTGGTCAGAAATCATTAAACACTAACAAGTTCCAAAAAGATAGATGAAATTCACGTTTGATTAGTTTTAGCACTTCAGTCATCATCAAACAATATCAGGTTGCAAAAGGGTAGAAATTCTTGGATACCATTAGTAGCACAAGGACTAAACGAATTCTCAAAAGCTACTATGATACATGATAAGACTAAGTGAATCTCAATTTCTAGAGGACTAAAAATATTTTGAAAGAAATAAACATATGAGTACTAAGTGAATTATCTTGCAAATGCAAGTACCGTGTGCCACAAATTAGAAAAACAAAGTGAAAGTAGTAGCGAGTAGTAGTTTGATTGATGCAATTCAAAGACAAATTTCCTTCTCAACTATAGAGCACTATGTTACCCTTGTTACTACTATGAAATAGTGACATTTATTTCTATCCAGTGATTTGTACCACTTTGTTGACCATCTACTAGTCATTTATTGTTATTGTTATCATCGTGCCCGCTACATGAGCATCTTCTAGCACCTTCCGCAGCAGTATGGCTTCCAAATTCAGTCATTTACAGCAAAAGTTGGAGTATTAGATGGACTCTTGGCTCTCAATTAAAAAAAACTAAAACACAACAACAAAAAGGTGCAACAAAGTTGCCAAGTTTTTCTAGAAACCACTTCTAGGTTTTACGAAGATGGATCTACCTACCTTCCTCGACACACAGATCACATAGTTGCTTCTACTTTAGATTCTCCAGCTCTTGTTAGACCACTTGTCTTGGGATTTCTTTTGGGATGTCTTTTGCAAGGATTTTCAATGTCAAGTCTAGCTTCCCATCTACTTCGAATCATCAAGATGAAAATGAAGAAAAAAACTAGTTAGCTAAGTTTCAGACTTACTTTTGATTGAATCCAAAAATCCATGATCAAATGGTTAATTGAAATATTTTCAGTTTGTTGGTCGGCCTATTACTTCGTGACAAACTATCTCATGCTAAGAGACACTCGTTCTATATTGGATATTCTCGAGCTTTCCTACGAACATTCTTGACCAAGAAGGCAATCAACTATACATATATATAACTTTTGTTAGGCAACCTTTTGAGATAAGAGATTGTGACTTAAAAAAGATGAAAAAAATCTTGTCTCACATTTTTTCTAACAAAGGATAACTATCATTTACATGTAAAGATATAAAGATAAAGTTGCTCTCCTATTTAGTCTTTTGAAATATGCCCTCCTTCACTATTACAGCACTAGAAAAATAAGCTTCCTAGCTTTTCAAATACAATGTAACAAGGGTATTTTGAGTGGATGCCACTCTTCAGTGAACATACATTGACAATGTCACCCTATAGAATATATTTTAATCGGATTTTGTTTGTTTGGCTTTGCACTCTCAACTTGCTGGACAAATGTTTCAAGCATCACTCTAGCCAAAAGATTCTACTTAATTTATTTGTATAAATTTTCATTGAAATGTCTCCATTTTGCATATACAATATGCTTTTGGACCTTGCTTTCAACATTTAAGTAAAATCTTTTCTATCTCGTTTGGTATTAAGGAACTAAACAATATGCTCTCTAACGAATCCAAAACATTTGTCATAAGAAAATTTTCCATTTTCTTTCATGAGTAGGTCCCACAAGATCTTCCTCTTTAGCCTTTATCAACCTTCGACGAGTATCTTTTAATGAAGCTCAAGAAGGTTCTTCATCTAAGAATGAAGCTAGCATGCTTGGTTTTCTTTCTCTCCCTAAGGTGCATTTTTTTGATTCAAAACTCTAGAATACCAGCTTTCTTCTTCCTCTAGGTTGTATTGCCTTTTCTTTAGGTGTATAAGCCACATGAACTGGAACCCCACCCCATGCTGTAAGATATTCAGACATAAACCAATGGCTTTTTACTTATTTGGTGCACCATAATAATGCTATAATATTTTTTATTTGCCCTTGGGTTCCTTCCCAACATGCGTGATAAATGTTCTTTAACTTTCCACTATCTTTAGACTCTCTTATATGAAAGTTCGTAAAAAAAAAATTAAACTAAAGCACTATATGAACCTCTCCAGAAGGATAGCAAGTAGATGGGGCTAAGTAAAAGTATATGTCTTATAATTAGTATTTGAGAATTGAAGAAACTACTTGTTCTACCTAGTGTAGCTATTTGGAGTGTATCCTCTAAAAGAGCCAATTAGCTTGATATGCATTAGACACCTTAACCCCAATAGCTATGCCTCAGTGTCTCCTTGTGGAATGCTCTTTAATACATTGCTAATATGAACAAGAAACTTGGTATTCTCCATGCTTATATAATACATGACATTAGAAGTCCTTTATTATCTTCAGTAGCTTATCCATAGATATTTTTTTGAGTCGAGTGAGAATACCCACATTGTCTGCTAAGCAACGTTGAAATATCACCATCAATTAAATATTACAAGTTACTGGTAACAAGAGTTCAGCAACAAGAGTCCTTATTATTGTCAAGATATTACTCTATCCGTTTTGCAAGAGTGCTTGCTTACCTTTATTTGTATCAGGCATATAGGATTGTGTAGATGTTAATAAGCTATTGAATGTTGTAGCTTTTACAATCAAAATGGAGGTGATCTCGAGAGTTTTCTTGCCGCGTTTGTTGCATCCTTTGATATTCTTTCACAATATCCATGCTATCACTTATGCAATGCCAAATAATTAAGATAATAACATATCTTTTGTCGCCTAGGATAAACAAATGGGAAGCCATTATTTTAGGAAGTGCATATGTGACGATGCTAGAAGTAGTTGTAGACTTCTTCAATATTTTTTTTCCCTTTGAGGTTCAAGTACATGCCCAAACAAGAAAAATGTTAGGAAAAGTGCAAGTCACAACCAAAACCTCCAATCTAATTTCAAATAGTCAAAAGTATGTCGAAATTGAAGAATTGCAATCTCACATACACGAGTCTTTTGCATGTCAACTCAATTCACATCACACTTCCAACCAAAGTTGCAGTCCGCGTTCTGGAACGCGATCCGGGATTTCCCATTAGGGTTTCCCGGAACGCAATTTTTTTTTTGTATAGTTGCCAATATGGGTATCATTTGAAAGGATATTAAAAAAGCAATTGTTATGCAGATCAGTTGCTTGGTTTCAGATGGCTACAGGCTACATTGATTAGAAATCTGGACATCAGTAGATGGTTTAAGAAAACTGGCTGCATTTTCATATGGTTTCAAAAATTTGGACATCAGTAGATGGTTTCAGCTATTCCACAAGAAGTATACAATTCCCGCTAGTCTAAAGAAGGCTCCTAACTCTTTCTATCGTTTTTTAACAGAAAACGGAATCAGTAGATCTGCAAACCATTGGCATCAAAACACCATTTCAGAACTGATTTCTGATATCTATTGGAAAAGCATGTCCACCATTCAATTACGGTTTAGTTAGTATTAAACTAAAAAAAAAAAAAAATTGGCCATTACTCCTTTTTCCACAAAAAAAAATAAAAAATTTGCGATCCGGGTCGCAGATCGCTGACGTTCCAGATCGCACGATCCGAAACGTTTTTGCAGCGGACTGCGATCCGCTGCAACTCAGCTTCCAACTCGTAAAGATAATCAAATCAAGGTGCACAATAAATAGCAAGCACATTGTCTCAAGAGGACACACATCTTGATCTTTGATCACAATATTCTAGGTATGAAGTATAAAATGTTACTCCTAGCAAAATGTTCAAAATAACCTTAACTCTTCCAATCTTCAATGCCTAGAAGGAGTCTCTGGTTAGTACTATAAACCTTTAACAAGAGTTTGATTAGGAATAGTTTCTGTAGTATCAGTTTTTTTTTTTACAATTGTGATCTCCAAAGGAATAGTTTTATAGATACCAATTTAGATATGGTTGGGACAGTCTTAACATGTGCAAGTAGCATAGTGAAGCTTTAAGCTAGAGTTGACTATGTCCCAAATTATGACAGAATACCGTATTTAAGAAATAGATCTGAAAAAGGTATTGGATGCTTGAGAAGCTTCATTGATTTAGTTTCACATTGCAAACTTGATGCTATGCAAAAATGTTTTTGAAGTTATTTTATTAGATCTCAGCTTCACTTTATCTCACATCTTTAGGCAAAAAAAGCATAGTGCTCAGTCTCATGCAACTTTATCTGTTTCCGTAAGCTTTTGATGCAATAAAAGAAATTGGTGAAGAATTGAGATGCCTTGATAAGTGGCCAACCTCTTTATCAGATCACAAAAACTTTACAACGATGTATATAAAACCAGAAAGTCTCCAATCGAGAAATTTGAACCAAGCCATCTATCTGCATATGCTGAGTGGCATATGGCAAGGCTAGAGGCTAGCTCAGCGTGATTTCACAAGGAATTCTATAATTTTTTGTAACTAAGTTATCAAAAATTAAACCATGCCCTTTTTAGCTGCTGCTAGTCGCTCCAATGTTGATTCTATAACATGAACCACTTCAGTACTGTCGTCATCTGGTTCAGGAAAGGTAACACAGAAAGAAGGTTGTGGTACATGCCCCAGAGGCCTACCCATGACCGTTCGTTGCTCAATGTATTTGCATAGTTGCAGATGGAAAGGATGAGAGGGTGAAAAGTAGTTGACTTTCATATCCAAAGAGGGGTCCTTTTGTTTTGCCAGTTCCTTCGAAGAGAGTCGACAAAACTGTGGAATCGTATTTTGGTCCATAACCTAAGTCAGTCAAGCAACCAGATGCCAACCAACTGTTAATTAAAACTCTGGAGACAAATAAAATATAGCAAGAACTTCTTGGAGGTGTGGACTTCCTAAGCAGGATAAGTCATTTGTGTAAGTTAAGCATAAAAGGTAGCACAGTTTGTGTGCATTTCTGCAATCCCCCTGATTAATTACAAAATCCATGATGTGCAAGTTACAACTCTCTTTATTATAAGACTTGCCTTGGAGTATTACAAACAATGGAATCAAAGGCCCTGCACAACCAGTACACTTCTATAACATGTAGCCAACAACACAATTGTTCATTTCTTTAGCAATACTGTATGGCATGTTCACTTTTCAAAAGTAAAAAGGTGTGGGTCAGTGTTTAATTGACTATAAATGTTTCATAGAATATTCCTAGAAGAAAGGAGTTCTATGAAACCTTTCAGAGCTATCTTTGAACTGCTTAGCTTTCTTTCAAATGGTCTTTTTATTTAGTCTCTATCTCACTTCAAGTCACCTCATTACATGATTTCCATATTTGACATATTAAAGTCAATGTGGATGTAGTCCTGCCTCCAACATTTGCAGTGTTACTACATGCATTTGAAGATGTTTGTTCCCTCACATAAAACAAAGATCTGGCCCCTACCAAATATCTGCCAGATTTCCCTTCGACATTTTACAAAGTCTAGCTTGGTAGCAATGATTTAATCCAGAATACATAGTGGTTAGCTTGAATGCAGAAAGTTAAGGCGACTGAAATGAACAAAAGACCATGTTACTGCTACCAAGTGTCCATATATGAGTTGATTTTGGCCTAATACAATAATAGGTAGCTGACAACAAGATACAAGAATGGTAGGTGAAACTCTACAAGTCAACTAACATGAGCTGTTTTCAAGAGTTTACATCTGCATAGTACAAACTGTTTATCCAAACTGAATAAGAGAGATGATTAAAACTAGCTTTCCGATTTATCAATTTCTCTTGCAATCAAAGCATTGTTGATGGTACGATTGCCTGAAATATAACAGCTACTATCTGATTAAATTTATTAGGGGGATGCTTACATTGTCCCTGGTGTCAGTGTAACAAAAATGTTGAAACTGCAAAATGAAAGAACGGATGTGCATAAAGTATATATGTTGATATTGCAAAGGTAAAAATCTCAATGCCATAAAAAGAAAGACAATTGCCAAAATGTATAAAGAAGCCATAAAAAATGTATATGCCAAAAAAGTAAACGGGGATGGACTAAGAAATGTGAAGCTGCCCACAGTGGATCACAAGCTATCCAAATGGACCAAGAATGCCAATAAAAGCATCACCACATGAATAAGGCAAGTAAAAAGAACTCAAGTGCCAACAATGATGCCCAAATACCAATTTGAAAGAGCAGAAGTGCCAAATGAATGGAACAAGAAGTGGCCCAAGACATGCCAATAGATCCCAAACTAATCATATAGACCATGCAACTGATATCCTAACCTTAGAACTAGACATAGTTGCACAGAATCGCGTTTCTGGGAGGAGACGTTTCGGAAACCGCGTTTCTGAGAAACGCGTTTCTCCTCCCAGAATCGCAAAAAAAAAAAAAAAAAAAAAAATTTCTTTTTTTTTTTTTGGAAAAATAGCTTATGGCTGAAATTTTTTTAGGGGATAGCGTTTTGCCTCTCAGAAGTGCAATAGATGGGGCACAAATAGATCCTATTTTCAATAGCTATTTGGTTGTTATTTGCTCTGGTTTTCAATAAATGCTCGGGGGGTCCGGGGGGCGGTAGCCCCCCGGTCGGGGGTTTGGGGGGCAACGCCCCCCAACGGCAGGGTCCGGGGTCTATCGGCCCCGACGGTAAGGCCTCTTCATGACTTGGCCTTCCAACTCCCTGAGCGAAAACACACTTACTGGGACCATCTGTGATCGTAATAGACAGGCTAGAGGTTAGTTTTGAATTTTTATCCTTGACAGAACCCAACATTGATTAATGCACTTGAACTGGACCATCCTGCACCCGAAACAGTCGACAAACTACACAATAATTATGCTCTTAATTGGAGCTTTTATCTGATACCCATATTGCCCATAAAAAAACCAAAAAAAATATATATATATATAAAAAATATGTTTCTGGAATTTTTTTTAAAATTTCAGAAACGCGTTTCTGAACGCGATTCTGAAACGCGTTTCAGAAACGCAGTGCATCTATGGAACTAGTTATGGAGGCTGGGATATGTGTTGCGGAAGTGCGCTGCGTTATGTGCGGAATTGCAGGAACTAGAGAAGCTAATACTGATCACAGACAGTGCAACAATTAATCAAATACATGCATCGCAAAAAACACACAAAATATCTTTTGTATTTTCTTCTCTCAGAGTGAGTCGACAGTGCGGCGCCAAATAGCGACCTGACGCTCCTCTTACAAAATTCTCTCTTTTCATCTATGTGTGTCTCCCTTCTTTTTTCTCTCTGTTCTTTTGATTTCCGTTCTATATTTATATTCCACTAATGGGAATTAAAAGATAACTTAGCTAGTCATTACAAGAGAGGTTTACACTAAACTATCAGCTAACTACGTGTCTCCGCTTATAACGTTGCCTACGGCTGAGTGTGACAGTTTTGTGTCTCGCGACTGCTAAGCTTCAAATTCATAAAGGGACTCTAATAGCCCAAAAATGCTAGAAGGAAAGTGTTGACATGCAGGACCCCAACAAGTAAGATATTCAAAGCTAGTCGAATAGCCTAGGAATACCATAATAAAAGAAAAGCTCGACAACTATAACAACGATGCGGGAACATCAATAAAGGCCAAGCGATATGCAACAAACAAAAATGCCAAGAAATATGAAGCATAAGTAGATCATAAAGGCAATCAATAACTGGAAGGGACACCTGTGCAACAACCCAAGGTATCCATAAGGCCCATGAATACAATGCAACAACATTGCAAGATATTCGCAAGGTCCATGAACATATAATGTCATCATGCCAAGAAATTCGTAATGCCCATGAGTTAGAATCAAACCAAGGTATCCGCAAGGCCCATGAATACAAAAGAGCATCATACCAAGGTATCCATAATGCCCATGAAAAAGAAGCACAAACCTTGAGGGAGAGGATATATATCATCACCTCAATGTAGGATCTATGTACAGTGATGAAAAAAGGCCTGTAAAAAAGTGTGATGGGACAACCAAGAAAGAGCACCAAAGTAATGCCAAAACTTAGAAGCCCGTTCCGAGC
Organism: Diphasiastrum complanatum; assembly: GCA_029204225.1. NCBI lineage: Eukaryota > Viridiplantae > Streptophyta > Lycopodiopsida > Lycopodiales > Lycopodiaceae > Diphasiastrum > Diphasiastrum complanatum. The sequence goes on from CM055102.1 coordinate 21,766,417, forward strand.
AAAATGGGTCGGAATGTTCCGTTCCGGCTGTTCCGCCTGTACTGGCTCGGAATGAGTTAGTTCAAGTTAAAAAAAAATGGTAAATGACCCTGCTGGCCCGCACATTCTGCATTCACGGATAGCGAGCAGGGAAAGTGCGCCTACATCCAATTTGGGGATGAGCTGGGATCAGAGAAGCCCCAACAACAAAACTTCATACCTGCAACGGTGAGTGTCTCGATATGACGTTAACACTGTAGTCTTCAAAAGTTCCAGGGAAGCTTGCTCAAACCTTTGAATGCGGCTTATAGAAAGCAATACCAGTATCTCAAAAGCTGTCATTGGCTGGCAAGCGGTTCACACTATGTTCAACAATTCCTGTCCTAAAGGTGGATCTTGCTTCACGGAGAAATTAATATGCAGCACTACTGTTCCTTTAACCTGCTCAAACATATCAGCATGATTGATTCTTGATCTCTTTTTTGCACGACATCCATTCTCCCTGGATTTCTTACCAATATCATCGCCATCCAATCTATTAAAAATCAGAGCTAGAATCGCTGTCTGAGCCACGCTATATATCTTGATTCTGTTCCTTAATCTCCAATGCTTTGTTAAAAACCACGTTATCTATATCCGAGCCAGAGTTGCTGTCTGAGCCACGCTATATTTGAGACGTCTCAAAACCGTGGATGACGTGACGTGGGCCTGAACGAAGCCACGACTCACAGAAGCCTTTATGATGGAAGGAATTTTGCAACCAAGATAAACCGTAGAAGAATAATGCATAGAACTGCGATCAACTATAGAAGGAAGCCAAACGCTTAGTTGCCCGTTCTGTCTATCAACTCTTAGCATATGGTTTTTTTTTTCTTTGTTAAAAAATACGTATTTTTTAAATTTTCTTTGGGAGTCCTGTTCCGAAACGGGCAACTAAGTGCCAAAAATAGCCACCAAGTTTAGCGGAAGTGCTACTGCTTATTGTTTGCTATAGGTTGCACCGAAGATAGCAAAAAAGAGCCACTCAAATTTTTTGGCCAGAAGAGAGCTCTAATACCAAATTATGAACACAATATCATAGATATGGCATCACATCATGAAGAACAAACATTAATGATAGCAAATGAGACTCTCTAGCTATGAACATAACATGAATGTCACAAATATATGAGGCTAAAGCTCGACCTAAGCAATAGTAGGAGAGATATTCAACATAACAAGCTATCAAATGAGGAGCCTTAGTGACTGTATATACTAATGAAAAGCTATCTCCCTTCAATTGACTAGAGGGAAATATGGAAATTCAAATATTAGGGCCCCAATTAGGAACTATGTGACACGTAGGTCCTAGGCTTGTCAAACACAAATAAAAGTGCGTGTTCAATAATGACGATATCAAATAACATGCTAATATTGAAAATAATATAAAGGTAAATGACGCCAGTATAATAATGTATCAGTGATGCATATAATGGCCATCATACAGACACGTATGTCCATAGCATTTATACATAGCATCTTGGTATCTGGTGTTGTAGATTGATGATGCTAAGAATAGCTTAAGATAATGAGTCCAAGACCCTAGTAATGTTGATTTCAAGGACTACTTGAGCCTAACATAACTAGGAATGAAACATGCAATCTACATGCAAGTAGAAAAGGAAAACCAGCAAGCTATGGATCCCAAATTTCGATCCTAGTTCAAGTCTATATGAACTCTACTCAATGCTAAACCAATGAATCAAAATGGAAATGAATTCTACTTGCTGGCCACTCCAATTAGCAGGACCAGATCTGGAAAATCAGATCCTAATCATTCTCCAATTGGCCTCTAATCACAATTAGTGATGGCACCCTTCTAATAGAAAACAATTGCTTTTGATTTCATCAATTTCTGAAAAGTATTCAAGGAGAAAAGATGGAATTTACAGATCTGAGGCAGCGCCCAATCAAAATGATTAGTGGGCTGTTCTGGCTCCAAGCATGCATGCAATGATAGTAGAAGTAGTCTGGCTGGTAGCGCCCTCCTCCTACAAGTAATTTGCACTTGATTCCACCAGAATTGGATAAGAGATGATGGAGATCCAACAGAATTCAGATCTGTCCCTGCAACGAGTTCCTACACACGAAAGATGGAGAATGAAGCAAGAAGACACAAAACATAATGAAGATGGAAGTGGTTTCAGATCCCTCTCTCACCTTACTCATGGAGGGTGAATGCCTCTATTATGTAGACTTTGTAAGTGTACAATGGTTCATGCAAATGCCAAGTGTCTAATTCCTATGCATGCCACTTGCGTGCCACATGCATGCAACATCTAGGTGTAAATATAACTAGTACTCCCCCATGCACATGTGCATGGGGGTCTACCAAACTCAAGTGGGGACATAGGCATCATCATGCAAGAAGGCCTTCTCCACAAGTTTGGGACAAAAAATTTGCTAAGTATTTTGGGCCTTAAAAACTTGGACCCAAATATTATTCATGTGGCATGTACTATTCATTTGACTAGGTTTATAATTGAATGGTATACTCCTTTTCGACATTGTTTGAACAGGATAAGCTTATCAAATAATATCCTACAAAAGGATTTTGAATTATTTTACCTCATTTCCAACACTCCTTGTTGTCGATGCTTTGTGTAAGCCAATCACTTTTATCATGGTCATTTGAGAGTGGGTTTCCTTGTCTTTTTCTCCAAGGTGACACATTTCTCTTGAAGAATTTTTTGCTCTTTCAAAAGAAGCTCCTTGTTGTCTTAATCTACAAGTGGTTCACTAATGAAAAAGCCTGCAACTCATTTTTGAACTTGGCATTCTTGTATTCTTGAAAACTCTAGCAAAAATTTCCTCTTTGAATAAGCTTTAACGAAAAATCTCAAAGTCATTTGACATCCACATGGTGAGGAAACCATGAAGTGAGTAAGGAGATGTAAAAAAAAGGTCCTAAGCTCTTCCCAAATGTCATGTAGAATTGTCATATTCCAAAATAGATATTCTATCTCCACTCAATGATCCGTCCCTTCCAAGTTACCTTTGCCCACCAGCACCATCTTCCTGTTGCCAATCTTAAGTTGTTGTCGATAGATATCTTCAAAATGGCCTGATTTTTCCATTGAAATATCCGCAATCATATAGCTTTCTGTAATCTCTCCAATGGAAAAGCTAATCCATTTATGACAATATTGCATTGTCACTTTAAGCTCTATGTACAAAGCTTTGCATAACTTTAGCTTTCACAGAGGACCTCAATTTATGTGGGTGTTTTGGCCAATTGGCTTGGCGTATTCTAGAATAAGATAGCCGCTTCTCAATGTCCACTCACCACTCTTTGTGGGCCTTTGGGGTTGCTTGCTATTTCTCATGTGAGCTTAGGGAGTCCTTTTTTTGGGAAGGTATTCAACTTCTCTGGGGATTGTTACACTTAAGTCATGATAATTGCTTTCAGGGGAAGAGTATTGAGCTTGTTCCAAGAAAATTATGTAGGATGTATTTTATTTAGCTCCCATGTAAGTAGACAAGGAAATTTTTTGCATACTTTCAAATTCTACCTACTTTAGTTCAGGGAGACTCCCTCCTCAAACATTGCAATGTAGCGTAGGATTAACGTTTCTAAAAATTCAAATAGGAGGATTTTCTTACGCCAACACATTGAGTATATTTTGTGGAAAGTTGATTTATTTTTTACCACCAACAATCCTCTTATCCACAGATTTCAAAATTCTTGGAGTGAAAAAACCACCACCTTAGCCTTGTCCAAATTAAACACAAGGTCGAATTCTTCATGAAATCCTTTGAGTGCATCAAGGTGTTGTTGTGAACTCGGAAGTGTATTGGCCAATAGCATCCCATCATCTGCATAGTGAAGAAGTTTAATAGGATAACATGAAGGTTTAGTACCTCCTCCTTTGCATGATATGCATTCTTTGAGGTTGTGTATGTAGATTCCAAAGAGTGTAGGACAGATTGGACAACCTTGTAATGTAGCTATAGATTGTTTTCCTAAGGCCTTTTGATGTACAAACACAACCCAGCAAGCCAACACTTTACCAACCATGCTGCATTAATCACCTATACATATTCTCCCTGAATTGACCTGTAACTTCCAAAACGTAACACCTTGTTACTTGCTTTATTCATTATTAAGTAGTGGTTCTCTTACAAATGCAACATCATGCTGTCAAAATGTACCACATAACTCGTTGGTTGCTCTCACACATTGCTTTGTATGGTTTCCCATGGGATGTGAAAGGTGCAACTAAAACTAAATTCTAGAAGTGTTGACTTATTTGTGGTTTGAAACTAAATACATAATAAACTTATAAAAGAGCTCCATTATCTTCCACTCGCATTACATTTTTGCCAATTTATTATTATTCTAGCCTCAAATTCTCTAGAGATGCACATTACTAGTTGACTTCGTCAAATGCCAAGCTAATTAATATTGAAAATTAATTAAAGAGCACTCTGATATGATTATGCTTATCTAGAAAATCGAATATAAGAGAATAGGGTAACCTACATCCAGTTGATAGATCTTTATGTTCCCTAATAACTGAATAGATGACTACAACTGGAAAGTGCAAATCACAAGAAGTTTTTTCTACTATTCACACATATACCTTCAGCAATTCATCTCTACCACAACCATGGAGAACTTGCACCTTCCGTTTTGTTCTTTCCTGTAGTAAAGGTTTCACAGCCTGCAAAAGGACAATGGCAAGTCAAATTTTATGCAATAAGCATGAAAATTTATAGATTTTTGTGGTTTCAAGCAAAATGAAGAAAGTTTGCAACATTAAAATTAAGCGTACTGAGTCTAACAGAACTTGTAACTCTGCACATATTTGTTACGATAATAAATTAGTGAGATAATAAATCGATTCATAAACTAGACAGGACTTGTGTAGTTCTTTCAAGTTGTTTTATTTATTTGTTATTGATGGCTAGACAATTGGTGCATGTCAGTGAGTCACAAGCATGTCCTATTACTGATATGAGTGCTATTTGGCAACATACATGCCATGATACCTTGGGCATTGATAGGTAGAATAACTTCAAATATGGGTCGTAGTCCATGGATAGGAACCCATGCCTGCTCAAATCACCTACCTCTCTTGCATGTCGAGGGTACCTATGGTGAAGTGACATCATATTAGAGTTGTCATAGGACACTTGGAGGATGCAGATGACATCTTTTGTGAAAAATTTTCACTGTATGTTGGTGCAGAGAGCCCACAGTCCTTGGCCCTCCTGCTCATTGTTGTTTGCATATTACTCTGCATTTTCATCATATGAGAGCTCCACTAATCTTGCATAGTTCAACATCTTTAATCTATGTTTCTCTGTATGAAAATCCCTTGGATTCGTTACTGATAAACCACAAATTTGTCTCTGTATGATATTTTATGTTAGTGGATGCACATATTTTTAACATTGTATCGGATCCCAGTGCTGCTGCTATGAGCCTGTGTTTCTTGCATGCTGAGAGTAGCCTGTTAGTGATATCTACAGCCAAGCTCTTTCGCTACTTTTTTGCAGCCAGGTTTTTCTAATACAGGTCAATTTTAAACCTCTTGTGTAGATGATGCTATGCAAGTGTATGCAAGTGGATGATGGTTTTCATGGAATCGGTACAACTACTGTGTAAAGGCTTCTTTCGTACTGTCAAACTCGGCCTATAAATTACTGCTATCTATCACTCTTAAAACTTTGCTTTTTGTATGTCAACGGACTCTCAATTGACACACTTTACAATCTCCATATTTGCTATAGGATTAGCATGATTCAGCCTGCTAGATTGTAGCTAGTTTGGTCAGCTACACAACCTATCATAGTGTGTAAAAGTGGTTGTCAATTGGTCTACAGAAGGTGACCAATTCTGTCTAAAAAACACGCTATAAGTTTGGCCAAAAATTAAGTAGAGATGACTATAGTGAAGTAGCATCATACTAGAGTTGTTATGGGACACTTGGAGGATGTAGATGACATCTACTGTGAGAACATTTCTCTATGTATTGGAGGAGAGAGAGTCCATATTCAGATAGCTCTTGTTTGGCTTGTCATTGTTGAAATAATGCTTTTCATTTTCATTTCATGAGGGATTTGTTGATCTTCTATTGTGCATCATCTCTAATACATGTTTTTCTCTTAGAGAATGCCATCATTTGATATCTACCACAAATTTGTCTTTGTATGATCAATGTTTATGTGATTGAGAATATTTTTTGTTGTATATTTGTGAATGCACATTTTCCCAACAATTTACTACTCACAAAAAGACTTGTTAAGATAGAGTAACCTGATGCAATAAAAGTAGAAGACAAGAACCATCAAGAAACGACAAAGACACCAAAAGTTTCAAGACTGATGCACTTATAGGCCCAAAAGTTCATATGAAGTGCGAAATATGAATTGCAGTTTCCTACCTTCCAGCATGCGGTAAATACAAATGGGGCATTGACAATGTAGTATGCATCAGTTTTCTCAGGATAATTCAAATCATCGACAGTGGATATGGCTGTCAAAATCTGCATCAGAGGAAGTACGTGTTGTTAAGCCTTCCATTCAATGCCTTACAATGTTGATGTAGCGACATTCATTCACTTTGATGGCAACTACATGTCACTCATTTAAGTAAAAGAAATATGAATACAACTTCAACCAATTTGACATTGAGATAATAAGAGGACACTTGTCATTGCTTGAATACGAAAATACAAATGCAACTACAAGTGATGGATATAGAAACTTAAGGGATGAAGTAGCAACCTGTACAAAAGCATAAAGGTTGATGAAAGCATAAAGGGTGATGAAACTCTATTGAATTCTCATTAAGGGATATAGGAATTACTAACCACCGATATGAGGCATGCTTGGTTGCTACGACTTGCATGGCCACTTCATATAGTTTGGCATGGTTACCTTCATTTGGTGCAGCGGTGGTATGCTAGTATCTATATTTCGGAATCTTCTTTTAGCTCATATGATCCTTTTGCATTCAAACGTCTTATTTCATGGTCATGCTATGTACCACAATGGATTTGTTGCTTCAGCTATGATAGTTAGAGTTTATAGTAGAGCTTTGATTTCTCAGGGCTATATCTTGTGCATCCTTTGGAGTAGCTAATTTCATACATTCATGGTCTCTCTAGATCAGTTGGCATATTCTTATGATGTAATTAGCATTCTCCTCTGGCAAAGTGACACAGTGGAAGCATGGGGCTATCTATAAATTCCTATGGTATGCATGGTCTATTACTTTGATTTGGCATGAGATATGTATCGTTGCTAGTGTTGGCTTGCAATATGCAGTGTTGCTTGATCATTCAACTAGTATGGATTCCAATTGTGATATATGGCACTGGAGTCCTTTCCTTAGCATGTGGCAGCAAGTTTAGGGTCCCTGAGGGATTCTTGAGTTTGAGCATTGTCCACATAACTTTTCTAATGCTTTAGTTACAATAGATCCTAGGACATGCAGTTCTTGGTCTATATGTCTTATATGGGACACAAATTCTCGTGTCCTTCATGATGGTAATCAACACTCTTGGCCTAGACGGTTTTCTTGGGATGTTGATACATGTCCTATATTATTATTACCTACTACTTGGCATGCCTAATTATTATGATTAGCTTGGGCTGATGTGTACCTTTTCTTTTGTGCAACAATGGTAATGTGGAGTTACCTCTTCTTTGATACATTATTTGGCATCCTATGCAATGTTTCGTGGACTTTTTCAAAACAGAAAAAAATTGGCAACCCCAGGAAACAATCTGTGAAGTGGTTTTAGGGTATTTTTTTGGGGGGGGGGCTTTTATGTCTAGCCTTCTATTGTGGCAGAAACAAGTGTTGTTTTATTGCAATGTAGATCATAAATAATCAGCAATCAATCTTGAATCTTGACTCGAGAGTTACAAGTCTTGAGTCCCATCTATTGTCATGGACCATACTACATAGTACATACATTGATGGTTAGGACTCAAGGGCATGGTCTCGACTCTGTCTAAACCCTAAATCTAGCACTAATCTCTAACTTCTAACACTAATCTCACACTAATTAGTCGTCACACACTAATCTAAATTCTATTATCTAACGCTGCTTATGGAATAGTAATGATCAACCCTAAGTCCTAAAATTCTAAATTCTAATTTATGTTCGATCTCATTCCCTACCCTCACACAGTCCTCCCTCACACAAAAAAGAGAGCAATATTAATCTCTCTCTCTCTCTCTCTCTCTCTCTCTCTCACACACACACACACACACACACACACACACACACACACACACACAGTGCACCTCCTTCTCCCGTGCTCCATCCATGGCGCCCACCCGTGCTGCTGCTCACAGGACCCCCCCACCCCCTCGCTTTCCTACCTCCCCGACTGTCACCTCATCTTCATCCCATCCCCTCCCCCCCCCCCCCCGCGTCGTTGGTGCCGCCTCATCTCCATTCCCTCTCGCGACTGCCTCATCCCCCCCCCCCCCCCGCCTCATCCCAACTCCCTCTCGCGGCTACCTCACCCCCCTCACTGTCACAACCTCCCCCTGTCCTGTCACGACCCCCCCCCCCTGCCCTGTCATAACCTCCCCCTGCGCTGTCACGACCCCCCCCCCCTGCACTGCAGATGGCCCCCCCCCCCGCCCCCGGCCCGCCCGCCCTCGCTGCCACTGGTGATAGCACCCCCCTCGCTGCCCTCGCTATTGGTGCTGACCCTCTCCTCACTAATGAGACCTCCATCCTCTCTGATGTTGCCACCTCCACTCTTGATGGTGCTGTCACCTCAACGATGCCTGCCGCTGCCGTGGCACCCCCTTCCACCTCATCTTTCTGTTCTTCCTCTTCTTCTTCTTCTTCCTTCACTATTGCCCCCCCTCCTCCTCTCTCATCCTCTTTTTCCTAGGCATCATCTTCACACACACACACAACCCCTCCATTTACAACCCCCATTCTCTACACTCCCTCCAAATCAACGGAACTCTTTTCCTCCTGGGAAGCTGACCAAATGCGAGCAGATCTCCGATTCTTGAAGCAAGAACTTTCACAGATGAAAGAAGTCATGGTTTCCTTACTAAAGGAAAAGAACCTGTTGCATTCCAAAGTCGCTTCACTCTAGGACATATGACAGATGGGCTAGATACAGCTTGGAGGACCACCAGAGTGCAGCTACACTCATTATCCGTTTCACTTCCCTGGAGAGTCGCCGAGATGCTTTGCGATGCAGAGCTAAGCTACGTGGCACCACTATCTATATGGATGACGACCTCACATTTATCCAGGTGGAGGAGAGGCATCTAACCCTCCCCAGAAAACCCCATCCCAAAAAGACTCCCCGCACACCTCGACCACTGCACCCTCCATGGTACGATACCGAGTGCCGTTCCCTTCATCAGTTAGTAACCTATTCACGTATCCATACCCCACATTTGCTTCGATCTTCCAGACGATCCTACCATCGTGTTCTCCGCTGTAAGAAGCGTTCCTATGACGATTCTGAAGGGAAACGTCTTATTGACCTCTTTTCAGTTCTTCTTCGGGCGCTTTTTGGCGTGAGTTCATCCCTCACTCTCCACCACCTCTCCTGGAAGACCTTCGCATTTGGACTGATTATGCTACCAGCCTGATACCGTCCCTCCCGACTCGCCGATCTCTATATCTCCACGACCATCCGAGTTCTACTTCTTCATCTCTGACATGGTACTTGCAGCCATTTGGAAGATGAAGTCCCACAAGGCCAGAGATATTGAAGACCTTGAATCTGAGCTCCTTTCCAATGCCTCTGATTTACTTGCCCCCACCATAGCCACCCTTCTTAATTCCGCAGTTGTTTCCGGTTTCCCATCATCTTGGTGCACTAACATTATCCACCCCATCCATAAGAATGGTGACCCCATGATTCCGAGTAACTACCGCACCATCATGATTGGACATGTCCTGGCGGAACTATATGGTACTATACTACAATCGGTTGTGAGCACAGAGGCGGAGACTAGGAGATTATATGCCATGGGTCAGGCAGGTAAGCAAACCTCAAATTCTATTGGACCCCTCAAGGTTCCACCTCTAAATCCTATTGGACCTCTTAAATTTCATCAAACAAAAGCATTACACTTGTCTACACTCTAATTGGCTCGAGTTTGGCCTCCTACTCTATTTTGACTCAATAGTGGCATTACAATTGGAAATGGATAATTTGCCATCTATGCCAAATTTGACCCTATCAACATCCTACACCTAGATGCTTGACTATGAAATTCTATAAGACCCCTATATCAAACAGTTTTATTTACTTTACAATTCCCCACACGTGGGAACATCCTCCACACATGTGAGATTCACTTACAAACTTCTATCATAAAAAATACCAAGCTAGATTTTTGCCCGGACACTGATTGAGGAGGCTAAACACAGGAGAGAGAGGGTTTACTGTTGTTTTGTAGAAGCCTTTAATTCTGTTCGTCGCTCATTGCTCATCCAGATACTCCGAGACCTTGGCTTCTCCACCGAGATCGTTCTTGCTGTGATGGCACTTTATGAGCATGTCTTGGGATGTTTCCGGCATAGCAGTGGCATATCCGATCACATTTGGAGCACTATTGGGGTGAAGCAGGGTTGTTCCCTCTCACCAGTCCTCTTTGGCCTGTACATTGATGAGTTGGGGCGAGTCATTACATAGTGTGGTGGTGCTGGTTGCAGGCTTGGGGACATCTTGATTGCTATCCTCCTTTATGCTGATGATGTGGTATTGGTCTCACCGACCAGAGAGGGTCTCCAACGACAGTTGGACTGCCTGCATGAGTTTTTCACCAGATGGGGCCTAGGGGTGAACATTGGGAAGACCAAGGTTATGGTCTTCAACACTTCACAAGCATTCATGCAGCGACAGGAGCTTACTTTGGGTGGACAAGTTCTAGAGGTGGTCCCTTCTTACACATACTTGGGGATCCTTTTCTTAGGTCCTATTTTTAGCACGAGACAGGCCACCACCACTCGACTGGGGAAGGGGCATACCTCCCTTGTTCAGCTAGAGCGATTTTGTTTCCGGAAGTCCGTCCAGGATGCTCGCAACATACAGTTATGGACTCGGCTCATTACATTCGCCGCGTCCATTTACATTTACAGTTACTTTACTTTATGCATAAGCAGGCCTTGGGCCCTTTTTTATTCATTAGTGACATTCAGACTATATGGTTGGCCTTTGGCCTTATTATTCATTATCAGGCCATTTGGACATATTACTGGAGAGTGGGGGCCTTCTTGGAGGGCGCACTATTATCCCTCCCAGTTGGGCCCTAGCCACTGGAAGCTTCCTTTTAGGGCTTCCTCTTGGCTATAAGTAGGGAAACTGTGTCATTTGTCATTCAGTTGATGATATTGATCTTTCTCTTTAGCCTCCTTAATCTCTCTCTTTCCTGCTTTCTAGGGTTAAGTCTTGCTTATGTGATGCTTTCATAGCTTAATTCTAGATCAGCTGAGGCTCTATTCGTAACTTGGTATCAGAGCACTTTTCTGAGCACAATCTGGAATTGTTTCTTTGCTGCCTTGCCTTGCTCCTCCATCGCTGTTCCTACAGCTCCATTACCGTTTTGACAGCCCTGTTCCATCGCTGCTCCTTCCACTCCTTCCTGCCCAGCGTTCCCCCTGTTTTGTCCCCTCTTTTCTTTGCTGCCCAGCGCTCCTCCTCTTCCTTTCCATCGCCGTCCCTGCCTTCCGACCTATCACTTTCGTCTGATATTTTTCTAGTTTGTAGCCATCTTCCACAATTAGTTCCCTGACTGTCCAGCGCCCATCCTCATCCAAAAACTACCCAATTCCGACATCATTTGCTATTCCAAACAGCTAAAATTCTTCAACCTGTAAATCGCTGCCTCAGCACTCCCAACTTGTCACTTTTGCCTTTTTTTTTCTCCAATTCCAGCCATCTTTTACAACTTATCAAAAGGCTATCGCGCGCTCATTTTCCACCACATTTTCAGGAATTCTGACTCCGTTTACTCTTTCAAATTCACATTGTATCCCTGGCTGTCCAGCGCATTTTTACAGCTTCTCCATTGTTCATTGCTGTCTGTTTTTTTTCAGTTGTGATAATATTGGTTGTAATAGGCTAATTTGGGGTGACGACAAGAGTCCGCTCCCTCAAGTTTTCGTCTATTCCTTCCACTATCATTATGGCACATTCACCTACCCTGAGTGAGACTACTCAGGAAACCTTATCCGATCAGTTTCGTCGCATGGATGAGACCCTTTCTGGCCTCGTTCTTCGCTTCGATTCAGTTATGACCGGCTTTGCTACTATGCAGTCACAGATTGATTCTTTACAGCCTCATGGTCCTGGTAAAGCCCTGTGTTTCCTACATTTGGGACTCCCCCTCCATTTGGATTTCCATCTTCTTCTGCTAGTCAGCCTGGTGGTGGACCGTTCATTCCATCTAACCCACCTCCTGGTTTCTTTTCTCGTCTCCCCCTTCCTGAGCCACACTTTGCTCGAGACTTTCGTGATAGGGTACAGCTTGCTACCTATTCCGGTTCCTCCGACGGGAACTTATTAGAGAATTGGTTTGCTAAGCTTGACACATATTTTCAGATTTACCCCAAGACTGATCCTCAGAAGATCCAGTTGGCTGCTTTACATTTAGATGGACGTGCCGCCACGTGGTGGCGAGTTTATAGAGTTGATCCTGATCGGGAAGGGCTCCATGTATGGCATACTTTTCGCCGTGACCTCCGCCATGCTATGATTGATCCTCAGTGGCTTGACCGCCAACGTGATACATTCCGTAGTCTCACTCAGACCAGTGATCTTGCTTCTTATACAGATCAGTTTATGGAGCTTTCTTATCTTTTCATAGATCTACAGCCCACTGAGCTTATTTCTTGTTACATTGCTGGGCTTCGTGGTGCTTTACGTTATGATGTTTCTTCCTTCCGTCCTACCACACTTGTTGAGGCGATGTCTCTTGCCAGTACTTTACAACATAAGTACTCTGACACCCTTCCTTCCCGCTTCTCTCGACCCCGTCCTTCTGCTTCATCTTTTCCCGCTACGTTCACCCCTACACCGGCCCCTTCTGTTCTAGCTCTCTCCATTGCCCCTTCGCCTCCTCGTCCTCCGACTCCTCGACCTGCTTTTGTCCGACGTTACACGTCTGCAGAGTTCGCTGATCTTCAGCAGAAGCGACTTTGCTTTCGTTGTAAGAGTCCTGACCATCTTGCCCGTGATTGCCGCCAGCCTCTCCCTACTACTACTGCTGTTTTTTACCATGAGGGCACTACTCCAGATGATTCCGATATCTACATTCATATTTATGATGAGCCTGACTTATCCTCTGAGCCTTCCCCTAATTTACTTCCTGCTACTTGCCATGCTCAGCTTGCCTATGCTACTTGGACAGGGCGTCCTGGTTCTCGCTCCATTCGGTTACGTGTGCGTATTACAGGTCGAGAGTATATTGCTTTAGTTGATACTGGTAGCACTCATTCTTTTATTAGCAGTTATATCACTAGTCGAATCCGTGCTTCACCTGTTCCTGCTTCCCAGCCTCTCACATTTGAGGTTGCCAGTTCTCATTCTTTTCCTAGTTCTCAGATGTTTCAGCGTTTACCATACCGCATTGGAGATTTCTCTGGACGGGCAGATCTTTACATTATCCCTATGGAGCGTTATGATCTTATCCTTGGTGCTGATTGGTTTGCATCTCTTGGAGCCGTTACACTGGACTTGACATAGCAGACATTGACATTTGTACATAATGCAGTTACACACTCACTTGTGGGCATTGATTCTCAGGGAGACTTCCAGTTGATTACTGGGAAGCAGTTTATTCGCAGCCTGCCGAAGGCTCATTGTGCTGCCTTATTATGTGTTCAGCGGGCAGTACCAGTTCCTCCAGTTTCTACACCAGCAGCTGTTCCTCAGGTGATTTCTGACTTATTACATCAGTATGCTTTTGTCTTTTCAGAACCTACGACGCTACCACCATTACGTGACGTGAACCATCATATTGATTTGCGTCCTGGTTCTGCTCCTCCCTCCCGTCCCCCTTATCGTATGTCTCGATCTGAGCGTGATGAGCTTGAGCTCCATATTACTGCCTTGTTAGATCAGGGTCTCATTGTTCCTAGTCACAGCCCTTTTGGTGCTCCTCTTCTCCTTATTAATAAGAAAGATGGTACCAAACGCCTTTGTATTGATTACCGTGCTTTAAATAAGTTGACTATTCGTAATCAGTACCCTATTCCACACATGGATGACCTCTTTGACCAGCTCGGTACCTCTAAAATCTTTTCCAAGATAGACCTTCGTTCTGGATATTGCCAAATCAGGATGCACCCTTCTGACGAACATAAGACTGCTTTCCGTACTCATCTTGGTTTATATGAATATCGTGTGCTTCCTTTTGGTGTTACTAATGGCCCTCCTACGTTCCAGAATGTGATGAATAACGTCTTATGTCCGCTTCTTGGTCATTGTGTCTTGGTTTATTTTGATGATATTCTTATTTTTAGTCAGTCTCTTGTTGAGCATGTTGCCCATCTTTCCTCGGTCTTTCAGTTACTTGTCCACCACCAGTTATTTGCTAAGTTGTCTAAATGTTCTTTTGCTGTTTCTGAGATCGAGTTTCTTGGTTTTCTTATTTGTAATGGTCACATTCGTCTGGACCCTCATAAGGTTCAGGCCATCCAGGATTGGCCTATACCTACTGATATTCATCATGTTCGTATGTTTCTTGGGTTAGCCACTCACCTTCGTCGTCCAGTTCCTCATTTTGCCACTATCGCAGCTCCTCTTCATGCACTTTTGAAGAAGTCTAGTACTTTTCTGTGGACTCCTGATTGTCAGACAGCGTTTGATACTCTTCGTCATGCTGTTGTTGATGCTGCTGTTATGTGTTTACCACAGTTTGATCAGAAGTTTCTTGTTGAGACTGATCCTAGTAATGTTGGTTTGAGTGCTTTACTTCGCCAATCACAATGTATTATTGCTTATGAGTCGCGTCGTCTTCGCTCTTATGAGCAACGTTATTCTGTGCATGAGAAAGAGCTTCTTGCTATTATCTATGCTCTTAAGAAGTGGCGTCATTATCTGTATCGAGTCCCATTTGACATTATTACTGATCACCAGTCTTTACGTAATCTGTTTTCTCAACGTGACCTTAGTGATCGTCAATTTCGTTGGTTGCAGTTTTTACAGTCTTTTAATTTCTCCATATTGTATCGTCCTGGTCGTGCCAACACTGCTGCTGATGCATTATCTCGTCTTCCAGCTTTGTTAAATACACTCGTTTCTACTATTCCTCCATGGTTTGATGCTCTACCTGCAGCATACCTTACATGTTTTGAATTTTGTGATGTTTATAGTTCTGCCTCACCTGTTTCGTCCAGTCCTCATCAGGTTTACTCCATTATTGACAATCGTCTTTATCATTATGATTCTCTTTGTATCCCTAGTTCTTTGGGTATCCGTTCCCAGTTGTTGTCGGATGCTCATTCCTCTCCTGTTGGGGGTTCACTTTGGTTTTCAGAAGTCTTATGCTCGTCTCAAAGACCATTTCTATTGGCCCTCTCTTCGATCTGAGCTTGCTGTACTTATTCGTACCTGCCCTTTCTGTCTTCGTAATAAGTACTCCCGTTCTAAATCTGCTGGTTTGCTCCAGAGTTGGCCTATTCCTCATCGCCAATGGACTGATATATCTATGGACTTTATCCTTGGCCTTCCCCATACCCAGCGTGGTCACGATTCATGTATGGTGGTAGTTGACAGGTTCTCGAAACAGGCACATTTTATACCAGTTCGCAGTACTATCACAGCAGAGCAGTGTGCACGTTTGTTCCTATTAGAGATTTTTCGCCTGCATGGATTTCCTCGTACTATCCTTTCTGATCGGGATAGTAAGTTTACATCTATATTCTGGACAGAGCTTATGCGTATTTTGGATGTTCAGCTTTTTATGGGTTCTGCTTATCATTCTACTTCTGATGGGCAGTCTGAGGTCCTTAACAGGATCCTTGAGGATTATTTACGCCATTTTGTTACTCCTTCAGGGAAGGATTGGGATCAGCATTTATGTTTAGCAGAGTATAGCTATAATAGCTCTGTTAGTACCAGCACAGGTGTCTCTCCATTTTTATTATCTCATGGCTATGCACCTCTTTTACCTGGCATTCCTCTTCCTCCTGAGGATACACCTGTTACACTTGCATCTTTTCTATCAGGTGCTCGAGAGCTTATTACTCGGGCCAGTTCTCATTTACAGCATGTTTAGCAGCGTTATCAGACCTCAGTTGATCGTCACCGCCGCCATGTTGAGTTTCAGCTTGGAGATATGGTTTATCTATGCTTACGGTTTGCACGTCATCATTTTGTCCAGGGCCATGCTTCTACTGAGAAGCTTGCACCACGTTATTATGGGCCTTGTCGCATTGTGGAGGTTCTTAGTCCAGTTACATATCGCTTATAGCTTCCTGCTTCCACACGCGCCTGTGATGTATTCCATGTCAGTTTATTACGTGCTGCTATTGAGGATGACGCTCCTTGTGATGCTGAGTTTCCTACTGCTCCAGAGTTATTTCCATTCTTACCTGCTGCTATATTACAGGTCCGTCTATACCATAGTCGACGCCGCCGGCAGATTCAGTTTTTGGTCCAGTGGGATGGTCGTCCTATTGAGGAGGCTACATGGGAGCCTATTGATGTGTTTTATCATACACCATTACTTGCGGATCAGGCTCGTGCTCTTGATGCACTTGTTGATTCCCCTACATCAGCTGTTCCTCTAGCTGTTGATGCACCAGGGCTTGCTGCTACTTGATCCGGTTATCTTTTTGGCAGTTGGGTCTTTTTTTGTGTCGGGGAGAGTTATGGACTCGGCTCATTACATTCGCCGCGTCCATTTACATTTACAGTTACTTTACTTTATGCATAAGCAGGCCTTGGGCCCTTTTTTATTCATTAGTGACATTCAAACTATATGGTTGGCCTTTGGCCTTATTATTCATTATTAGGCCATTTGGACATATTACTGGAGAGTGGGGGCTTTCTTGGAGGGCGCACTATTATCCCTCCCAGTTGGGCCCTAGCCACTGGAAGCTTCCTTTTAGGGCTTCCTCTTGGCTATAAGTAGGGAAACTGTGTCATTTGTCATTCAGCTGATGATATTGATCTCTCTTTAGCCTCCTTAATCTCTCTCTTTCCTGCTTTCTAGGGTTAAGTCTTGCTTATGTGATGCTTTCATAGCTTAATTCTAGATCAGCTGTGGCTCTATTCGTAACTCATACCTAGAGCGGACTTGGCATAATCAATTAGGGGTTAAGCCAGCTTTCTACCAGACCCATTTCTTGGAGCTAGATACATCAGGGGCCCCGGTTATGCCACGCTACTTGGATTCGGGACTATCACATTGCCTCAGATTCACTCTGGGACAGCTTAGGGTGTCTTCTCATCAGCTAGCTATTGAGACTGTGAGATTTCATGGTATTCCCAGAGACGAGCGGATTTGCCAGTTATGCTCTCTTGGTGAGGTGGAGTCTGAGGAGCACTTTATCTTCTGATGCCCTGTATACTATGAGATCAGAGGGCAGTATCATTGCCTGTTTCGAGACATGCCTACCACTCTACGCTCTCTCGTGGCCTATGAGGACCCACGATGTGTCGCTCTGATAATACGTGAGATGTTCATACTACGGAGAGATTTGTACGGGACACCACAACATTGTACCTCACAGCCATTGATCACTTCATTCTTTACTAGGTGGAGATCATGTGATCTAGTGCCGGAGGAGGATTACGACGACGACGAGGATGATAGCCGCTCACATGCTCATAGAGACCAGAGACAATGTACTTCCCACCATCACGTTACTACTAGGATCACCAGACATCATACACAGAGACGTGCCATTGCTACACACGCTCATACCCACAGACGACGACAACAAGCTCCAGTGCTTTCTCAGGCTGTGGCTCGCATTACATCTTTTTATAGTATTAGCACAGCAGCAACAGCAGCACAGGCTTCACAATCTTGACATCTTGACATAGATACATATGATCAGTATGCACACACACCGCATACGTGTCTATATTAGTTTGTACTAGATGTTTTTCTTTATTACATATTGGAGACGTTTTATACGCTCCCATGGTTACCACACACTTGACATGTACTTTTTAGTCTTATATGCCTTTTGGCATGGAAAAGACATTAATAAAGCTTTCTTTCTCTCTCTCTCTCTCTCTCTCTCTCTCTCTCTCTCTCTCTCTCTCTCTCTCATCCATCTTGCACAAAATGGGCAAAAAACCAATCCCGTTTTGAAATAGTCTGAAGCTGCCTTTTCTTTTTCTTTTTTCTTTTTTCGTTTTTTTCTTCTTTTTTTATTTTTAGTTTTGAAAAGAAAAACCTGATTCAAATGGTGTGTTCGAATCGGACCATTTCAAAACGATGATTCTTTGAACAAATCGTGATTCAAATAAACATTGATCCTATGGCACCTTATGTGTCGAGGCGTAGATGGGTCCAAATGTTGTAGCTTTTCTTAAGCATTTATGGTCCCTTTCGATGGCTTGGAATCTTCCTAGTTAAATTTTAATGGTTCTTCATTTCTTCACATTACCATAGTAGCAACCAAACTCATTTGGTTGTGGAATTAAACTTGTATGTTGTGATGAAAATTGAGTTATTCGCCTAATTGCTACCTCGTAAAATTACTTGTAACCCTCACCACTTGTTAGTGCCCAAGTCTTCTATAACTTGGCAAGTTTGATGCTCACCAAACTATCTTTGTGATCTGCACACCATTTGATCAAGTTTGCATAGAAAGCAGCCGCCATATCTTTTAGGAGACTATTCACCTGTAGGTTTATTTGTGGCTTTATCATTTTGATACTTTTTGTCGTATAGTTTTCAAATATTGAGCAAAATAATTTGGACAGTAACAATTTTATGTCAGAAGACCTGCTGAAAAGAACTAAGACTACAACAAAGTTTTTCGTAGCAAGGAAAGTTTTATGGTTGCACTTAGAAAGGCAAAAATCCATCCACGAAAAACAAGTAACATATAAAAAAGAGCCCACAACGTTGATACCTTTAGTCGATGCAAAGAAGATAGTTTAAGTCCTGTCATATCAAGAATTTTCAAGCATGATCCAACATAGCGTCCGAAGTGTTTTGTGGCTTCTGGCTGCATGCAGTGCAACAGGAGCCATGTTTGAATCATCAACCATTACCACTCGTAAATATGTGTAGGGGGCAGCTTAACCTGTTTCCTTCAGAAAAAAGCTTCTATGGGTTTATGTTTCCTAGAACATGGACATTGTAAGATCACTATAACTGCACATAACTAAAATGCAATACAAAATAAAAAAACTCACATCGAGATTTTGTTTCCAGTTTAGACTAGAATATCATGATATTTGGGGCCCATAAAAATCAACAACAGTGTTGTCAGTATACTTTACAAATTGTGATGCTTATCTAAGAAGTGCCTTGCCCTTAACTCCTGATGACGTTCAAATGTCATTAATAGCAAACTAGTATGTACTATGCTCATCATTTTTCCTACAAGACTTTAAACTTTCACCGCTCATAAGAATCACAGTCAATCTCCAAGTTGATTGTGACCTTATGATTTGATTGTGAGAATGCTCACATTAGCAATTGCTTGCATTTGATAGTTCTTGACAGTTCTTAGGTTTTATAATTACAGCTGTAGGAAGAACACATGAGTTTCTTTTCAGAGATACTGGATGCTCCTACAGAAGCTATTGGGAGCCTAGATGTATTGTTTCAACTTACGCATCACGAATTAGGTGCCAAGGTGTATTGTTTCATCTTTGTACTTTATGATACAGGGCAAAGAAGATTATCTGTATAAAATATAAGCTCAGGAAGCATGGCATTTTATAAAGAAAACATCTCAGTAAGCTACTAATTAGATATCTCATCACAAGTGTTGTTTAGGATGAACTTCGAGTTAGGTTGGATCTAGAGGGACTCTAAAAGAAGCTTTTCACACCTTTAATACCTTAAATTTTCAGTTTAGTAAAGCACTATCTTGTCATTGAAAAAGATTCAACTTAGTACCAAAGCTTTTCACTATTTGGATAGTCACACAAAACTTGTAGAGATAATTGGCGTGTGCATTGTGAAAGCTTCATTTCTTGCCCTAGATTCCAAAACTGAAAAAATTCAAGAAAAATCTATTTAAAGGTTAACAAAAAACATACCAATAGTACTCGGTCACGATACTCATTCAGCTGTATATGAGACTTGACATACTTGTCAAGCTGCAATGAACACCCAGCAACTACTTTGAGTTTGCTATGTATGTCAAGGAATTTCTAAAATACACAATTATACTACAAGAACCAACTTTCTAAAGGAATTGTATAGAAGTCTCAACTTACTTCAATGTCACTATTTTTCTACTTGCAGTAACTAACCGATAATCATCAACCTCTTTTGTAACATGTCAATTATGCGCTACTTGTCAAATATGTGAATATGCTGCAAGTGCATCTAGGAAAGAATATTTCATATTGCTGTTAATCCATCCAAAACACAGTAATAGAAGTATGGACACAAGTTTAGTAGGTACTTACTGGAGCTCTATCGTAACCACTTCGCCCTACTCCAAGAACAAATACTGGCCGCCCCTGTTAGAGAAAGAATATTTGAAAAAAAAATGAACCAATTTTACTAGCAATGATGTTAACATAAATTTTAAGAAAATTGGTTTAAAACTCTTAATTCTAATCGTTCAAGAAGTTAAACCTATTGTCCTAGCATTCCTTGTCCATAACTTTTCAAAAGTCATCTTTTTTGCAAGTCAACAATGATTAGCAAAATAAGCCCAAAACAATCCAGCTAAATAAGTAGCCACAAAATACATAGGACTTTATTTCGTAAAGAACAAGAAAACATATGATAATCACTCTTCACTCACCCCTGCACACATGCATATTGCACGCATCACCTGAGCTTCATCATCACATGAATGCGTGCAAATATATACATGTATGGCTAGGTTCACATTACTCATCCTTTCTAGACATCACTTGGAATAGTGAATTGAATTCTACCACCACAGAACAAGAAATAATGCGACCTCCACAATGTGACCCACACTAGAATCATTGTTCAACCCGAAGAACAAAAGAAACGCTTGTCTCGATCCAAGAGCACCAACACTTTAGATGGGAATAGACTACTAAAACATCTATAAGAAGCAACTACTTACTCCTCAATTATGTACACTCATAGATCCAAATCCATATGCAAATTTAAAAAGAAAAAGAGTAGACATGAAAGAGATGCAAACAGCCAAATAAATAGAAATTTTATGTGAGCAATCCAAGAGAAATCTAGATCATGAAGAGGGAGGGAACATGAAAAGAAACTGAAGAAATGATGTCATATATGTAAAGTTTCCATGTAGGATAGATGAAAAGAAGCTTGAATATGATTTTCTATACCAAAACAGTAAATTAGAAGAGAGGTATGATAATCCAATTATGTGTAATAAGTGAGTGTACGTACGCTTACTAGATAAATTCTACTACTAGCCTACACTAATAAATTACTAAGTCAAAAAGCATAAGCTATGGTTGCATTCACGTGTATACATATATCTAGGGTATCATATATGATGAAAAAACTGCTCAAAGTTTAATCATGGCCTTAGAGTGGAAGGCTAGTGCATTATATAGAAATGAGAGAACAAATGCATGTACCAGATACTAAAAATGGCACTAACTACATTGAATATATGGTCCAATCTCCATGGATCTCTCTCAAGAATAATGTACAACTGAAAATGAGAGTTGCATCAATAATTTGGTATCATTTGAAACTCCACATGACAGGAGCCAAATCCCATAAACACACCAATACACAAACTAATAAATGGAAAAGTACAAAGAATGTTCATGTTGATGATACAATAGAAGCAAAACAAGTCACAACAGCCATTGATTAGCACTGCATCACAAGGGTGGGAAACACAAAACATCAATCATGTGGATAGGGGGTGAGTCATAGTACTGCCATCCCCATGGCTATCATTTACAAAAGGAATCCTCAAAATCTCTACAACTGTCTAATTATACACAAACTCAAAACTTAACTCAGCTTAACCCCTTGCTAAGTCTCTTGCTATTAATTAAGTATAAACAGTCGCTTTAAAGAGTCCACCTTCATATTATTAAGGTTAATGGATCCTTTTGGGCCTAATAAAGCTTTGCAGGTAGGAAGAGCTTCGCAGATGTCTTGAACTGATTGATATCCAGAAGGTTATTCGAGCCTTCAGAAGATGCAGGTTCCTCGAGAAGTTTGAAAGATGGTTGCCCAAAAATTGATGTTAATCGATACTATATGACAATCATCCAATGCCCTACACATCTTGTTTGTACTGCATTTGGCACTGAAATAAGCTACCCAAGTTTGACAAATCCAGCAAGTGATAGTTCGTGAAGAAGTTACCAAAACATGAGTGAAGTAGGGCACCACTTCGAAGTTTAATATCTTGAGAAAGAGATATCCAATGCAAGTTTGCGTTTATGTTCATAGTCTTGGAACGACTATTGAAAGTTTATGCAAACTTGAGGCAGATGGTCGTTTCAAATGAGTGGGTGTAGTGGGGGCCATCACAAGAGCCCAAGGGTAGGAGGTTCGAGTAGATTGTGCTCTCATCTTCATTTGGGAATGAGGCACAATCCATTGTCGTGGGCCTACAACCTATCTACATTGTCCTGCGCCTTACAGGTCGAGAGGGTTGCATGTTGGGCCTTCTATACGAGTTCATGGATGGTTGGGCGAGTAGCTTGGAGAGGCATTATGATACTCTTAGGTCTTGGTTCTTAGCTTCATTATCTATATTGTCCTGAGTCCTGACTCCTGGGACCTAAGACTTGAGTCCTTCCCTAGTATTTTGAAATTTTTTTCTAAAGTTTACACTTTGATGTGTCATATTTGAAATTTTGAAATTCAAATTGATTGTTGATGAATCTTTGGTTGAGTTTTCAACTAACAATGGCACTCATTCAAATGTTACAAGCTTTAGGAGATCTAGCGCCTCTGGTGAAGTAGATGGGAGTGGTTTCATAACCCCTTGCACACCATGGTCCACATACACCATCCATTGTCGAGGAGTGAGTAGCAATACGATGATAGGGAGCTCAAAGATGGCTGGAATACCTATGTCTCTCGAGTTATCTGGATGTGTAGAAGTACGATAAGCTTTTGGATGAGCTCCATATTTTAAGGCTGGAGACTATAGAGTTCTCCACTGGGCTTGCGCAGTTGAGGGAGGAAAATATATTGCAAGCTGTGATCATTGCAATTTGAATTTTGCCATTGTTAAGTTTTATTATTTAATTTGTATAGCCACTTGTTGATGATTCATGAATCATGATAAATTCCAGATTCCAATTGTTAGTTTTGTTTTGCAATTTGTGGTCCTGACTCCTCTTTGAACTTTTAACTCTAACCAGACCAGTTGTGTCTTGTGTCATGGTGGATGAAGTTTGGGGTTGATGTTCCCAAATTGCACCTCATTGCCATTAAGATCCTCTCACAAGATTGCAGTGCAGTTGCTTGTGAGAGGAATTGGAGTCTTCATTCTTTGATTCACACAAAGAAGAGGGATCAGTTGTGCTCTATGCAACTAGAAAGGTTGGTGTGTACATGCCAACTTAAGATTTTTGACTAGACACGAGAACACCCCAGAGCCAATCTAGGTAAAATTTTGGACTTTGAAATCTATTACGTAATACCTATACAATGAACTTTTAGATTTTTAACTTTGAAATAGTTTCCACTAGATTAAAATTTATAATATATATCATATGACTATTGATGTTGGGTCCTAATTCCTCCGGATTTCTGAATCCTTTGAGATCGGTGATTTTACTGTGGCATGTGCATAGGTCAATCTAGATGACATCGATGTGGCAAACGTTCCAAACTTGCCACCAAGATCATAGGATGAAGATGCACAGGATAGGTGAGCATTCAAAGTTCTAATTTGTGGGGCGTGACTGTTGGAGCCTGACAATGATGAATCATGATACATCTATGGCTAAGTTGAAACTTTAAATTTGAACTATAATTAGAAAGAACTTATAAGTATTAAGTGTGAGTCTTGAGATACATATTTGAATTTTGTAATTTCAATCCTTGTATGCAGACCTATCATTCGAGCACAAGCATTGCGTAGGAGGGCAGGAGAGGTGCGAACTCTCATGCTCACAACTCCTACAGTGAGTCAGAGGCATCATCTCGGCATCATCAGAGGAGTATGTAGAGGAGGGAGATGCAGAGAGGTATGAGGAGAGCGATGATGAGAATGAGGATGAGGGTGAGGATGAGGGGCATTCTGCCTCCAAATCTGTCACTCTATCCAATGAGGACTTCATCCTTGTTGTTCAAGAGGAGGCTACACTAGTCACCTGTTCAAAGGAGGCTCAAAGCTAGGGGAGTTTAGAGTCTAGACTATAGGGCCTAGGCTTTATGAATTGTCTGTTATGAATCATGAGATTTATGTGCACATGCCATGATTCAAGTCTCAACGACTCATGACATTTACTATTTATGTTCATAATACATATCATCATTCAAATATCATTATCAATGAAAGTTTTAATTTTGACTCTTGAGTCTTGAGTATTGTTACAACTTGTTATATTATGTAATATGTGCATTGTGTTTTAACTTTCAAGAATCAAGTTTGAACTTTAGTATTTGAGGTTTGACGTTTTATCAATTTAATTTTATGGTTTGGACTTTGAACTTTGCAGGTCCACTAAGTAGTAACTACTAAGTTCTAATGAGCAATTAGTAAATACTAAATTGTTATTACTAATGACACATGAAGTATTAAGTAGCAACTAACAAGATGGACTTAGAGGTCATAGGTGACATTTTACTTTGACTCTTGAAAGTTGGAGAGAGAGAGAGAGAGAGAATTAGAATTAGAATAAGAATAATTCTAATGTCTGTCAAGTGCTCGAGGGCACATAAGACAAGTAGAAAGTACATCAAAAAAGAAGGAGCATTGTCCACGTAGGACTTATTCCTAAAAGCTAAACCAGCACTAGAAAACAGAGAGAAACAAAGCTTAACCTCCAGCTCTGTCAAGGGTACAATATCACTAGCTTAACCACCAGCTACATGAGGGAAAGAGAGAACTGAAATAAGCGTGGATATAAAAAACTACGTGATATGGTGAGAAGCAGGTGTTGGCCTTGAGTGAAGAGCCCTGGGCCTGGAGGAGCGAAGAGGACGCTGGAGCTTCGGTCGTCGTACTGGAATGTCCATCTCACTGTTAGAAGTCCCATCTCTATCCCTCTTCTGGAAAAAGTGTGTAATGTGGGACTGGCTATGATCCACATCAAAAACATCCAATAAAAAGGAAGATCTCAGAGTAAACATCTCTCGTAATAATAAGCCAACACATCTCGCATCTGAGAAGGCAAGGAAAGAACCAAGTGTAAGTGGAGTATCTTTGTATAAGCAATGGTATCTGCCTTTGATCTCATAGTAGGCTGGACATCGGAAAATGAAATGGAACTCATCCTCAATCTCCTGTAAAGAGTAGCACTGACAAATCCATAGAGGTCGAGGTGTGTCTGTGTATCTACTTGTCTCAATAGCAAGCTGGTGAGAAGAGACCCTAAGCTGACCAAGACGATAACGCAGGCCAAAAGATAACCTCTGAGACAAATAACCCGGCCGAATGGGAAGCCCGGAAACATCAAGCTGAAGAAGATGAGTGTGGTAAAAATGGAGCTTGACCCGTGTTGGATCTGGGTGAGACCACACTGTGTTGATGTAACCTCTGTAAATCTGCTGGCGGATATACGTGTGTCCCATTCAGGAGATCAGATATAGATAAACCCCACCTACTCAAAAGGTCAGAAACACACTGAAACCATGAGGACTTAGCCTGCTGACTAGCTAGAGTGTGAGAGGATGTGAAAGCTGCAGCAACATATCTGGATGAATCAAGTTCCGAGACTCTATGAATGAATGTGATAATCCGAAATATAGCCTCGACAATTAGTGGAGGTGAGGCAAACTCTGCCAGTATGATATCATGGGGAACTGACTGCTTCGCACATCATCCGGCTAAGCATACGGATCTGCAAACGTGAATTATCACTACAAGTATCTCTGGACAAGCCAAGACACCATGTCTTTGCTGAATATAGAGCCACCAGAGAGACAGTGGCAGAAAAAAGGTGACAGCGCATATCAGGATCATGTACATACTAAATAGAGGAAAACCTCTCCATCTGGACAAGAGCAGAGTGCCCCTTGCGGAGCCTAGACAGTGCAGCTGGTCTAAAAGTGAGCAATGGACAAGTGAAAAGGACACCCAAGTATGTATATGAGGCTACTATCTCCAGCGGCAGCCCATCATAGTAGAACACTGTCTCTCATATGCTGTCGATTGGTGTTGAACACCATGACCTTAGTCTTACCAATGTTCACCATCAAACCCCAAATCTGGCAGAAAGTATATAAAGCATCAAGGTGTTGCTGAAGCCCAGATGCTGATCTCGATAGAAGTATCACGTCATCCGCATATAGTAGAATAGGGATACTCATATTTGCTAACGGACAGCCATCTCCACCCTCTTCCCTAATAATCCACTCAAGATCATCAATATATATAGCAAAGAGAGTAGGGGACAAAGGACATCCCTGCTTAACTCCCACTGTACTATGAATGTAAGAGGACCATCCATCACCATCTCGAAAATGAGCCAGCACTCTCTCATACAATGTGACGATAGCAGCAATGATCTCCTGAGAAAAGCCAAGCAATGCTAGGCGCTGGAGTAAAAGGTGTCTCGGAACAGAATCGAAGGCTTTGCGGAAATCTACAAAGCAACAATAAACCCTCTGCTTCCTGAACTTAGCCTCCTCAATAATGCATCTCAGGATGAATATCTGGTCAGCCGTGGAGTAGCCTGCGCGAAAGCCTGCCTGCCCCATAGCATGTAACCCCTATGTCTCTGCCCGTGAGCTGACAATAGACTGCAAAACCAATCCATATATCTTGGCCATAGTCTGGCTGATCATAATAGTGCGGTAGTTGTCTACAATCAAAGAATCCCCGACTTTGAGGATAGGGTGTAAGAGGTTGGTGCACCACGATGTGGGGAGACCGAAGATGACAGATTGGTTAAAGATATGGGAAATGTATGGGGCAATAATGTGGGCAACTGGTTTTAGGAAGTCCATACTTAGGAGGTCAACATCAATGGCTTTTTGGGTTTGACCATTTTGGATGGCGTTTTCAACCATGGACGGGGTGAAGAGGGTGAATTCTGAAGGGCGTGGGGAAAGAGAGATGGAAAGATAGTCAACTGTATAAAGCTTAGAAGCATAATTTATCCATGACTCAATAGCAATAGGAGTGGGTTTATAAGGGTTTTTAGAGAACATCCGCCAAAAGAAATGGGAGGATGGGGAGGCAATAGCATCAACAAGTTTTTGTCCCAAGGACTGGAGATGAGCTGTCTTTTTTTTCAGAGTCATTTTGTGATATTATTTTTGTTTCAAGGCTAGGGTGTGAGGAGAGTGGTATCTAGCGTAAACAACTTGTTTATGCAGTGAGAAGCACTCTGTATCATACCATTTGTTGTGGGTGCGTTTATGCGAAGAGAAGGTTTTCGAAGGATTGGCAGTATTGGCGGATTGCAAAAGGGATTGAGATAAAAAGATGGCTTGTTGGTCAACTGAGGAGGTGAAGGGAAAGTCTTGGAGAAAAGTAATTAGGGACTCGGTGTAAAGGGGAAAACCAGATGGAGAGAAAACCGGGCGATGGTGATGGGTGGGACGGTGTGTTTTGACTGTGGTACTATGATGTCCAAGGGATAGAAGTAGGAGGGAGTGATCGGAAATGGTAGGAGGTATAATGTTGAAGGTATGAAGAAATGGGATCAAGAGAGAGAGAGAGAGAGAGAGAGAGAGAGAGAGAGAGAGAGAGAGAGAGAGAGAGAGAGAGAGAGAGAGAGAAAGCTTTATTAATGTCTTTTCCATGCCAAAAGGCATATAAGACAAATAAGTACATATCAAGTACGTGGACCATCTGGGAGTGTATGAAAAAACGCCCCAAAAAACTGAAAGAAAAGCATATATAATAAATCTAAACACAATTACCAGTGTTAACTAAACCAAAAGGTAGAAAGCAAGAAATGGCTATGTATAATGGAAGCAAGCCGCAGATCAAGTCCTGGAGGTGACACTGCTACTGCTGCTACTGAAAAAAGATGTAATATGAGCTGCAGTGGGGACTGAAACTGAGATCTGCTGCCGATGTCGAATGTAGGGAGGACGTCTCCTCGTAGTAGGCCGAAGAGGTCTGGCTGCTGGGCAATGCTGGGAGGTGCGCTGCCTCTGATGGAAAGTCGTGTCCTCATCCTCGTCATCATCATCTAAGTCTGGGACTGGTCGTGAATGTCGTCTGGAGAAAAAGGAGGTAATCTGAAGCTGTGTGTTAGGAGCAATCTGATGCTGAGGCTGGAGATCCCGTCATAATAGAAACATCTCTCGGACCATAAGTGCAACACAACGTGGATCCTCATATGTAACAAGTGAGCGCAAAGTAACGTGTATCCCTGAACAAGCAATGGTATCTCCCACGAATCTCATAATAAGCTGGGCAAATGAAAATAAAATGCTCCTCAGTCTCTACTGCCCCTAGGGAACAAAGCTGGCAGATCCTGTCCTCTCGTGGGGTACCCTGAAACCGGCCAGTCTCAATCTCAAGCTGGTGTGAAGAGACACGGAGCTGACCCACTATGAATCTGAGACCATGTGATAATCTAGATCGTAGGTACAGTGGTAGCAGTGGGGACCCTGATACATCTGTCTCCAAAAAATGAAGCCGATAAAAGTCGGGTTTGACACCCAACTGACCATTCTAGGCTCGATCCAAGTAAGCTCTATAAATGAATCGTCTGATGTAGTCATGGGTACCAGAAGGAAGGGCAGTGGTAGAGATGCCGCATGTGCTAAGAAGTCTGGAGGCCTGAGAAAACCAAGCCACATGGTAGCCCTAACTGTGAAGATGCTGAGATGAAATGAGAGCAGCCTGAGTATATCTCTGCTCAGAAGACTAGAATGCACTGACGCGCTGAATATATGTGATGAGCTGGAGTAAGGCATCAAGGTACATGGGCGGGACCGCAAACTCAGCAAGGATGATCTGATGTGGTACTGAAGGCTTAGCCCGAATCATGCGTGAAAGCATAGTGATCTGTAACCGTGAGATACTAGCCCAATCAGATGAGGTAAGGCCCGTGCACCATGCAGCTGATGCATATAGGGCTGTAGGAGAAACAATGGTGTCAAAAAGCCGACACTTACTCGAGGCATCTCGAATACACTTACAGAAGCAAAATCTCTCCATCTGGGCAAGGGAAGCATGGCCTTTCCCAAGCTAGAAGCTGCCTGTCTCATACTAAATATAAGACCAGTAAAAAGGGTGCCCAAGTAAGTGTAGGAAGGGACAATCTCTAACGGCCGACTGTCAAAAAGGAGCTTCTGTCTCAACATAACCTTGGTCTTCACAATGTTCACCCCTAGGCCCCATTTGGAACAGAAATCACGAAGACAATCAATCTGTCTCTGTAACCCTCTCTAGTAGGTGAAAGTAGAACCACATCATCTGCATAAAGAAGAATAGCGATCAAGATGTCACCAAGTCTGCACCCAGAACCACCACATTGCTCGATAACTCGCTCCAACTCATCAATATATAAGCCAAAAAGTGTAGGGGAGAGGGAACATCCCTGCTTCACCCCAATAGTGCTCATGATCTGCTCTGAGATACCTCTGTCACTTTAGAAACATCCCAATACTTTCTCATAGAGTGCCATCACTGCTAGGACTGTGTCATCAGAGGAACCAGGGTCTCGTATCCGCTGGATGAGTAAGGAGCGCAGGACAGAGTCGAAGGCCTTACTGAAGTCAACGAAGCAGCAATAAACTCGCTCTCGCCGGTGCCGAGCTTCCTCAATAATAGCTCTGAGAGTAAAGATATGATCTGTAGTAGAATAATGAGCTCTAAACCCAACTTGGCCCGTAGCATGCAATCTCCTGGTCTCTGACTCAGTACTCACAGCTGACTGAAGAATAATGCCATACAACTTCGTAATAACGTGCCCAATCATAAGAGTCCGATAGTTACTAGGATTCTTGGGATCGCCATTCTTGTGTATGGGATGGATGATGTTGGTACACCAAGAAGAAGGAAAACCAGAGACAACGGCTTGATTTAGTAGAGTGGCTAGGAGAGGTGATAGTAAATCAGCAGCATGCATTAAAAGCTCGGATTAAAGGTCGTCAATATCCCTGGCTTTATTGGTGTTCATTTTCTTGATGGCATTGTGGACCATATCAGAGGTGAAGAAGGTAAACTCAAGAGGTCTAGGGGAGATGGAAATAGGTGTGTCGGTATCGATGGTATACAAGGCGTAAATCATCAAGGAGCGGAGGTGGAGCACAGGGAATGAACTCGAGCCAAAATGCGCCTGTGGAAGAACTATAGAGAAGACCAATAAGTCGTCGCTCTTCCAAACTATCATATGCCCGTTTCTTACAACGAAGTAAGCGGGTAAAGCGACGACGAGTGGGTTGTAAGAGATGAGGGGTGTGCATGCGAGCATGTGTGACAAGGTGATGATGGGAACGACACTCATCGTCATACCAAGGTGGGTGCACCGGTCTAGATTTGTTGTTATTTTTGTTATGATGGGGTCTAGAGGAGAAGGAGGCAGCGGCAGCTGTATGGAGTGCTGTGGTAAGGAAGGAAGCTTGCACTTCAAGCGGGCTGTGATGTGGAAAAATGTGGAGCAGTGGGGTGAGCGAATGCTGATAGGTAGGTGCGAGTGAATGGTCAAAGATGTATTTGGGTGCACGAGGTAATGGTGGAGGTGAAAACTGTCGAGGCAAAGAAATAGTACCAAGACTAAAGGAAAGGAAGGAGTGATCAGAAAGAGTGGTAGGAGAAATATGAAAATCATGGATGAGGGAGATGGTAACCGAAGAGATAGGGGCACTTGGTGTGTTACCTTTTTTGATAATAGCGGCCCATGAGAGGGTTTCCTCCTTCTGCTTCTCAAATTTTTCCTCCAATTCTTTAAGTTTGTGCGATGGCTCAAGTGTAGCAAGAAGAGGCTGAGATTTGACTTCTTTTCACAAAAGATCCATTTCTTGATGCAGTTTGGCGTTGGTTTCTTTGAGAGCAGACATCTCAATTTTAACCATATGTAATTCTATCTTCAAACCTTGAGAATCCTGTAATAGCACACTCAGGCTAGAGGCAAGATAGGACTCCATAGCCTTTGTGGGAGTGTATGGTTCTTGAGAGTAGGAGATAAGAGGAGTTATTGGATTGATAGGCAAG
This sequence comes from Diphasiastrum complanatum, assembly GCA_029204225.1. Classification (NCBI taxonomy): domain Eukaryota; kingdom Viridiplantae; phylum Streptophyta; class Lycopodiopsida; order Lycopodiales; family Lycopodiaceae; genus Diphasiastrum; species Diphasiastrum complanatum. Next base: position 21,797,814 of record CM055102.1, read on the forward strand.
GAAGAAGAGGAAGGGGAGATAGGAACAGAGGAAGATAGAGTAGAAGGAAAAGAAGAGGAGCATGAAGGTGTGGGAGAGGAGGATGAAGAGGAGAGTGGGGAAGCAGAAGAGGAGCAGGGCTGCTCAGTAGCAGCAGGAAGAAAAGCATGAGGCCCTTCCTCCTGTTGCGCAGCAGGAGGAAGGGCATTGAAGAAGATTGAGGTAGCAGGGGGGACAACGAAGGGGGCAGGAGGGATGCAGGGGCCAATAGGAGACTGATCTGGGGCGGAGCAAGCAGGGGGGGTAGCGAGGGGGACAAGAGATACAACCTTCAAGGGGACCATAGGGGGCACATCAGCGAGGGCAGGGGGGTAAGCGAGGGGGGGCAGGAGACAGAGCATTAGTAGGAGGCACATCAGCGAGGGGGGTCCGAGGTAGAGGGACAACGAGGGCTGGAGGGGAACACGGGGGAGAGGGCGCGATGGTGGAAGGAGCGATGTTGGGCCGTGGAGAGATGGGGCTGGCCTGTGGGGAGATGGAGCAAGGGCTGGCCCTCTTGCGTGGAGGCGCCATCACCGTGGAGAGAGAGAGCGAGAGAGAGCTTTATTAATGTCTTTTGGGCATCCGGGTGCATAAGACCAAAAAGAAAATATGTATAAGCAATAGTGGGAGCATCATCCATAGGAGGACGTGGCCGTAAAATGCTATAAACTAGCTATGAATGAAAGTAGAACAAAGCAAAAGTGAAATAAGCCCACAACCTGGGCCAGGTATAACAGAAGAACTACGGAAAAAGAACCAATGCCCACAACCCGGGCAGAGTGGAGAATATGTACATATCAGCGAAAGCAAGTGTGAAGTGTCCACTGAGTGGAGTGAACACTGGGCCCTGATGGAGGCAAGTGGCGACTACATCTGGGATTTTTCCACGGTGGCACAGGAATAAGAATCTCATCATCGGAGTCATGAGCATGTGCTCGAGTCCAAAGGAAGCCAGTGAGAAGCAGCTACTGGGAGTCTAACCCCAGGTGATCTGGTACAAGCAGATGAGACTGATGGCAAGTAAGTATAAGAGGCAACAATGTCAACTTCTTGGCCGTCATAGAAGAATTAATAATTGTGAAGGCTTTGTTGTTTGGTGTTGAAAATCATGATCTTCGTCGTTTAAGTTAACAAAGAGACCCCAAGCAACACAAAACCGATGTAAGACTTGTAAGTGACACTGCAACCCTTCTGGTGAGGGAGAAAGCAGAACAATGTCATCAGCATAAAGCAGAATGGGGATGAGCAAATGAGCCAGCGGGCAATCATCTCCACCTTCTTCACGAATGAGGCGCTCGGAGAAGACAAATTAGTACCCAGCCAAATACGTGCTAGAACTCTCTCATACAGAGCAACCACTGCCACGAGAATAGAGTCAGAAAAGCTAAGTTGACGTAGTTTGCTGATCAAAAGATGACGGAGAACAATATCAAAGGCCTTAGAGAGATCAACGAAACAAGCTTCTTGCCCATATGCTTTGCCTCCTCAATGATAGTACATAGGGTGAGGACATGATCAAAATGCTATAACCCCGGCAGAAGCTAGCCTGGCCAGTCGCATACAATAGTTGAGAATCAGCCTCTGCCGTAATGAAGTTATGGAGAATAGTGGCGTACAACTTGGCCATGGTATGACCAATCATAATAGTGCAATAGTTGTGGACATTCATGGCATTGCCTGCTTTAAGAATGGGGTGAAGGAGATTGGTGGCCCAAGGTATGGGGAAACCATCAACGACAGAGCGGTTGAAACAACGCACTTTCTTTTTGTAGAGAAGGGAACGAAGCTGCTTTTCCGCGGAAGAAGAAAGTGTAGAATTGGAGAATTTGAGGAACTCGACATATTTCTGGAAGAAAGATCAGTTGTTCTCATACCATTTACTATGGGTATGACAATGAAAAGAGAAGCAGCGAGGGGGCGCATTGCATGAGCGGCGGTAGTCAGGGCATATGTCAAAAAAGAGGGTTAGGTAGTGACATCAGAGGAGGAAGGAAAGTGGTCCAAAAGACTAGAGACGTGGGCAACATAGGCCTGGGATTGATGAGGAGGCATACGATAGCGGGTGGGTTGAACAAAGAGGGAAGGTGGAGGAGAAGGCGGACTTGGCACTGGGGAGAAGGGGAGGTAGAGCAGAGAGTGATCAGCGAGCATTGAGGTAGAGATGGTGGAGGATGCCAGGCGGGGCAATAAAGCAGGAGATGCAATGAAATATTCCACTACGCTGTGACTGCCACCAAATGGGTGGCAAGTATATGCAGAGGAGGATGGCCACTGAAGAAGACTGTTAAGGATATGAGACCATGCGCTTGAGCTAACCTCAGAAGCTGTTCCCCAAAAAGCGTAACCGTCGCTGATGACTCCTGAGAATAATGGACATAAGAGGTATCCAACGGATGAAGAGAGAGTGTGTCAGCATAGAACTCAGTCTGGCGAACAGCTGTGCGTGAGTTAAAGTCCCCTGCAAGCAATATGTAACCCTGTCCTGTAGAGAGAGTCTAGCAATGCCGTTAGAAAGGGCCTGAAAAGGATCACCTCCCAAATCCATAAACACTAAAGTGTGGGAAGCAAAGTAGCACACTGCAACAAACAAGTCCTGGTCCAGCCCCAAGAAGGATGCAATAATCTGAAGCCACAAGTAACAGCCATAAGTATCCTGAGACACCAACCGAATAGAAGGAGTATACACCGACCTGTACAAACATGCAACTCCACTAGAGGCCCAAAGTATCCTACCCTATAGCATAGGTCGTGGAGCAGAAATCCATTGAAAACGAGAAATGTGCGGAAGTGGGTGTGTGGAAGACTCATATGTCTCTACAAAAAGTAGAAAATCAGCCGAACACAGATAGGTGTCAAGAACAGCCGTTGTAGAAGAGGCGGAGAGGCTGCCACAGTTCCAAAAACCAAATGTGACGCTAGCCGAGGCTATTGGGCTGCTCCCATGCCCGAGTACCCCAACTTCCTATTGACGCTTGGAGAAAAAGCGAGGGTTGCCATTTGTGAATACCACCCGCTGTTGTTTTGTCCTTGCCTCTTGAATAATAGTTTGGCGCTGTAACCATTGGCAATGAGTAAGGTCATCATCTGAGAGCCTCGGAGAGTACGATGCGCACGAAGAATTGTCTACCGGTCGTCCATAGTTTTGAATTTGACAAATAATACCTTCAGATCATGCTGGAGGCGCCAAGCAGACTGGATACCTGGAATTGAGAGCCCCATGTGTGATGTAAACAAAGAGGTAACTTGGTCCAGTGTTGTGCCCTCAGTAGGAAGACCCCGGAATCTTAAGTTGAGGTTTCTGTGATCCTGGCGTTATTGTTTTGCCAAGAGCCTTGTACCGTGGTGTCTAAGGAGGGTGCTACAGAAGACGAAGAGGTGGTAGATGATCTCAGGATAGAAGCCCATGATTTGGTCTCACGTACTTCTTGCTCGAGAGTAGGTACCTTCTGTACATGTTCCACCGAGAGTTGCATGGAGATGGAAGCAGTGAGGAGATGATGGCTAAGTGGTGATGGAGATGGAAGCGTGGAGATGGAGATGGAAGCATGGAGGTGGATATGCAGATGGAGGTGGAGAGAGAGAGAGAGAGAGAGAGAGAGAGAGAGAGAGAGAGAGAGAGAGAGAGAGAGAGAGAGAGAGAGAGAGAGAGAGAGAGAGAGAGAGAGAGAGAGAGAGAGGTTATTAACGTCTTTTGGGCACCCGTGGGTGCATAAGATCAAAAACAAAATATGTACAATTAACAGCGGAGGCGCCAAGCAGACTGGATACCTGGAATTGAGAGCCCCATGTGTGATGTAAACAAAGAGGTAACTTGGTCCAGTGTTGTGCCCTCAGTAGGAAGACCCCGGAATCTTAAGTTGAGGTTTCTGTGATCCTGGCGTTATTGTTTTGCCAAGACGCCTTGTACCGTGGTGTCTAAGGAGGGTGCTACAGAAGACGAAGAGGTGGTAGATGATCTCAGGATAGAAGCCCATGATTTGGTCTCACGTACTTCTTGCTCGAGAGTAGGTACCTTCTGTACATGTTCCACCGAGAGTTGCATGGAGATGGAAGCAGTGAGGAGATGATGGCTAAGTGGTGATGGAGATGGAAGCGTGGAGATGGAGATGGAAGCATGGAGGTGGATATGCAGATGGAGGTGGAGAGAGAGAGAGAGAGAGAGAGAGAGAGAGAGAGAGAGAGAGAGAGAGAGAGAGAGAGAGAGAGAGGTTATTAACGTCTTTTGGGCACCCGTGGGTGCATAAGATCAAAAACAAAATATGTACAATTAACAGCGGGAGCATCATCCATAGGAGGACATGGCCGTAAAATGCTATAAGCTAGCTACGAATGAAAGTAGAACAAAGTAGAAGTGAAATAAGCCTGCAACCCGAGCTAGGTATAACAGAAAAACTACAGAAAAAGTACCAATGCCCACAACCCGGGCCAGGTAGAGAATAAGTACATATCAGTGAAAGTAAGTGTGAAGTGTCCGTTGAGTGGAGTGTACAGTGGGCCCTGATGGAGGCAAGTGGCGGCTACATTTGGGCTTTTTCCATAGTGGCATAGGGATAGGAATCTCATCGTTGGAGTCATCAGCATGTGCTCGAGTCCGAAAGGAGCCAGTGAGAAGCAGCTGCTGGGAGTCTAACCACAGGTGATCTGGTACAAGCAGATGAGACTGATGGAGAGTAAGTATCTCACGAACAAGAAGTCCCAAGCAACGAGCATCAGGATAGGAGACAAAACTGCGAAGTGTACAATAATACCTCCCCCGTATCTCATAATACAACGGACATCTGAGGAGGAAATGGGCTTCATCTTCCACCTCTTGCAACGAGCACAAGCAACATAGGCGACGCTCCCGGTGGATATCCCATGCACGACCAGCCTCAATAGCAAGGTGATGAGAGGAAATGCGCAATTGCCCAAGACGATAGCGCAGGCTATGTGATAGGGGCTGTGAGAGATAGAGCGGTAGTGATGGCAAACCAGAAGGATCCAGAGAGAGGAAGTGTGTCTGGTAATAGCTCAGTCGAGTGCGGGAAGGTGGGAGGGAGCTCCAAGTCTGCTGAATATGTCGACAAAATAAATAGCCTCGGATATATGAATGCGTACCACGAGGAAGATCCATGATAGAGATGCCCTGATGTTGTAAGAGATCACCAGGAGAGCTTGGCATGGGAATCAGCTAGGATAGGTGAGATGCACGAATCTCCTGAATCCGCTGAAGGAAAAGAACAAGGCGTAAAAAGCCCCCAAGGATGATCAGAGGAGTAGCAAACTCAGCACATAGGATATCATGAGGGGTGGTAGTCTTGGCACAAATCATGCGACCCAAGATAGTGGCCTGTGGGAAATGCTTGCCCAGTAGTGGAGAGAAAGTCCTGGCAACCAGATCTCGGAGGCATACATCACTGCTGGAACCACCCGTGTGTGAAACAACTAGCGTCTAGTAGCGGGATCAAAACTATGATTCATTGTACAATCACGGTCGAACTGGACCAATCCGAAAGACCGGAGGAAATGTGCGCAAATGCAGCCTGGCGGAAACCAAGAAGGGGCGCACTAAACAGGATTCACAAGTAAGTATAATAGGCAACAATGTCAACTTCCTGGCCGTCATAGAAGAATTGATAATTGTGAAGGCTATGTCGATTGGTGTTGAAAATCATAATCTTCGTCTTTTTTAAGTAAACAGAGAGACCCCAAACAGCACAAAACCGATGTAAGACCTGTAACAAAAAGCATATAAGACAGGGTAATACATCTCAAGTGTGTAGTAACATGGGAGCATAGTAACTCCGCAAAACAGCCAAAGAAATATAATCTGAAATACATAATATCTATCTACAGTTTGATTTAAATTAGTTCGAGTCAGTTGAAATCGGCCTGATTTGAATTGGCTAGAAACACCATGACATATTGTTAGGCCACTAGTGTTACTACAGAGTGGGTTGTCCTTCTTATGATCCTCCTACTTGGTGTCGATCTTCTATATTGATGTTATTGTTCCTGCTCATTGTTCTTGGATTGTTGATCACCACCACACGTAGTTGCTTTGGGTATCTTGGGCTAGATATTTTTAGTCCTTGCCAACAAATTGGCACATATGTACATATTTTACTCCATTGCTACTTACTTATATACAACATGCTTGGTTGCTATGATCTACATGGCCACTTTATATATTTTGGCATCTTCATTGCATGCAACGACGGTATTCTGATCTTCTTCTTGGTTGTATTGATGCTGCTACTTCCCTTATGCCAGTTGCTTCAGTTTGCTCAAGGAATATACTTCCGATAGTTGAGCTTGTCCATTTCGCATATGCTATTGAGGCTTCATAACAACCAAGCATTTCTCATATATCTAGCACCATTAAGAAAACAAGTCATCATAAATGCATTCCAAGCTAGTTGGATAGACCAGAAATGCCAAGTGGTAGTGACATTAATCCATGGATCTGCGGATATTTAGCAGTGCCAAGCGACACCAAGTATGAGAATCATAAGTAGCACAATAGCAACTCTACAATATCACTACAGGCCAAGTTGTATGCAACAACCAAGAATGCCAGGAAAGATGAAGCATAAGTAGATCCTGACAACAAGCAATAGCTGGAATGGACATATGTGTAGCAACAAGATTGATAACCCAAGCATAAGGCCCCATGAATGTAAAACAACATCATCACAAGGTATACTCGAGGCCCATCAGTATAAAGCATCATCGAGAAGAACATGATCCATAAGTGTAGTAGCAGCAAATTGAGGCATAATAGCACCAACTGATAAACTCTAGCTAGAAGTACCTCATATGGATATGCAATATAAATAAGTGCTACCAATGAAGCAATATAGAACTCATCATAGGAAACATCAAAAATCGATGGAGGATCAGGAAATCTATCTGAAGCATCGCTAATGCAATCCCAGAGGACTCATCATGAACATCAACGATAACCGAAGCATCACAAGAAGTGCAAGTGTATACCAATGTCAATGGTATCTTAACAACCATGGAGTATCAAGAATAATAGCAACGACTGAAACCACTGGAATAAGTGAAGTAATCAAAGCACTGGAAGTAGGAATAACATTTGAATAATGCTCAAGCTCAATGGACATAATAAGACATGAATGAACAAGTCCTCAACGTCAAGGCGCTCAAGAGCAACACCAAGGCACTGCATATCAACATGAAAGCACTCAACCTCAACATCCAGCATTGTATTAGCATCGACCCGTGTTTCATTATCAACTACTAGGCTTGGAATATCCTGAGAAAAATCATAAGTGCTATGCACGTAGGATCGATCATGGCTTGATGTAGAATGGTTGTAAATCTAGTCCATGCAGCATCAGTGTAAAAGTTGAAAGTCTATGTCCAGAACCATGTATAGGCCCAAGCACTAAGATATATGGTTGCAAGTTGAAGCTGCTGAGCAGGACTATGTCGTGTCAAAAAAATAGGTCTCCATTTTATGGAGCCAATTAGCAAGTTCATTGCCATCCGAAGAACCACTATAAACGATTAGCTCAACTTTATCACAAAAATTACGCAATACAATGCTAGGAGCATGTGGAGAAATGGGTGGATGCAAGAGAGTAGCATGTTGAGCAACAAAAGCCTGTGCAACAAAAAACCTAATCCGAGAAGGGATATCAACAAAAATGCGTTTTACATTATCAAGCCCAAAAGCATGATCATCCAAACGAGCAATGATGTCTTCAAAATTAGAGGAGGCCCAAGGGGTCGGCATGATATATAGCACAGTGAAAATGCTACTTCTACCACTTTGTGTCAAATGCGACTTCTCCACTTCCACGCAAAAAGCGACCTGGAAAATGCAACACTAAAAAAAAAACAAAGGGGATTGTGGAAAAAAAAATATGAAAATGCAACTCGCAAGACTTCACTACAATATGTGACAGATGCATGGCAAATGTGACCTATGCGACTCTAAGAAAAATGCGACGTATAGTTACGAATAGAGCCACAGCTGATCTAGAGCTAAGCTATGAAAGCATCACATAAGCAAGACTTAAGCTATGAAAGCAACACATAAGCAAGACTTAACCCTAGAAAGCAGGAAAGAGAGAGATTAAGGAGACTAAAGAGAGAGATCAATATCATCAACTGAATAACAAATGACATAGTTTCCCTACTTATAGCCAAGAGGAAGCCCTAAAAGGAAGCTTCCGGTGGCTAGGGCCCAACTGGGAGGGATAATAGTGCGCCCTCCAAGAAGGCCCCCACTCTCCAGTAATATGTCCAAATGGCCTAATAATGAATAATAAGGCCAAAGGCCAACCATATAGTCTAAGTGTCACTAATGAATAAAAAAGGGCCCAAGGCCTGCTTATGCATAAAGTAAAGTAAATGTAAATGGACGCGACGAATGTAATGAGCGGAGTCCATAACTCTCCTCGACACAAAAAAAAAGACCCAACTGCCGAAAAGAAACTGGATCAAACAGCAGCAAGCCCTGGTGCATCAACAACTAGAGCAGCATCTGATGTAGAGGAATCAACAAGTGCAGGAGGAGCACGGTCCTGATCCGCAAGTGATGGTGTATGATAAAAGACATCAATAGGCTCCCATGTGGCCTCCTCAGCAGGACGACCATCGAACTGGACCAAAAACTGAATCTGCCGGCAGCATCGACTATGGTGAAGGCGAACCTGGTGAATGGCAGCTGGTAAGAAAGGAAACAGCTCAGGATCAACATCATGGCGACGAAGGGAACATCTCGGCCGCGTCATCTGAAACCAAGCAATATGGAACAACCAGGAATGCCAAGGAACCAGAAGAAGATCAAGCAGCAACCAGGTATGCCAAGGTATCCATAATGCCCAAGATAGTAGAGGATTAGCCCAAAAGATAGGGACATCATACCAAGGTATCCAAAAAGCCCGAGAAGGTAGAACTGCATCAGCAACGGGAAGCCAATAAGGAAACTGGAAAAGAGATGGACACTCATCGCGAATAGCCGCATCATACACGTAACCATCAACCATATGTGCAAACTCAGTGATATAGGTGCCCGAAGAAAAGATAGCAGCATCGGAAGACCAGCACCAAGGAGTAGGAACATAAGCAGGATGACAGGCACGCTATAGTAGCATGGAAAAGCAAGCGATATGCCAGGAATCATGGATCATAAAGAGATCATCCTGACAAAGGATAGCTAAAATGGAGAAATGTGCACCAGCATGGTCAAAAGCCCAAGGTATCCATAAGGCCCATGAATGAGAAGTAGCAATGGCACACGGGACCTTTAAGGCCCCTATCACGAAAGGAGCAGCATGCCAAAAGCTCCAGAAGGTCCAAGAAATCAATGCATCATCTAAAAAGACATGATGCATAAAAACAATAGCAACAAATCTAGAAATAGTAGAGGCCTCAACTGAAAAACTGTAGCCAAAGAACTCATCCAAAAAGACCTCATAGGGACATACCAATCCATCATAGGATACACCAAAAACGGATGGAGAATCGGATGACCCATCGGAACTGGCCGCAAGAGTAATCCCAAAGTACACACCAAGCACACAAGTGAGGAATAGAAGAAATGCACTGGAACGAGGAACAGGATCCCCAACATCAGTAGCAAGCATTGGATCAATATCCACGTGTAGCTGAGAATGAGTATCAAAGCACATATGAGCAATACTAAAGTATATGGCGGCAACATCCCCAAAAACTATCCAAGAGAGGAGAAGGAACTCTCTCAAGGTAATCTGATGGTCTCGGAAAACCAAAACATAGTGGCAACTCAGCATCGGAGACCAAGCGATATGGAGCAACCTGAAATGACGGGGAATCTGAAGATCACCTGGACAAACAGTAGCTGGAACGGAGGCAATAACCCAAGCCATCAAGATATACCAAGCCTGACAATGAGCAACAACCCAAGGAACAGATAGAGAGCCACATGCATAATCATAGAGATATCCGCACCATAGGCGATCAGTAATATGGAAAAACCAGAACCAATCAACAGGTCCAAATGGAAACCAAGCTATACGTAATAACCAAGAATGCCATATATCCATAGCATCGGCATGGATTGCAACAAACCTATATGTAGAAACACAAGGAGACTGAAGGATGCCCGTATACTCATCTAGAAAGATCCCAGCATATAAATACCCAAGATAAGTAATAGTGACCATCTCGCAAATATCCTCGGATGGAAAATGTGTAACGGTAAGGGCCAAAGGCGCATGAATCATGTAAGGAACCGTAGAAATATCATGAGGCGGTTCACAAACCTCAAGTAGAGATCCATGGAGTAAAGCGAAAGAAGATACGACCTGATCACCAATAGCGAGGGAACCATCAAACGTGGACCCGTGAAGTACCCCATAGAAATCAGCAGGAACATCAGCCATAACGGATGCAAGAGATGGAGATATAGAGACCAATGGAGAAGATACTACACCAACCACCGAACCACTATCTGAGGTATGCGCAAAAGCAATAGTAGAAATACCACCAAGGTATACGGCCTGAATATCAATGAAACCAGGAATGACCACTGAATACAATATCTGTGAATCAAGGCATATAGGCACAAGGCACACAACAACAACCTGTAAATCCGAAGGAGCATCAACCTGAGGAAGAGGACCCACGAATGGTGAAAGTGAAGCAGCAACTGATGTACTCTGAATGGAAAGAAGAGCTGCATCCTGAGCCTTTGGCAGGCTACGCATAAACTGCTTCCCGGTAACCAACTGATAGTCACCCTGGGAATCAATACCACCAAGTGAATGATGCTGACCACCAGCATGAGTAAAGGAAAGTGTCTGCTGAGAGAGATCCACAGCAACAGTACCAAGTGAAGAGAACTAGGCTGCACCAAAAATAATGTCATAGTGCTTCAGAAAAATGATTTAGAAATCTGCCTGACCAGAAAAATCACCAATGCGATAATCCAAGCCTTGAATCATCTAAGAACTGGGAAAAGAATGGGAACGTCAACCTCAACACTGAGAGGCTGGGAAGCAGGAACAGGTGTAGCACGAATCCTGGTGGAAATGTAACTGCTAATAAATGAATGTGTACTGCCTGTATCCACTAAAGCAATATACTCTCTCCCCGCATCTAGAATAATATGATCCACAAATGGAACAACATACGTAGGCATAATGACAAAAGCATCAACTGATAAGTTTTGGCCTAAATATGCATCTAGAAGAACCACATACTCATCTAGACGGGTATCAACAAAATCAACTAGTGAGTATACAATAGGACCATCATGAAATGTATAACCATATGCCATATCAATAGGATCATAGCATCTATGTCAGTATCAAGGACCATATCAGCCGTAACCTGTATATGTGAATCAGCATCAGTAGGAACCTGTATATGTGACTCTGACTCACTATGGGATACAATGACGAGCTCAGGTAGATCAATAACTATCTCAAGGAAATCAGGCAACTCGCTCAAACTGTGTGATATAGGATCCTGAAGGTCAGCGAACTCTGCAGACGTGTAACGTCGGACAAAAGCAGGTCGAGGGTCCACAATGCAAGGAACTGGAACTGAAGGGGCAGGTGTAGGGGTGGACATAGCGGGAAAAGATGAAGCAGAAGGACGAGGTCGGTAGAAGCGGGAAGGAAGGGTGTCAGAGTACTTGTGCTGTAAAGTACTGGCAAGAGACATCGCCTCAACAAGTGTGGGACAGAAGGAAAAAACATCGTAATGTAAGGCACCACGAAACCCAGCAATGTAACGAGAAATAAGCTCAGTGGGCGGTAAAGTAAATGTAAATGGACGCGGCGAATGTAATGAGCCGAGTCCATAACTCGTATCCAACTCTATAGCAAATGCCACTTGTGTGACTATGCGAAAACGATGATGTATGCAAAAAAGCACAAACCCTAAGGGGGACGACACAAATCGTCACCTCAGTGTAGGCTCTATGCAAACAAATCTAGCAAGTGATAGGTGGTGAAGAAGCTGCCAAAATGTCCACCAAATAGAGCACCAAGTAAGGAAGTAAGCCGCCAAACAAGGGAAATATATACTACAAAAAGAGTCTAAAACCAGCAAGAAAAAGTGTGCAAAAACATGTCAATATCACCTCCAAGTAAGGTACTAGAAATAGGTGGTTATGTTGCCTCAAAAATTTAGTAAGGTAGCTCAAATTGCAGCAGCAAAGAGGGGATGCTAGAACGTGGCCGAAAACCAGCGAACAACTAACGAAATATGTGTCAAAATCACCTCCAAATAGGGCGTTAGGAAGGATGGAATGTACTGCCTTGAAAAACCAACAAGTGAAGTCGAAAAAAACCTAAAAACTAGGGCAATGGAGCCTTCAAAGACTATCAAAAGCCAGCAAACAAATGCTAATAAAAAAGTGTCGAAACCTCCTCCAAATAGGGCGCTAGAAAGTACAATAGGTACTGCTTTGAAAATCTACCAAAATACCGCCAGAAAATATAGCACCCACTAAAATAGCTGCCAAAAATGATCCGTAGATTTTCTATTATTCATTTATTTTCTTTTCTTTTATTTATGTGGAAGGACTTCCGCTAACCATCTCCTAAAGATTCGCAAAAAAAAAACAATGGAAATCCAACAAGTGGAAAAAATCTAGCACTCCCACCAAGGAAGGAAAGTGTTTTGATATCAAGTTAAAACCCATCTATAGATTCAGCATGAAAGATAGTAAATAACATTCTTAAAAGCTGCAAAATAATCATTCACAAAACAAAGAAGAATAATGAAATCAATGATTGTTGATAGCTCAGGCCGCTCTCCAACCAATATCTCCAATACAAAGCTCCAAACTCATAATGAATAGTGTTAGAGGCTATTTATACTAAGCAAAAGCTACCTCTCTTCCATTGACTTGGAGGGAAATATGAAAATTCAAATATTAGGGCCCAATTAGGAACCATGTAAAATAGTGTTCGAGGGCTTTCCAAATGTAATAAAAAGTGCATGGCCAGATATAGAGAAGTATGGACTATGTGTATCCTTAACAGAGATTAGGGCAACTTAGGGTACCTGGTCCTATAAGGACATACCTTTGATGGTGATTCGCCCAGTACCTAAAGGTATACTGGTTAGGGCCTAGTTCTAGTATATAAGGAAGTGTGTCACCACTAGATGTGGAGTGTCTTAACAAGCATACTTTTTTTACAAAGAAGAAAAGAGACAAGCAACAAGGATGAATGACTCATAAGAAAATGGTAGCTTTGTGAGACATGAGTTGTTTTCTAAAATGGAGACCAACAAGATTGAGACCATACCTTTTTACAAAACCCCGAGAAGCCTATAAGCTGAGAATCACGAATGACGTCATTTGGAGTGATGACTTTCTGCAATCAATCCATATGTTGATATACAAAACATTGAGACTAGAGCATGGGAGCAAACCTACTAGCACATTAGTTAATGTAAGTTCCATAAAAGCTTAAGTACATATCCGAATTAGTGATTTAATCAGTCAACAAGCAATCCCCAAAAAGTACATAAAGATCTAGTCGATTAGGTGACTATAAGACAAAGGGGTATACATACCACATCATCTTGATATAGAAGTCCATAAACACTGACTCTACTTTCTTACTATTTTGCACATATAGTAAGAAATGAAAAATTATATAGTTCTCAAATCACAATACATTCAAAATGTCTCAAGTATAGAATAATCATTTCTCTGCACATTTTCTCTATGCTAGATAAACACTTTTTATGGAACTCGTTGTTACAAATCTGAAAGCTATAGCTTCACAGTCAATACATTCAAAACAATCCTCCAATGTAAAGTTAATGCTATACAAGTATATAGTACCTAATGTAGTCTAAAAAATGGTAAACTTACTTTTCCAAAAGCTTGAAACTTGGAATTGTTGAAAATCATGGAACACCTAAATCTTGGAAATATAGATACATGGAATTGATGAACTCATAAGAATCTTAACAAGTTTTTGCTACACCATTATCTAGTCAAGGAAACAAAAAGGATCTTCAATAGCCTAGAATTGCAAACAAATTCAACTAGTAGTTGGCCAAAAAGCACCTCTGGATGTAGGTAGTCAAAATGATAGACAAAAACCAAGCGAGCTATAATATTTCCTGGATATAACAATAATTGGCACCATACTCATGGAGATTGGTCAAAGCAACCATGCACCACAAGGATACTTCATAAGAACAAAAATGCATGTTTCAATAGAAGCCAATGAATCCCAAGCTATCCAAAGGGACCATACATTGTTGAAGAGTCATGCCTATTTTACCCCTTTGGCTAAGAACTAATGTTATTATAAGTTGTATATTACTCATGGGGCATGGTATTCATTAAATACATGGGGCCTCCTATTTGTAACTTAACATACTTAGTGCAAGTGGCTCACTTGGCCAAGTAGCTCACTCATATGGTTGCCACCTATACATTCCATGCATGTACATGAGAGGACTTGGAGGACCCATGCCCTCCTCTCTCTCTCTCTATAGCAATGTATTCTCCTTTCTTACTTTTGGTGTTTTGAGGTGCTTAAGTAGGTTGTGTAGCCTGTGAGTCTAAGAGTGAGAGAAACATCAATGCTTAGATTCTTGAGAATATTCTCATCTTCCACAAGCACCTCAATCTTGTAGGAAGCCTCCTTTGATCTGTACAGGGCGACTACGAGGACTGGCTATAAAGCTATTTGGTTACGACGCCTACTTGATGATATGCAGATTGCTCAAGTAGGACCTACATTGTTACATTGTGATAACCAAAGTTGAATTTAGCTTGCAAGAAATCAAGTCTACTATGCATAGACGAAACATATAGAGGTGGACCGACATTTTATAAGAGAGAAAGTGCATACTAAACCACTTAGTAAAGATAAGTTTGAGAAGTTTAGAACATTGTTAGGTGTTAGCTTTAATAAAATTGCCACTAAGGGGGGTGTTAGGAACAACGTAACCACGTAGAAGCCAAAGCTAGTCCAATCCACCCAGCCAATGCACTCTCTTACAGAATGTTCCTCCTAGCCTAGTGTGAGTTTACATGGATGTGGTAGGTGGTAGTTGTTGCTGACACCCACTATTCATGCTGCATGCATGGGTTACTGATGCATGTGGGGTCCGGGTCCTAGCCCATCACTGAAGGACTGCATGGCCCCCTACTGCCATGCATGTGTCTGCATGCGTCTACATGTATCTGCATGGGCATTACTGGCCCTCATACCTACTGCATGGTATGCATGCATGCCTCTGACTCACATTGTCCTGTCTGGTGGTTAGCTGCACTTAGAAGTATTGTTGGGTCAGTACTATTACGGTCTCGTAACACTCCCTCCCCCTTAAGGGCTCTCTTGGTAATCTAAGACAAAGTGGTGATACAACTGTTGAAGTATGCTGCCTTTTTCCCAAGTGGCATTCTCAACTGGTTGATCCTTCCACTCGATTAAATATTCCTGATATACGGTATTACGTGTTTGCGTCTCCCTAGAACTGAGAATACTTTCTAGCTCATGTGGAAGTTGCTGAGAATCCACAGGGGGAACTAGAACATTGTCCCTTACTAGATTATCTAATCTAGTTAAAGCCCGTCGTGACTGACTAACATGAAATACTGGATGGACTTTAGTACTTGTATTGAATTTTTCCCGCCTATATTTGATAGACAAGTCAAATTCTTGCATTAACTCAGCCCATCGAGCTTTCCGACCTCTAAGCTCAGGCTGATTACATTTATATCTAAGGCTTTCATGGTCAATCAAGATCTCAAAACTAGCACCATGCAAATAATGCCGCCAAGTCTTTAAGGGCATGAATAATAGAAAAGAGGTCTTTTTCATAAGCGTTGTATCTGGTCTGAGCGGGTTTAAGCTTCTTACTTTCAAACGCTACTGGTCGTCCATTTTGGTTCAACACTGCACCTATTGCAAAGTCACTGGCATCTGTTTCGACCACAAAAGGTTGGTTTGGGTCTACGACTTTCAGTATTGGCGTTGTAGCCAAAGCTGTTTTGCTTTTGGAGTCTATATAACATGTAGGAACTTGCCCATCTCCACAACTTGTTTTCAGTTTCCGATTGTCGGAATTCTCTCCTCTCTTGTATTCAGTCACTGTGGCTCGAGGGAGAAGTTGATTGGGGTTTGACTCTCGGCTTCCAATTGGTTCAGTGATTTGGCTCCACAGTAGTCCTTTTGGTGCATGCAATAAGATCTAGAGGATCTTCACTTGGTGATTCTTACCATGATATCAGAGCTTGGCTTTGCATCGATAAGAAAGTGGAGTTGCTTTTGCTTTTCCCCAGCTTTTTGGGAGTATCTCCTTGATTTTTACTTCTTGGTGATGGAATTGACCTCCAAGTAAGTGGCTTCCCTGATTCTTGATTGCTTTCAGCCTAATGATCAGTGTTCATAGACATAACTGGAAATAGTTCAATTTTTTACTGTTTTTTACAATTTTTTGACTAGTATTCACTAGTTTAGCTTGAAATTCGTCGAATCTACTGTACATAAACGTTTTTTAGGATTGTACTTGCTGTTTTTCAGTCATTAGGACAGGGTCTACTGATTGCATGCCAATATTACGGTCAAAGTCGAATCGAGAGAGTATTTTGGTCAAAATTCAATGAGTTTGACTAGAATTGCCAGTAAGAATTGATGTTGAGCCTAGTCAAAATTTTTGCACGTGCATGTAGGTGAATTACAATAGGTAGGTATTGCACTTGCATGTGGATTTGATCCATCAAAACATGCCAAAAAGTCAAAAAACCAGGTTTTTTAATGGTATTTCACTATTTTGGAAGATTTTCTAAATATCTTTGCACGAAACTTTGCATGCACATTCTTAGGTGTGTATTGAAGCTTTCTAGAGGCTGTGAAGAAGTTTGGTAGGAATCAATCATTGTTAGGGGTCTCAAAACTTCGAAAAATAAAGTTTTTGATGATTTTCGAGCTTGAATAACTCTTTGTAGCGGATCTAGAACCTCTGAACCTGTATAGAGTCTGAAAGACAGGTTGTATTGCCTCTAATTCAAGCCCTCATGCACCCAATTTGAAAAAGAGAAGCTAATAAAATGAAGGTCCTACTTTTTCAAAGAGAAATAAGCAAAATTCATACTATAGCACTTGAGCATGCTCAAAACCAAACCAAATAGTAGAGATGGTTGATGAAATGCGTTGTTGAAGATAGAAAGAAAAATAATAAACCAACTTTTTGCAACTTGGACGAAGATTTTGAATAAGAACTGCGTGCGTACAAAAGCCTGTATCGTTGTTAAATCTAGTAATACTCAATATGACAAAGGAGACATGTAGCCTTCAACTTTATGGAATTCATGTCAGAATTTGTTGTGACTAGATAACTCCTATATAGAAATTGTATGACAAATTTTGACAATTCACTCAAAAAGTTTAAAACTATCAACTCCATCATGCATCACATGAGCCAATTGCTATGACATTCCTACTCACGTCATCAATTCCCCAGAGTAGATGGACATCACATGCACAACCATATAGCCCTAATTAGCTTTCACAAATTGCAAAGATCAACATGTTAAGTATTTATCACTTCTCTAAAGGTGAAGGTCAAATTCAATCTTGAGGGAGTTTAGATCAAAAGAGCAACGTTAATGAAACAAAGGCCCTACTTCCTCCCTAAAGAATAAGGAAAATCTGCAGTTCATCAATTAAGCTACCTCAAAACCTAGTTAAATAGCATAGCTGGTGGGAAAAGAATGCACCACTTTTAAAAGAATTTGTGCAAACCAATTGGCCAAAACTTGGAGGAATCTCAAACAAGAACTGCGATCACTTATATGGTTAAAAAAAATTATGATGTTAAAAGTACAGGTTCAGAAAAGTTCTACAAAACAACATGATAATCACAAACTTGAGTTTTTCAACAAAGATATGTAAAGAGTTTAATGAGCTCTTAAGCTGTATGAAAAATTAGCAAAATTACCCTCTAGATGACTCTTTGTATGTAGACCTTAGAAGCCCGTTCCGACCAAAATGGGTCGTTCTGTTCCGTTCCGACCGTTTCGTACGTTTCGGAATGTACTGGGTCGGAACGATTTATTAAAAATAAAAATACGTGTTAAACTGGCCACCATCTTCGTTCTTCTTTGTAATACACTGAGGGACGCTCATACTGGCACCTCTACGACCAGAATACAACGGGGAAGGATTTCATAAACAATACAACGGGGATCGCTAATATATGAAATCTTGTTTGCTTGTCTGAAGGATTTCATAGATATTCAAATAACGTTACATTCAATCCCTTCGCTTCTAATAACGTTACATTCTATATTTTTTGAAGAATTTAGAATAAGAAATTCTGCAACAAAAATATCTACGTTTGGGTTAGCATGCTTTCTGGAGGACGTATTCTGAGCATGTTGCAACGGGGATCATCTATGAAATCCTTCAGACAAGCAAATAGTTCGCACGCAGGTTTTCTGTTGAGCAAATGATTGCGTTCATCTCTGACAGTCAAACAATCATCCTGCCCATCAACTTCACGGATTAGCTACCCGACAATCCAAATCTGGGTTGATTTCCTGCAAACACTTGATTATATAGCTTTCAGTCTTTGTTAAAACGGAATGTATTTTTTTTTTTTAAATTTTGGTGAGGAACGCGTTCTGTTCCGGAATGGGCAACTCCCTAACTTTTCACGAAGCAAAATTTCTTTCTTTGTAATAGGATGAACATCTTATGTAAAGCCTCTAGATAAATTCAAGACAGTAGTTATGCACTTGTTATGAGGATAACAATCAAGTACACGACTAAATGAAAACAATATCTAAATTTTTCTAACATTTGGTTAATTTTGACCTGTTTTTGAGCAACTTTCATTTGAAAATTGAGTAGTCCACCCCCCATACATGCAAGCAAGTTTAAAGGAAGTAATTCCTTACTGACAGTATGTCATCAATTCTATTGGAAGCTCTCCAGTTTAAACAATCTAGCAACTGCAAAACAAAAATCACAAGCCAAAGTACTTGAAGTTGTTTAGGGTGGAAGACAAAATTTTATTCCACAAATAATTCAAGTGCATAAGGTGAATGATTTGAAAGCTTTAACAAAAGTTGAATGCAAATGTACCATTTTATTTGCCTTTAAGACATTTCCTTCACGTGCCTGTAAAAATCGCTCCAAAGTTTCCAAAGGATAACCTTGATGCATGCTCTAATAACCAAAACAGAAAACATAGTTAGACTTGAGCTCAAAATCAAAGACAAGGACTTACTGAATTAGGGAGCTTTGATAACCAAAACAGAAAACATAGTTAGACTCGAGCTCAAAATTAAAGACAAGGACTTGATGAATTAGGGAGCTTTTTCGTATTTGTGTGAAGTGGTTTCTTATGAGCTTTGTATGTTTGTCCTATTGGAGACATGGGAGAGAATCCACTCCTTCAGAATAATATCATCATCCTATATTTCTTGAGCTAAATGTAATGACTTCACCTTCTAGTTTGAAATCTAGAATTGTATGCATATATTTCATATACGCACTTCATAAATAGGAGGGCTATGGCACTAATTTAAAGGTGGCTCTCACACAATACTATGGTGGAGATATGGTGGATACGAAATATAAAGGCTTTTATGAAGCAAACATAAAACTTACAATAGAGGTTTAGAACAAAAAAGGGTAGTCTTTGACATGATTATGGTTTGGTCAAGAACGAAGGAACCTAGGCTCAAGTCTAAACGTTGGGAAAGCTTTTGACACATTCAAAAAATAGGTAGAGATAGAAATTGGCATATATACATGAGCGGAAAGATGGGCTATAGGATATGTGGTACAAAGATACAAGGCGGTTTTGGAAGACACTTTTTGACAAGCCAAAGAGTATTAAATAATTTGCAGCCGGTGATGTGCACTCAAAGGTGAATGTGACGTGGGCCTAACCTACCGGCCCAAGCAACATAAGCAAGCTAAGCATGACGCCCAACAAAATTAGGAGGATAAGAAAGGGAGTCAAGAGGTGGATCATGAACAAGTTGGAAGGTACCTAGCAGAATCGTCGACAAGGTCATCAACAATATTAGCCTCATGAAAATAAACAACGAAGATAGTAGGGGGCGGGGGGGGCGGGGTGGGGGGGGGGGGGGGGGGGGGACAATTGGGGGACACGACTCTTGCGATTAAGATGTAAGCGTTTCTCACAAATTTCAAACATGATAGTATAGCAATGAGCAAAGATGAGATGAGGAGCCATGAAAGGTTTGGGAACAGAAGGAGGAGAAGAGCTAACAATAGGAAAAAATGGAACAGCAGGTTGCGAGAAAGGGCGAAGAAGACAAGGAGCAAATGAAGGAGATGGAGAAGAGTATTTATGCTATAAAGAATTGATAGGAGAAAAAGAAGAAACATCATACTTGAGAGACCTCTCGTAGTAGACCCATAATGTATCATGAAATGAGCTCCATCTCATGAAGATTAAAAAAATTAGGAGATTTCTGTGAAATGAGTGTAGGTAGCCAAATCATTCATTTGGAAATGTACACAGAAAATGTCGCGATGTCGTACAATCCACTGATGATCAATCATAGTAATATGAAGGTCCTCTTTGAACTCATTGAAGACAGTAAGCCTTGCTTGAGTAGGAGTTTGGTGATAAACAAGCCACCAAGTTGCGACACAACATTCAAATGTAATACAGCTAACTAGATGCGCTATGGATCCATCTTCAAAAACATAAGGAAATAGATCTCCAAATTAGCAAACCAATTCTCGCGTTCATTCCCATCAAGAAGACTAGAGTATATGGAAAGCTGGGCGTTATCCTTAGAATCCTGAGTAAGTAACAAAGAAGAATTGAAACTAGGAAATGGAGGTGTGGATGAAGTAGTAGGAACAGAATGAGCAATACATGGAATAAGATGCCAAAAAAGGATAGAAATGTAAAGAATTGTGGCTGTCCAAAATCCAGCAAATAATGGAGAGAAAAGTATGTAAAAACCTCCACCAAATAGGACACTATGACTGCAAACTTGTTGTCCAAGAACCAGCAAGCAGTCATCGATGAAAAGAAGCCAAAATAGCTTCTAAACAGGGGGCAAGAGATGAGATAAACAGCTGTCCAAAAAGCAGCAAGGTAACAAACTGCAATGAGGGTGAAAAACTCCTCCAAGGAGGGCACCAATGTTTCACTGAAATGCTTTGGCATATAAAACTTTAGTTAGAACTCAATAGGATTAGTGGAATTATGAATACCTTGTGCATGTGCATTGTGTGATGTATCTCAATGTCTCATTGAGTCCTCGGTCATCTATGTGTGTCAATTACCAATTGTTTACATTGTCATTGTATAGAGCTATAATCATTGTCTAGACACTTAAACAACACTTGGCTTTTCTTTAACAAAAGGCTAGGATTAATTCAAACAAAAAAAAAGCTAAAAACATTTCATCCTCTCTTTCCAGACAAAGTCTGTGCCCTCCTAGTACCCACTCCAGGATCAAAATAATAACAATTGGGCCCTTGGCCAGTTCCAAATAAATGCATAAAAAAGGCTTTTAGGCATTTACATGACTAAAAGGGGCTCGTGGCCAGCAAATGAATATTGGCCTTGTAATAGATCTCATCTATGGACCCAGCAGTCCATAACTCCTATACTTACTAATAGGATCTCCGTATCCATGTCTATCAAAGACTTAGAAACCTATTTGCCAAAATGTTCATGAATATAGTAGTCATGTTAGCCATATTCCACTTTCATTACTATACTCTACTTTGGCAAACTAGTGGAATAAGCTTTTGCCACATGGTCAACACCATAAAGTCCGGATCTCTATAGTGAGGCAAACAATCCAATCGTTGGAGATATCCTCCGAAGTTCCCATTTAGAATCAAATAGATCAATGGCCTTCGAAGCACACAAATCCATTCAAAGTGTATCGCATCACAAAATCCAAAATCTTGGCACACATGATCTTCCTTGGGAGAACTGGTCTTTATTCATATCGACCTCCCTTGTTAACAATCTTGAACTAACCAAGATGAATTGTGGGCAATAATTGGAGACAACGACTACTCATTAGTCAAACAAAAGTCTATAACGGAGTGAAAAGATCGTTCTTCAACACATCTTAGAACTCTCACCTAAGTTTAAATCGTTGTCTACTTCATCATCTCGATGAGTAGCGTTATACAAATTGATTGTACTCGACCATCAATATAAAATGTGTCCAAAGTTTCATGCTTTCCAACATCAAGCACAAAGAAGCACTCTCAAGGGGATTGAGAGCTAGGGTGCAAGTCTTGGAGCTGATCTTGTTATACTTGGAGAAAGCACTTGTGGTATTAGACACATATGCTATGGGCATGGTTTCAAGGTTAGAGATGGAGGAGGTCTTGGGCTTGAAGACTACGGCTGGTTGGAGAGTTAGCTGGCAATGAGAGGAGAGCTCCATGAGCTTGCACACTAGATCATGGAGATGGCACATGGGAACATGGGAGCACAATAACTAGGCAAGATTTGGATCTTAACGGTTTGGGTTGCTTCAATTGGTATCAGAGCCAGCTTTGTTGCCTTTTGGGATCGATGTAGTTTAGCAAATTGGTGAAATGCTGGGTTGATTCAAGCCTGAATTTTGTGAGATTGAGGCATGTTTCAATTGAGATCATCGATGGATGGATCTAAGAGGTATATCTTAGAGACCAGTGGATTTTAGCTACCCCATCAATAAGCTGGCAAGCATGTAATTTATATGTATATCAGTTCGTGCAAGATGGCCAAAAAGAAATTCTAACCATTGCAACCAACAATCACAATTCCCACCATCTATTGAGCATGTGACAAAATTTGTGTTAAATCCTTGTGAGTGAGATGCATTTGAAAAATTTAGAAACCCAAGCAACAAGTTTTTGCTGTTTCCAGAAGCATTACGTTTCTTACTAGCCACAATAATCCAGTTCTGCATGCCAGAGGGGATGATAGGTATTGGAGTAACCAGTTTAGAGAAGGATGAAGTTGGCATTTTTGAGCTAGCATTTTTAAGCTAGAAAAATGGTGCCCAAGACATCAATCTTATGATACCAATCTTGAATTGCAGTACTCTAAACCACAGTCGATGTTCATTCTATTATATAGCACAACATGCTTATAAGTGGGAGGATTATGAATTGACTTCTCCAGGGCCTTACCACCACTGAAACACATAAATTGCAGCCTGGGCTCAGAAAAGCAAGTTTACTTCACAGACCAGGCTCAAAGTGTAAATAGTTGCATCCACTAATGATGTGCCAGGGCTCTAATATGAACACACATGAATAAACCTCTAAAAGAAATTCGACCACGAAACAGAATTGGGAAGCATATTCTTTAGAATGTATGCTGAAAGATGGTCCTTTTCCTTCAGATGGGTTTAGGTACTGAAAGTTCTTATAGACGTCAGAAAAAGACTTTCAATGAGTCACTTTGAGATGAATGACCAACTGCTTTTCAATATCCAGCTCTTGTTAGCATGATGATGATAACTATGTTCCCGCTTTTGAATTGCACTTGATTATATTTTCTCTTAGCAGTAAGTAACTTCAACCCCTTCTTGCTTACACATTCAGTTACTTCCCATGAATTAGGCCAAGCTCTGGAGGCTCTGTGATGTGGGTTATCAACACTTGATTCCAGTTGAAGCATACTCTAAATATAGAAAAGACTTGATTATAGTTGTAAATAAGAATTCTCATCAGGATGTCTACCTGAAAAGAGCACCTCAATTTTTCATCGACTGAGGACCGGCACATTCAACAGAAAGCAGGGATCGCAATCCAACACAACCACAACAACCACGCATTTCTGTCAGTTCTGGAAGAAATGTCATAAATTGACTTGCTCAATGGAATTCTAATCAATATCAAATGCATGGCTGTTTAAGATAATAGCGTAGATTGTTACTAATTGCTCAACTCCAGCAAATATGAGTCGCTGCACGAGAAAGCATCTAAGTTAAACATAAATGTCGATATTTTGCAGAATAAGAACTTTTAGGCATCAACTTTATGTGGAAAAAATATACATCATTCACTTCACCCTGCTTTCAAGGGTTTGTAGCAAGGACAAAAGCAAGGCTGGACCTACAATGATGTACCTCCATCCACGAATGCCTGCATTTGCTTCAATGCTTCTAAGTCTCTTTCCATGACTTCCAGCTTGACAATAAAATCCTTCCAATCCCAAAGAAGGTCTTATGTTCTTTGTGCTGAATATATCTCAGCCCAGCAATCTAAACGTCTTTCGAAGAGCTTTGCAATCTGTGCAGGCTAAAAGTTATCGCACAAGGTATTGCAAATTTGCAACTATTAATGCTGGTTCCGCAGAGAGATCATCTGATAACCCCTTTATGCTGACTGAAAGGCCGTGGACATCTGACAAGGCATGACATTATAAAACGACTCTTGAACAGATTGCAGGGCACATTCTATAGTGAATTTTAGAGCCAAATCTGCTTTCTCATGATGTTGGAGGTCAGATTCAAATAATTTAGATTCTAAAAGTAATTTCTTTGATATGGTAAGAGCTCGCATGCATCATTGTTGATTCACAAATCAATTCCCTTGCTGAAATAGACGATCACAACCCAGAACAGGCCAGTTCTGCAACTAGCATTTTCGATTTCTGATTTCCAGACTCACCAAGTACACTGATCTATAACTTCTGCAAACATTTGCTCATCCATATCTTGATATTCTTCATGATAACAAATGTTAAATTTTTTAATAGATGAAAATAATTGTATTCTGTTTATTAGATTCAAGCTTGGACTGACAATTCTACAGTTGCAAGCTTTCTTTCATCCATAACTTCATTTTCTTCCTTAGAAAAGCAAGTTCTTTATTGGATTTTAATATATTGTAATATGGGTTTCTTGGATTAGAAAAAATCCTTGGCCAATTGGGTTTTAGCTTTGATTAAGCCTGAGATGTGGGTGGGATGGACTCAAGATACCCAAATGCTGAAACCCAAAAGGGACAAGATTTAGGATGTACAACAGCAGCCACACATATATTACATAACTATATATACATATATTAAATGGTTGGTTGTGTGTGTGTGTTCTAGCTCTTTTGCTAGTGTTTAGAAGGCATAGCCACATTTGCAAGCAGCTTGCCACTTTGCATCTCTCACCATCACCACATGGCACACTCCACTCACAATCTACATTGAAAATTCCAATTTACATTAGTTAAACAAATGTGATGTGGAATGGATGAATGCTTAGTGGTACCAGTCGTTAGCCATTGAATTAAATATGTGAGTGGTGATGGTTGTTGTCGTTGTTGAATTAAATATGTGATTGGTGATGGTTGTTGTCGTTGTTGATGTAGCGCAGCTACGTTTGAACTTGACGCACTTGAGTGAGATCCATTTGGAATGCTTGGGATTGTCCAAGGGCCTTAATGTCATCTTGCATTTTGTGTTGCTAGCAACAAGCCACATTTGCCATGTGTAAGCTTTTTAATGATTAATCTATGAAACATGGCAAAATCTGAATGCTTTGAAAGTATCCAATAGTGGCTAGCTTAAACTCCATTGTCGTGCAAGATACGAGATGGTTGGTCTCAATCCAAGGCCCATGTTGGTGGCTGCATGAGTTCTCGGAATGAACCCAAGCAACAACGGTCATTGGACTTGACCCACTTGAGTGAGATCCATTTGCAATGCTTGGGATTGTCCAAGACCCTTAATGGCATCATGCACTTCATGTGTTGCTAGCAACGAGTCACATTTGCCATGTGTAAGCTTTTTCACGGTTAATATATAAGACATGGCAAACTCTAAATGCTTTGAAAATATCCACTGATGGCGGGCTTCATCGTTATGCAAGATACGAGATGGTTCCATGTCGGTGGCTGCGTAACTTCTCGGAATGAAACTTTTTCAGAATGAACGTGAGCAACAATGGTCTAGGGGCCTCTTATTTATGCTTTACATGCATGAGTTCATGGTTGCGATATCTTATGGTAGCTCTATGGAATGGAGATGAGGGGGTTTGTGAACGCACGAGGCTGAGGAACTCTTCACATACAACCCCACCCAACACGCTCTTGCTATCAAGGATGGGTTCTTGGGTGAGGCTTCGACATGTGCATCCATATGTGCTTGACTTCTTCATGGGATAGGCTTCCCACCACCCCTCCTTGAGCTTATTTTCACATGTGGGTTTCAAAAGCGAACATAAAGTCAAAATTCATTTTCTAAAGCACAGTACAATTTTTCTCAAGCTTGTAGGTCATAGGTTCCATGTGGTTGATCTAGCTTGACTAGTTAGCTTCATGGAAATACAAGTGTATGGATGAATGAGTTGAAACACCCCTGCACCCCCGTCACTTGTCCACATCAATCACGGAGATGGGTTTGCATGTGAAGAGGTTCTTACTCCCAAGTCCACATTCCATCAATGGTTGGTCATTGGCTCACGTAGGTTGTTTTGAGGTGAAATTGGTTCGACTGTGACTGTTTTTTTTAACTTTGTACTTGATTGATTTACATCTTTCTAGTTGCTTTATGACATGCATGTCATTCCCTAAATTCTCTGTGTACTATTTTGATTTTTATTTAGCTTTTATTTGTTTGTATATTTATTTTAGTTAGTGGTTTTTGGACATGTTGGTTGTGGTGCAAGGACCATCCCACACAGTGTTTTGACATTTGTTTGATATAATTCTATCTCTTGAACTATCCTATTAGAATGCTATTGGCTCTCTTATAGAAAATAGAATTTTTGATGAAAGATTAGCCAATAACCTCTTTTTCTCTAGTAGTCTATTGAAATATACTTATGTTTTGCAAACTAGTGCACTTCAAAAGATATCATTATGAATTCTAGAAGTCTTGCATTGTGGTGATCATTGTCTCCAAAAGGAGATTTGTCAATAGGAAATTTCCTACAAGCAATTCTAAAGCTTTCCAAACTTATGGACTAGATATTTGATGAAAATTAAATACTAATAGAATGCACTCAAGCATATGTAGGAATTTTCATAAGGTATTATCTTTGGAATGAGACATGTGCCATTTCATTGAGATAGCAAAGTATATTCATCTGACATAGTCAATATGGCGAAAGGGAGTATAACAACGAATTAAAAGGAGAATTTTTTCAGGTACAACTCACAAAAAAATCCTTCACATGTGGGCAGAGTGAGCTCCATTACATACTAAAGGGGGATCAACCAAAAAAAGTAGCAGTACTTTATTTAGCAAGAGACTTTGGGAGCTTGAAGATCCTCAAATTCTCTAAGCGCAAACGGAATAGCGAACAAGGGAGACATGAGAGTGGCATCTTTAACCCCTCTTTTTCTCCTTTTTCCACATCCTTTGACTATAACTAGGAGGTGGGCCCAAAGGGAGCCACCTAGCAAGTGCATGGGCGCATTTTTATGTGGCGACCCTTAAGGGTTCCAACTTGCCCTTGGGTCACCTAGTCACTAGCCCTAGTTGCCACCTCGCTAAGGAAATGGTCTTTAATGGACAAGAATAGACGTGAAAATGGTGTTCAACATAACCTTAGAGACACCTTGAGAATAAGAGAGCCAATAACAGGTAACCACATATGGAGTTTTTCCTCATTGTATATAAGGCCCAAATACTCTATATTTTTGGAGTCTCTCCTCGGTTCTAGTTTTGAGCACTAGAGGTTTCTCTCCTCCACTATTTGTTGGATTTCTATCCTCTCCATCCCTATCTCTCTGCTAATCTAAATCCATTCACTAGCCTGTTGTAAATACTTGTACAGTCACATACTCTACAGAAATACACTTGTTTATGACAGTCTACAAAAATACAAAGGAATCAGTGACAATGTTTCCCCGATTGTTCGGACACCTTCGACTATTCGATCATCCATGACTATTTGGCCATTTTTGATTGTTTGGCCATCCTCGATAGTTCGACCATCTTGGATCATCTGACCATATTCGATTATTCGGCCATCTTCGAACAATCGTCGAGTATCGGTGGATCAACAAGTACATTGAATCACGACCGGACAAAATCTCTAACAGAATCAAATATTGTCTGAAGGCGACTGCACAACACATAGTGCCTTAATCCCGATTGTAAAGTACAGATTAAACATTCTTTTAATTAGTTAGCTATTTGTATATATCTAGCAACTTATCAGTTGTTTGGTTGGACAAGAAAATAAGAGATCTAACATTCAGAGTGCAACTGTTCTATTCTTTTACTTTGTTATCACAAAGTATCATTTTAGAAAGAACGTGACTTTGACTGCATTCGTACTGTATCTATTCACGACTGAATAATTAATGTTCCAGTGATCTAGGTCGTGCATACTGTGATTGAATTCTTATTTTATTCATGTTTAGATTGATTCTTGCTTGCAAATAAATTTATTCCTAGATTAAATTGTCTTGTATGATTGATAGCCTGTGTCGATTTGTCGCTCTAATTTCCACACCTAATACGCTTCCACAAAGCTAAATATAAAACCAGGCTAATTTGTACATGGCTATGGAATCGATTGTATTGATCCAGTGACTTTGAAGTTGTGATCAAGTAGGACAAACTTTGAACTATCAAAGTCGATCTAAATACGATAGACGTGGTTGCATGCACCGAGGATTCCCGCTCACTCCTCTCTATCGTGACGCGCATACCCTCAGCGGTAAATCCCAACATGGTATCAGCGAAGTAATTTTTACTCTTTGATTCTTTTGAAGTAGACTCAGAGCTTACATTATCAAAACAATTGTTCTAATAAAGAGTAATAGACACTTACTATAATTGTTTTTCGTCATATAATCTACCATCTGCATACACTCATCTTGAATTTCTAGATGGATTCGCAATCATAGTCTGCTCTAATGGTGGACAAACTCGATGGTTGGAATTACCACTTATGGAAATTCAAGATGAGGATAGTACTGATGGCCAAGGAGCTTTGGGAAATAGTCACTAGAACCGAGCCATTTCCTGGTGTCAATGAGCAAGCCATTTCCAAGTGGAAGCTCATGGATGGCAAGGCTTTTGTCTTGATCACCCTTAACATCTCCAACACAAATTGGCCACATCAGACAAGACCAATCTTTGAAAGAGGCTTGGGATATATTGAACACATCATTCGAAGTGAGAGATGTCACTTCAAAGTTGTATCTGAGAAGAAAGTTCTTTTCACTTAGAATGTCAGAAAGTGATTTAGTTCCGAATCACATTAATCAATATAAGACTCTCTTGGAGCAGATGACGACAATAGATTCCGTGATGACTCTGACGTTGTAATGATCTTATTGTCTAGCCTGCCATCCTCATATGAAAACTGGGTGATGATGATTTCTATACACTCAAAAATTACATTGTCTAGAGGCATAATCATGTTGCTACAGGAGGGGACAAGAAGGAATGGAGCATCCTCGTCCTCATCAATGACTTGTAAACATTATTCTCAAAGAAAAACACAAGGAAACAACAGAAGAAGAAAGTTATCTGACAAATCGACGACAATCAGAAACAGTCACAGAAGACCCAGAATCAACAACCTGTTCAGAACAAGAAGAGATCATTCTGCAAGTACTGCAAGAGGATGAACCATGAAATCTAGGACTATCGGATCTAGAAGTTCAACAACGACAAGAAGAAGCAGCCGGATCAACAAGTCCATGCAATAAACACAAAGTAAAAGATCCAAGAAGAAGATGACGATGAGTAGAAAGCCTTCATGGTGAACCATCACCACCACGTCGAACAATCGGAGGAATGGTTTCTCGACTCTGGAGCAACACAACACATGACAAGCCATCAAGAATGGTTTATCGACTATTCGGCCTACAACACCAAGAAGTTCATTCACCTTGGAGAAAACAACTCTCACAGAATCAAAGGTGAAGGTACTGTTAGACTAAATTTTCAGAATGGATTGTCAAAGTTGAAACCAAATGTATTGTATGTTCCGAACCTGACAACAAATCTATTTTTCATCAGTCGAATTACAAACTTAGGACATAGGATAGAGTTTCAGGTGGATTTCTATCGGATTCTTGATAAAAGCAAGAGATTTCTTGCACTCGGAAAGAGACAAGGATATTTGTATAGACTTAGTCATTGTAACTCTATGACTGATTGTGCTTTAAGCACTTCAGCATCCAATAATGAGTTGATTTGGCATTATATACTTGGCCACCTTAATCATATATCAATAGGTAATATGTCTAAACGTTCTTTAGTTCTTGATTTATACTATCGAATTGCCGACCCTCGTGTCTTCCAGAGCTATATCTTAGGAAAGCAAGCAAGAAGGCCATTTAAGTCAAATCAAGAACATGTATCTAAATATTTTCTAGACATTGTACATATTGATATATGTGGCCCAATGCAAACACCAGCATCGCTTGGTGCTAAATTCTTTATTACATTTATAGATGACTATTCTAAAAGAACTGTTGTATATTTTCTGAAGCACAAATTTGAAGCCTTCTAGTTCTTTGAGAAATACACAGAAAATGTTGAGTTGCAGACATGCAAGAAGATCAAAACCCTTTGGAATGATAGCGGCAGTGAATACATCTCAAATGAATTCAAGAAATACTGCTCGACCATTGGCATCGAGCAACAACTTGCTACTTCCTATTCTCCATAGTCGAATGGACTAGTAGAACATGACCTTAGTCAAGTCTGCCAAATGCATGATAACTCATGCTTCATTGTCCAAATCGTTCTGGCAACACACTGTATCAACAACAACCTACGTGCAGAACCAATGTATAACTAAAGGCCTTCTTGACAGCAAAACCCCTCATGAAGTCTGGACAGGATCCAAGCCTTCATTAAAACATTTGAGAGTATTCAGATGTACTGCCTATGCTCATGTCCCAAAGGACAACAAAAAGAAATTAGATGAGCATTCATTCAAAACTTTTTTTTTTTGCTACTGTACTTCTGATGGAATGTATAGATTGTTTTACTAACAAGGATGTGACTTTCATTGAAGATCAATTTATTGATTTGGAGGGCAAGGACCAGATGCAGTCTACAATTTCTGTCTGACAACAACTGATGTATATCAAAAAACTATTTTGATTTTTTCTAGCAATCACTCTGTATAGTCAAATCCAGAAGAAGATGAAGAAGCTGCAACTCAGGAGCAGCCGACACAACCAACACAAAGTCGAATTTCGCAGCCAGAGACTTCAACTAGAAGATCAACAAGAACCCAAACTCAGCCTGTCTGATATACTGATGAGTTCGCTCACTATTCTATTCAAGAGCCAACCAGAATTGAGAAAGCTATGTCACATGTCAGTTCAGAGATCTTGAAATAAGCAATGGACAAGGAGTACAACTCATTGCTGAGGAACAACACATGGACTATCACCAAGCTACTAGTAGATAGAAAAGTAATCGACTGCAAATGGATATTTAAGATCAAATACAAAGTAGACGACAATATCGATAGAAGGAAAGATCGACTCGTGGCAAGGGGATTTTCACAAATTTCCAATATCGACTACTTCGAAACCTTTAGCCTGGTTGTCAAGCACACTTCCATTCGACTGCTACTATGATATGCTATTGCAATAGATCTTGAGGTACACCAGATGGATGTACAAAAGGCATTCCACAATGGACTTATTGAGGATGAATTTACATGATCCAACTAGAAGGCTATATCTTCAATGGTCAAGAAGATTAGGTATGCAAACTCTACAAAGCTTTGTACGGTCTGAAAAATCATCCAGGGCACGGTTCCATCAAATCAATACATTCCTGATCGATCATGGATTTGTGCCAAGCTCTGCAGACTGTAATGTATATTTCAAAGCTAATAATCAATTCTATGTCATCATCACACTCTTATGTGGATGGTACGTTGTTGTGTTCAGCAACAATATCGAATAGACAAAGGATACTAAGAGAATGCTATCCCAATAATTCGAGATGATAGATTTCGGAGAAGCGCATTACTGTCTTGGGATTCAAAAGAACAAAAGACTTTTCTATATCACCTAAGCAGAGGTACTTCTATAATTTGTTGATAAAATTCAATTTCATGAATTGCAAGTTTGTACATTATTCCATGGATCCACATCTAAAATTATCAAAGGAGCAATGCCCTCAGACCAATGAGGAGAAGGCCAAAATGAAGGGATATCCATATCAATTAATTATCGGATCCTTGACGTATGCAATGATCTCTATCAGGCCCGATCTTGCATACACCATCAGCTCCCTGAACAATACATGGCCAACTTTGGTATGATCCACTCGAAAGCTCTTTTCAAAGTAATCAGATATGTACGAGCTACTATTAACCTCTGTATATACTATAGTGATGCCAATTCATCCGATATCCATACATTTCATGGATATATAGATGCAAGTTGAACAGGTGATATCGACACCAGAAGATCAACTTCTAAACTTGTCTTCATGTTCAATAATGGTCCAATATCTTGGAACAGTCGAAAACAAACCTCCATTGCAACGTCATCTACAGAATCAGAATACATTGCAACCTCTCAAGCTACTAAAGAGGCAATTTGGATGATCAGTGACAATGTTTTTCCATGCACACACACACACACACACACACACACACACACACATCTAATTAAGAAATGCTCTCATGATTTACTTGCCTGTTTCGGTCACTATAATCACAATGAACGAACTGTCTTGAGTTCTTTTGATCAGACTTCGTACAACACTTTGAATGTTAACAATGAAAAAATTCATGTGAACAGTCTTCTGATTCTCTCAATATGGTTATTGCTACTAATGGGTATGAAGAGTTGACGTGTCATAAAATTATCATGAATTTACTACTTGTTGATGCTTAACTTTCATTAACGAGGTTTCCTTTGAAGTGTACTACTTTTTGTTTGAACCTTTGGTTACACTTCGACTATTTCTAATATAAATGGTATGATCGGTTTAGTTATATGACTTGGATTAGAACTGTCTTTTGTCTATGTATACTTATTTGGGGATGATAATGCCCTGACAATTTGAATTTGACAGTGCAATAAACATTTCTCTAAGTTGTTACTTAGAAAAAGGGATGGTGTTTTGATAAGCATTTTGAAATGGCAGATAGTTTTGAACTCTACTTTACAACTAGTCTGGATGTAATTGTCTACTTTAGTCATACTTTGTAATTGTTGACTTTCAAGCACTGATTATACACTATTAACCTTATAATTTTGTAACTTTGAGTAAAGTTGAAACAATGTCCGACTTTTTACTCATGATACGGACAAAATTAGAGTCACCTAACTTGGCAATGACTAGTTGTTCCGACATGGATAACAACTGAGAGTATGTGTAGACACCTATAGTTCCCACAATAATGTCCCTGTTCTAATACGGTTGTTGTTGTGGATGGATGCAGGTGAGCATATTCTCCTCAACTCGGAGCTTTTGGTGGTTGTTAGATTTGGTCAATATGATATGTTTGACTATGATGGCTCTATACGAATTTGATTTACTTTAATATTCATATGTTTGGTATTGTGGTGATAATGTGCCGTTTTGTTTAGATTTGTTAGGTTCAAACACACACACACACACACACACACACACACACACAATATTTTTATATAATGTTGGACACTACCATGTGGTGCCTAACACCTATCATCATGTGGCAACAAATTTCATGCCTTGCATAACAACTTTTGTCAACAATCTTATGACAGCCATAATAGGGTTGTCGATGAAGCTATGCTAGGCATAGATTTGCACACAAGTCTTTTCAAATCTATGCCTAGTATAGCTTTGAGCATGCCTTCGTCAACAAATTTTGCTGATGACCCTATGCTTAAATTTTCTAACAAGAATAAAGAATACTAAAAGAAATACTACTCACCAATTCTTGCAAAAAATACAATGGAAATAGTTCAGGTAATGTCCACTTGGCCCAATAGAAATCCTCTAAAATAAACAAACTGTAATGGTCATGAACTCTCATAATGTGAACGTAGACTCTAGCTGGCCATCAGACAGGTCTAAAATTGTTTGAAATTAGTTTGCACAAACTTCCATAATGTGAACATAGATTATTTGCATAAACTCCCACAATGTGCACATAGACTAAACTTAGATAACCTTGAATGCTCTCTCTCTCTCTCTCTCTCTCTCTCTCTCTCTCTCTCTCTCTCTCTCTCTCTCTCTCTCTCTCTCTCTCTCTCTCTCTCTCTCTCTCTCTCTCTCTCTCTCTCTCTCTCTCTCTCTCTCTCTCTCTCTCTCTCTCTCTCTCTCTCTCTCTCTCTCTCTCTCTCGGGAAGGCCACCACCAAAGATGAACAAGGTAGAGCAATGAAAATTGATTTCAAAATTTGCTTGATATACCTTGATAGGTGGGCAACTTTATGGCATGGATTTTGAGCAGATCCTATGCAGATGTGTCATGTCCCATGAGGTTGAATGAATAGACAATCTGAAATGACCTTTTAGACTTAATAACTTTCACATCCCTTTGGACCAACCTTTGTCAACTTGTAAGCATATTCTGGCATATCCACAAAACTTTGGATAAAGCATGGGAGGGTTAGTTCCCAGTAGATTTGTCGAAAGTGCCAAAAAATTAAAAAATCCTTTGTAAACAAATGGACAAACTTTCAAAGTTTCTCCAAACTATCTAAAGAATGGTTTCATAGCTCCATAATGCCCTCCTAGGAATTATTTGAGTCCTACAAAGGTTGACCATGTGTTTGCAAGCCTCTACAAAGGTTTTGAGCCCCAAAAATAGCCTCAAGATAAGATAAACCCTCATAGGTAGTAAAAAGTGAAAAACTAGCTAGTCTTAACCCTCATTGATTTCTTAGTAGCCATTTTTCACTATTTACTAGCTTTTATGTTGCCAAGATAAACCTTCGTAGAAATCACTAATCATATAACATAGCCAGATCTATTATTAGTCAAAATTTTAAGAGCCTTTTCAATTTATCTTATCTCGAGTGATAGAAATATTACAAATCAATAATCAGCTATCAGATATAGATAATCATTTGGGTTCAGGAAGTCTAAACTCCACTGAATCAATTTTAAACAACAATAGATTCTGAGCCATATTCACAAATCATATATGGAAGAATAATTTTATATAACTTTATCAGTCCTTCAGAACCAAGTTCTACACTGGACGAAATTCAGACCCAAATACTTGTAAATCAATTACATGCAAACACTATAAATTTTGATTTCAGTCAATTATGGTTTTTATCATAGTCTCGTTCTAATGTCAACCGACATGCAATCATTAGATCCAATCAATAATGACTGTAAAACAACAAATACAGTATGAAAAACGTACTAGATCAGTAGCAATGATAAATTCCAAGCCAAAATTTTCAATCTCTCTTGTTGCAAGCCTCAATTTGTTAAAAGTAAAAACTATGAGACATTTTAACAATAATATGTGCTTTTCCAAGGTTTCAGAAGCTCATAAATTATGAGAATTTTCAATTAAAATATAAAGAAATTGCTTAATTTCTTTTATAATTCTTAGAGATTTTAGTTGAAAAAATATTTATCTTTTTAAACTTTTGAAAATTTTAGTAAGGTAATGTTTGAAATTTGCCTAATGAATCTTCTTCTCTGCAAATTGTCTCCTCTTTGCTCTAGATTATGAAATGTCGAGGATTTATTTAAAAATCTCAAGTAAACCTCAAGATACCCCTTTGAAAGACAAGAAGAAATTCATGTACTACTTCACCAGAGGAGTCAACAACACGAAGCTCTCTGAGCTTTTTATTCATGTAGAAGAGAAGTCTGAAAGGGGGGACTCATAGTTTCACATTCAAGGAAAACTGCTTGCCGATCAACCATATCAGGATGAGGAAGATGGTTTTGTGAAAATGCTTGTAAAAGAGACGGATAAGTCTCAAGCTTTCTATTTTCATTATGAACGAGACTATGATAAAGATTCGACTTTGCCAAGATGATGTCATCAAAACATATTTTGATAAAACTCTTGTTACTTTGGTCTGCAATTAAAAAACATAATTTTTACTAATATCCATTAACAAGTGTGCTATGCTTAGCATAGTGTTTAACTAAATATTAAATTCCGAGCAGCTTACAAGTAGAAAATCTCTTATCAAAATTGAGTATTCCTATGCTGAGCATAGCCAATATAAATTCCTTTGTTAATGAAACTTTAAATGTATTTTTTGTTTCTGTCCAAAGCATGAAGCAATGCTTAAAAGTTGTGCTAGCTGCAATTGTCGAGGGAAAAGATCCAGTCTTCTCATCCCGGAGTTTGAAGTTAATATCTGTGGGACCTCGCAAGCCTGCTTCTGCCACTAGTCAGGTCACAAAACCAGTAACTGAAATTGTTGAGGCCATTGTATCTGCCCACTCAATGTTTTTGAATCCTCACCCTCCAAACCCAAGTCGTGCCCAAAAACCATGGCCACACATCGTCATAAAGCCATTCATTCTAAAGTAAGAAGACTATTAATGAACCCTCCCTATCTTTACTTGGACCTTCTATCCGCATGTTGGATTTCTATTCTCTCCATCCCTATCTCTCTACTAATCTATATCCATTCACTAGTTGTTGTAAATACTTGTACAATCACATACTTTGTAGAAATACACTTGTTTTTTGACAGTTTACAGAAATACAAAGGAGTAAATGACAGTATCCTGACGACTCCACTGACACCGACTATTCGGCCACCCTTCGACTATTTTGCCTACTCCGACTATTCGTCGATCACATCTACTCAACCAACACCGATTATTCGTCAGACACCCGACATCGACAATTCGACTTCACCAATTGCTTGTATGTCAATATTAACTCCAAAAGTTGACTCAAACAATCGGCGGCTCATCAGTACCTTCATCACGACTGGACAAAATCAAATATCAATCGAAGGCGATTGCAAACAGCACATAGTACCTTAATCCTAATTGTAAAGTACATATTAACTATTTTTTTAATTAGTTAGCCATGTGTATATATCCAACAACTATTTTTGTTCTTTCTCTCTGTTATTACAAAGTATTGAGTTAAAAAGGACGTGATGAGACTCTGTCTACATTCAGACTGTATTTTCTTCACGATTGAATAATCATTGTTCCAGTAATCTAGGTCATGTATGTCGTGCTGAATGTTCACTTTATTTATGTCCAGATTGTTTCTTGCTTCCAAATAAAGCTATTCGTAGAGTAAGTTATATTTTTATGACTGATAGCATACGTTGATTTGTCGCTCTAGTCTCCGCACCTAACATGCTTCCGCAAAGCTAAATCGAAAGCCAAGATAATTTGTGCATGGCTATGGAATCGATCGTGTCGATCCAGTGACTTCAAAACTGTGATCAAGTAGGGCATACTTCAATCTATCAAATTTGGTTTGAATACAATATACGCAGTTGCCAGAGTAGTAATTCTACTCTCTAATTCTTAAGGGCGAATTTAGAGCTTACATTATCAGAACAACTGTTTTGATAAAGAGTAGACACTTGCTATAACTGTTTCTTGTCATATAATCTACTATCTATACACACTCACCTTGAATTTCCACATGGATTCGCAATCGCAGTCTGCCCTAATGGTTGGTTAGAATTACCACTTGTGGAAATTCAAGATGAAGGTAGTATTGATGGCCAAGGAGCTTTCAGAGAAATATTTGCTGGAACTGAACTACTTCCCAGTGTCGATGAGCAAGCCATTTCCAAGTGGAAGCTCAAGGATGGCAAGGCTTTCATCTTGATCACCCTTCACATATCCGACACACAGATCGGCCACATCAGACAAGTCCGATCTTCAAAAGAAGCCTGAGATATATTAAACACACTATACGAAGTGAGGGATGTCACTTCAAAGCTGCATCTACAAAGATATCTTGTGCATGGCTATGAAATCGATTGTGTCGATCTAGTGACTTTGAAGCTGTGATCAAGTAGGGTAGACTTTGATCTGTCAAAGTCAGTTCGAAAATGATATATGTAGTTGCATGCAGCGAGGATTCCATGCACGCCCACCGTCGCTCTTCTGCTGCACCACATAGTCGTGATATATCCCAACACTGCCTCCTATAATATAGTTCTAAAATGGCAAAATCAAGAGAAGATGTCCATAAAACAAAAAAAAATACGAGAAACCACATTAATTTTGGATAATGATCAAGCCACTTGTAGACCCAATCACAGGAGATAGGCCAATGGAAGTTAGAGAACCAGATGAGATGCAGGTACATAATTTAAAAATAAAATTTAAAGATCATACACAAGCCATAGTAATCTTCTTCTTTTTTGTTTTGGTAGATCTTTCGGAATGCAACAGTGTTGCAAATTTTGATTTTTCTATTTTAAATTGATATCATTTTTTGGTTCTTGGGGGCATACATAGTTTACAAGCCTGAAAACAATTGTCCCAAGAATATCCACATATTGTTTCTTTCCGTAGTGTTAGCGCCATTGCATTTGATGGCCTGGCAGTGGAGGAAGCTAAATTTCTGGCTTGGGATCATAATATTGATCAAGACTACATGATGAAGATGGTTGTTATACAAAGGATT
Source organism: Diphasiastrum complanatum (assembly GCA_029204225.1). Lineage (NCBI taxonomy): Eukaryota > Viridiplantae > Streptophyta > Lycopodiopsida > Lycopodiales > Lycopodiaceae > Diphasiastrum > Diphasiastrum complanatum. The sequence goes on from CM055102.1 coordinate 21,836,301, forward strand.
TGATTTTTCCACAACGAATATTTGAGATTTTTCAAAGCTGGAGATGTAAAATTGGAGCTCAAGGCACTTTGTGCTCAAGTGACAGGCTTGTTGTTTGATTCAAAAATTCCTACGTAGAGCCTAACAAAATATGACAATTTTTTTCAACTTGCTTTTTGTAGTGGCTTCATCTTTCAGAATTTTCTCTCACTTTGGCTTTTTCGCAAAATGCCAAATGCCTCAAATGTTCAAGAAATGACTTTGGCGAAGACGTTAGTGTTTGTCACATTTCTCGCATTCTTTGCCTGTGACAGTTTACATTCATTTTTGTAGAATGACAGTCTACATTCAATTCTGCAGACAAACTGTTTACGATCAAAGCCACCGACTTGCATTAATCCATCAGAAAGTAATTTTATGAGAAGTCCTAACTAGATGGATGCCAGCACATCACAACCAACTGGTTGATGCATTTGACGACCTAATTGCTTAGTATAAGTAGCTGCTCATATTTCTACATTCAAGCAATATACAATGCAATGCAATGACATAGTTAGCATCTCTCTGAAGCTTGCGAACTTGAACACTCTTGAGCATTCTAGATCAATTTTTGGAGTTGATTTAGAGTTTGCTATTGCGCTTACTGCTTATCAGTGGAAGTGCTTAATTCAGACAAAGTTACATTTACTCAGAGATAGCTCAGAGCATGCGACTTTGATCCGCAATTTCTTTATGTTCATTTCTATTCTAAATTTCTTTTACTGAATCAATCTATCTTTTATTGCGTTCAATACCATGTCAGTATGAATGCTTCTTTGTAATGTTTTTTTGTAACTAATAATCTCTTATTATTTGTCTGATAATTCAGTGCTTTAATGTTTGGCTACGTAATCACTATAGTACTGATGATTTCAAAGTTAGTTACTATAAGGTCAAATGTGATTTCTATCACTATTGTTTTGTTCGAAATTGATAGGTGTAGTCATGCATAGAGAAAGAAGAAGATAGTTTTTCGCTGCACATGATAAGTTTCTTTCTTGTCATTCGAATTTGTTTTATTCGAATCTTATTCGATCTATCTTTCACACACCTCTTTCCAACATGGTATCAGAGCGTTGATTCTTCTTCAAGGCCTAATACTATATCAGAGCGCAAGCTCTTATACTGATATCTTTCACGATATCCAAATATTCTTCAGTTCAAATCAATTTGTTTCGGTATCAGAGAATCGATTTTCAATTGTAGCACAACACGATATCTCTATCTTAACATCGACAAACTAAAGTTCCAGATGGATTCTCAAAGTAAAGTCGGTCTTATCGCAGAGAAGTTGAATGATCCAATTATCATTTATGAAAAATTTAAGATGAAGACCTTGCTAATTGCCAACGAATTGTGGGATGTTGTTACAAATATCAAAGTGAAGCCTGAAGACGACACAGATGACTCGAAGGATGGTAAAGCTTTTACGCTTATTACCCTCAATATATCAGATACTCGGATTGGACAAATAACTGAAGCCAAAACTTCAAAAGAAGTTTGGGACATCTTGAGCTCACCATATGATATGAGAGACGTAACAACCAAGTTACATCTGTGAAGGAAATTCTTCACACTCAAGATGTCGAATAATGATTCTCTTCAAAATTATATTAACCAGTTTAAGAATCTCTTGCAACAGATGGCCGCCGTCGGATAAGTCATAGACACTCAAGACGCAATTATGACATTGCTTTCAAGTCTGCCCTCTACATATGAGAACTGGGTGATGATCATCATGACACACTCATATTTAACTCTTACCAGAATTATCACTATGTTGCTGCAAGAAGACAATTGAAGAAGTCAAGATGCTTCATCTACTTCTTCATCTCATGCTCTATATGTCAACAAGGATTCAAAATGACAAAAGCAAAAGAGCTCCAAGCAGTCTACATCGAATCAGAAACAAACTCAAGGTCAAGAACAATCATTGAATCCATGTTCGTCGAAGAAGAAGAGTTTTACCAGGTATTGCAAGCGCAATAACCATGAGATCTAGGATTGCCAAATTTTCAAAGCAAAAGAATGCAACCAAGCAACTTGATCAACAAGCAAATATAGTTACAGCATCTCCTAAAGTTGAAATGGACAAGGCACTTTTATGGTCAAATCCAAATACGCAAATTCGGTTGATTCATAGTTTTTGGATTCTGGAGCTACCAAAAGAAAAGGATATGTTACTCTGTACTTCTCTCCTTCACGACGCTCCAATAACGGATCTACGAATCTTGTCTTAAACGGCTGTTAACATCTTGTAAATTGTAATTACAATAAATCAAAAAGACTTTGACAACTATATATATATGTATCTGAACAAAGAGAAGGAGTTAGAGAGAAAAAATCAAAGTAGTGAGTTGAACAATCAGTAGATGCACAGAGTGATCAACAACCAAAAAGGTCTTAAGTATCGAGCTTCTTAGAGTTGGTGATTTTATACAGAGAGAGAGAGAGAGAGAGAGAGGAGAGAGAGAAGAGAGAGAGAGAGATAGATGGAGTGGAGGAGGAGAGAGAGAGAGAGAGAGAGAGAGACGACTGAAGAGAGAGAGCAGAGCAGAGAGGAGAGAGAGAGAGAGAGGAGAGAGAGAGAGAGAGAGAGAGAGAGAGAGAGAGAGAGAGACGAGAGAGAGAGAGAGAGAGAGAGAGAGAGGAGAGGAGAGAGAGAGAGAGAGAGAGATAGAGAGAGAGAGATCTGTAGCCATTGTTTTAGAAATGGTAATAGGAATACGTGCTTATTAGTGCCACTATATTGTGTTCCAATTCTCTCTTTTATACATATTTGCTACTGTTCAATTATTACGTTCTTGATTAAATGCAATTGTCTCTCTCACTCTTTTGCACACAAACATGGTTATCAGAGATAAAGGATCGCATGGCTGTCCAAGATGCCTAATGCTTCGCAATCCTACTGTTACGGCAGTCTCAGACTCCACTCATGATAACCCAAAAGGACAACAAGCTTTTGATTCGGTTCTCTAATCAATCCTCGTTCCCAAAATACACAGTTACTACTGTGTTCATAATTGTTTCTCTTTACTGTTGGTAGAGACATTGTTTACATCATAAT
>CM055102.1:21849385-21899385 GCA_029204225.1 Diphasiastrum complanatum
AGAGACATATTGGCAAAAACACATGCGAGTTGGAGATTTTGAGATAGTCATGTTCCCACCAACCTCAACAACCAACAATCCCTACAAATCAGGATCCCCTCAACGAACATCTCATAATTTTTCATTCCAATATTGTGATTCTAAATTGGATTTTGAAGGGTGCATGCATTATTGCTGCATAAGTTTAAGTGGCATTATCTTAGAGTGCCTAAAAAACAATGATTTACCTTCCTAGACTCGACTCCTCACCTTTTCTTATTTTTGTTTTGTAGCCTAGAAAAGAAAGATGAAAAGGAAAACCTCATCTCTCTCATCAAGTACAATTCGCTATGGTCAGAATCTTCTGTTGCTGTGAAAAGCAAGTCGACACCCCAGCTGAAAACGTTTGATGAAGCAATCAAGAAATATGTTGAAGGCAAACTAGGACAATGATATCGGTGGAGCTATTCGTTTATTATCATTAGAAGAAGCGATTGCCCTAGCAAGCATGGAAGTGCTAGATATGCTTAAAAGCAAGCACCCACAAGCTCCAGAAGATGTGGATTTCCCCAAAGAGCCAAACATTAGCTAGCTAACTAGAATTGAGGTGACAATTGAGGAAATCTACAAAGCCATTCTTTTCTTTCCGAATGGCTCTACTGAAGGGATTGATGGCTATTGAATTTGTCGTTGTCGACTGCTCGATGACAAATGCATAAGTCCACAATAGCTCAACCATATCTCATAACTCTTATGACAACTTTGTTGGATTTTGATGCTCAATCTCAAAACCATTCAATTACAAGCATCCTGAAAAACCTTGTTAAATACTCGACTCCATCAACAATCGAAGTCATCGAATTTATTGAAGTCATCAACTTCATCAAACTTCGACTTCTCATGTATATACATATGTTCAAAACTTGACTTGCTCGACATCGAAGTACTCGACTTACTCGACATCGACATTTCAACACTAACTCCGTCAGTCGATTGTGTCGACTCAATCGACCTTCTCAGCAACCAAATTCAGCATCAACCTACTTTTTCCATTGGGAAAAAATCAATCCAAATAAACTAGCAGAAGTCTTTATGGCAGTTCACCAGCTATTGTACATACATTTATTGCTAAAAGGCGGTTGTAATAAATAGCAGATAGCATTTTAATGTGGGATCACTAATCAATCTTCTTACTAGAAGATTTTATGTTGTCAGGGTTATCACACTCAACGAACAAGCTAAAGTTATTACTTCAAGCAATTGTACTCGTTGTTGATATTCATAGTGCAATTTTTGTCTCACTATTGTTTTGTTCTATTGCGCTTATTTGATATGGAGACTGGGAGATGACAAAACATTTGCCATGATTACTCTCAATATCAAGGATACACAAATCAGCCATATACGTGTTGCTCAGACTGCTAAGGATGCTTGGGACATCCTAGCAATCCTCTACAATATCAGGGATGTGACTTCCAAACTTCATTTGAGGAAGAAATTCTTCACTCTGAGAATGTCTGATGCAAATAGTATTTCGAGTCATCTCAACACTTTCAAAAACCTTATGGAGCAAATGATTGTAACTGGCTCAGTCATAGAAGATTCTAATGCTATTATGACTCTATTATCAAGTCTATTTGAAGCCTATTTCATGGCAATTTTGACCCAGGAGCATCTCACTCTATCAAGAGTAAATTTTATGTCTCTACAAGAGAAGATCAAAGGAACTGCATGCTCTTCAAGCTCATGATCGGATCCTCAAGCTCTGTATTCAAATAGAAATCAAGATTTTACATCTAAGATATCTACAAAGCCAGCTTATCTTGACAAGAAGAGCAACATGCAATCTAGATCGAATTTTGATTCTGGATCAAATTCAAACTCTTCATCATTCCAACCAATGCAAAAACTATTCTATAGATACTATAAGAGGACTAGCCATGATATCAAGAACTATTGTACTTTGAAGTACAACAACGAGAAGAAGAAACAGTATTAACAACAAGTAAATTCTGCTACAGCCAATCACTCAATCCAGCAACAAGAGGAAGATGAATCAGCCTTCATGACCAAGGTCGAAGAACAACAGGATATCGATTCCTGGTACTTGGATTTGGAGCAACTCAATATATGACTCACTATCTAGATTGATTCAAGGACTACAAGTCATTCACCCACTTTCGAATTGTGCAACTTGGAGACAACTCATCTCATTCTATCAAGGGTGAAGGAACAATCATAGTCAAATTTCAGAAAGTTGAAGTCAAATTGCTATCCAACATCCTCCACATTCCAAATCTGACCAAAATTCTACTCTCAGTTAGCAGGATCACTGACTCAGGTCAGAGAGTCGAATTTGATATAGATGGCTGCACCATTTTTAACAAATCTTGGAAAGTTATAGCTTTCGGAAGAAGAAGTGGCTACCTTTACAAACTAAGCCACTGCTATTCTTCTAATAGTCAAGCTCTTCATACATCCACTTCTGATATGCTTTGGCATTTCAGACTAGGCCATCTTAACTTCAATAGTATTCAACAAATGTCGACTCATAATCTAATGCAAGATCTACCTTCTGTCAGTAGTGTTAGATTTTTTATGCTCAGCCTTAAACAAATCGTTTAAGTAATGAGCATCTTGAAAAAGCCGAAGGCCGGCAACATATTTTTGGGCCTTCACATTTTTCCTTTTTGAGATTTCTTATGACTTAGAAATCATTCTTAAGGCACCTTCATCTTTTTTGCTCCTTAGCGAAAAAAATGCGACACACTGGCCAAGTGGCCAGAATATCTTAGAAACCATTTTAAAAGGCACCTTCACCTTTTTCGCCTTTTTCGCTCCTTAGCAAAAAAATGCGACACACTGGCCAAGTGGCCAAAGTACCTTAGAAACCATTTTAAAGACACCTTCACCTTTTTTGCCTTTTTTCTTTTTCGCTTTTTCTACATTGGCTGACCGACTTCGCCAACTTATGAGTAACCCTAAAAACAGCTGGACAAACAAATATCCCAAAGGTGGTTGGCGGTTACCAATTTTGTACATATGCAAAGACTGGCATAAATAGCATTAAAAGTTTGTAAGATATTTTTCGACACTTGTAAATCTATGTATTAGCTGATTCAAGCTATGTAAGTGTTAATTTTTGTTAATTTTCATAATTAATCAAAAACTCTTTTCAATCAGAGTTATCTGTAGCCAGCGTTATCATGCTCAATAAGCTAAAGTTATTTCTTCAAGCTATTGTACTCACTGTTGATTTTTATCAGAGTGCAATTTTTGTCTCACTATTGCGTCGTTCATTTGTGCATTCTGTATGATTTCTTCTACATGAATAATTATTTTGCTAACTATTGTATTTCCGTTCCTACACGCCGCTCAAATCCTCAAGCTTCTGCTGCGCTCGCCAACATGCCGTTTTTACGACAAGCAGACCAACTTCTTCATGTGAATGCTTTATTATCAACAAGCATGCTAGAAGTCCTTTTATTTCTAATTCAATTCATACTTCTAAAGGTTTGCTTGATCTTGTACATAATAGCGACATTTGTGGCCCAATGCAGATTGCTTCGACAGAGGGAGCTCTCTATTTCCTAACCTTCATCAATGACTTCTCTCGAAGGACTGTTCCTTACTTTATGAAGAACAAATTCAAAGCTTTCAAGTTCTTCAAACAGTTCAAAGCATCTGCTGAAAATCAAACCCAGAGGAAGAATGAAGCTCTACGCACAGATGGAGGAGAAGAGTTCATCTCTACATAGTTTAAGGAATTCTGCAAGACCAAATCACCAGTACACGACAAGCTATTCACCATAGTCCAATGGTGTAGCTGAAAGGAAGAACTACTTCTGATGCTGACCAGTGGAAAGCTGCAATGGACACCGAATTTGATTCTCTACTTGAGAATCGAATATGGACTATTATAAGCTACCAAAGATTCGAGATCCGATTCCATGCAAATAGATATTCAGTGCGAAGTATGATGCTGAAGGAAGACTCAATCGATATAAAGCCAAGCTTGTCGCCAAAGGCTTCTCCCAGATTCCAGATACTGATTATTTGGAGACCTTCAGTCTTGTCGTTAAACATGCTTCGATTCAACTACAACTCTCCTTTGCAGCTGCAGCAGATCTCGAAGTCCACCAAATGGATGTCCAGACTGCTTTTCTCAACGGAACTATTGAAGAGAAAATATATGATACGATTTAAAAGGCAACCAACACCTTGTGTGCAAAATCCACAAGGCTCTCTATGGGCTGAAACAGTCACCAAGAGCCTGGTTCCAGAAGATCAATGCATTTTTTTTATCAAGAATGGTTTTATTCCAAACTCGGCAGACTCGAATGTTTATTTCAAGTTTGTTTCTATGTTCTTCATTATCATCACCCTTGACGTAGATGATACACTATTATTTATTAACAACCTGAATCTGATGAAGGAAACAAAATGCATGCTGGCTCAAGAGTACAAAATGACTGCTATGGGTCCAGCCCATTGTTGTCTTAGAATCAAAATTTTTCGAATTTGATCCAGCAAACTGATTTTTATCAATCAACAGAGATATCTCTCCAACGTACTGAAAAAGTATGGAATGGCCAACTACAAATCAAGCCACTTTCCACTTGACCCTGGTCTAAAGCTTTCAGGAGCACCATCTCAGATTTAACGATATAAATAAAAAAACTTCAGGATCCACATTAAAGGGGAGTGTTGGATTTCGATGCTCAGCCTCAAAACCATTCAATAATGAGCATCCTGAAAAACCTTGTTAAATACTTGACTTATCGACAATCGAAGTCATCAAAGTTATCGAAGTCATTGACTTCTCATGTATATACATATGTTCAAAACTTATAACTTGCTCGACATTGAAGTACTCGACTTACTCGACATCGACATTTCAACACCAACTCCATCAGCCGACTTTGTCGACTCAACCGACCTTCTCATCAACCGAATTTAGCATCAACCAACTTTTTCCATCAGGGAAAAATCGAACCAAATAAACCATTAGAAGTCTTTATGGCAATTCACCAATTATTGTACATACATTTATTGCTACAAGGCGGTTGTAATAAATAGCACATAGCATATAGATATTTGACAGACATATATTTAACATGTAGATATTTGTCAAGGAGATATTTTTGTGTGATAAAGAAACAAATGAGTTGTAAGTTGATTGAGGGATCACTATCAATCTTCTTACTAGAAGATTTTCTGTTGCCAACGTTATCATGCTCAACAAACAAGATGAAGTTATTACTTTAAGCAATTGTACTCGTTGTTGATGTTAATCATAGTGCAATTTTTGTCTCACTACTATTTTGCTCTATTGCGCTTATTTGATTCACTCATCTTCAATTGTTCTACTGGTAACTGACGTGCTTCCGATCCTACACCGCTCTTGCTCAAGCTTTCGCTGCCAGTCATCACGATCTAATATCAAAGTTATGTTTCTATCAGTTCTCTGCTAATTCGATATCAGTCACCTTCTCTTGATTTCCAACAAGCTTTCCAATGTGTAATACTAGAATTATCCACAAATTGACTTAAGGAACTGGCAACAAAAGCTATGTCTTGTATGGCACAAATCATTTCATGCATAAGAGAACCTATTGTTAAATTTACTGATTTTAGAACCATAAGTGGATCTTCAATCAATCCACAATAGGTGTTGATGCTAGTTCTATTGATCTTTCACAATTCTATTAATTAGATCTTGATCTAGATCAAAAACATGCACTTAACTAGCAAGAACAACAATTAAATGTCAATCAAGTGGATGAGAAGCTTCACACGTGTGAAAACCTATCACAATATGGATAGTGGACAGAGAGCAAAGTACATTACCTATTGATAGCATTCAATACATAAAATTGCAACACAAATGGTGAAAACAACATGGATTTGTCTCAAAATCAATATCACTCATCAAACTTGTTATTTACAAAGATGATTTGTATATAGATCAAATACAATTCGACCTACTCTGCTGATTCAAAAACTTGACACATGTGGGAATGCCACATTATCTTTAGATCCACCAATCAATGCTAGATAAGCACCCACCTCCTTGATTCCTAACTTTGTGCCATTGCCTCACATTGATTTTTCTTGGGTCTAGTGGAAGATCGAGTGGAAGGCCATCAAGAAGAAGCCCTTGTGAGAAACCCAAGCAATATACACAAGATTGGTATGAAAACCTCTCTCCCCAAGCTCGAGAGAGAATAAGAACTCTTGTGTTATCTTCTCCAGGTGAATCATCCCAGGTAGACGTTCCATGGATGCACCTTCCCAAGAGTCTTGTAGTGTTTACTATGATGTTAATCCCTGTGGTGGTGTTATCAAAGATCAAAGGGGCAATGTAGTCATTGCTCATTTGTGTGATTTAGTTGCATTGTATAAAGTAATAGCAACGTTGTATTTTGAATTTCCTCAATCCAATATGTTTAGTAGGACTTGGGATTTAAATACAATGTCCCTTTGGATTTGAAATAAAAGGCAATTGATGATAAGAGCTTTGAGATATCCTAGGAATTCCTCAAAGCCTGGATGGTGCTCCAAATGATATTGGAGGAAGGTAAAGTGAGAGTTTTTGCAAAAGAAACCTGAGAAATACGAACATCGCAAAGCCGCCACCGAGAAGATTGCAAAACATGGACAAAGCCATTTGGGATCATACATTTTGGGCTTTCTATTGCTAACATATATTTTATTGCTATGACACTGAAGAGTCGAACGTTAGCCAACTAACTAGAATTGAGGTGACAATTGAGAAAATCTACAAAGCCGTTCTTTCCTTTCTGAATGGTTCTGCTGAAGGGATTCATGACTATTGAATTTGTCGTTGTCGACTGCTCCATAACAAATGCATAAGTCCATAGTAACTCGAACATATCTCATAACTCTTATGAGAGCTTTCCAATGTGTAATACTAGAATAACCACAAATTGACTTAAGGAACTGACAACAAAAGCTATGTTTGGTATGGTACAAATCATTGCATGCATAAGAGAACCTGTTGTTAAATTTAGTGATTATAGGACCATAAATGGATTTTCAATCAATCCACAAGAGGTGTTAGATGCTAGTTCTATTGATCTTTCACATTTCTATTAATCAGATCTTGATTTAGATCAAAACATACACTTAACTAGCAAGAACAACAATTCAAAGTCAATTAAGTGGATGGGCAACTTCACACGTGTGAAAACCTGTCACAGTATGGACATTGGATAGAGAGCAAAGTAGATTACCTATTGATAGCATTGGCTATAGAGTACAAGCAAGGCTACGAATCTAGATATGCTTGTACATTACCATTTGGGCTTTCTATTGCTAACATATATTTTATTGCTAACTATATATTTTTGTTTTATGCTGCTTAATAATTTTGGAAGGGACATGACCGCTGAAGAGTACAAGCAAGGCTACAAATCTGGATTTGCCGGTAGCATCACGTGGGATGCAACCAATTGTAAACTCTTAATCTTTATTTTTTTGTAATTATTTACTTTTGTGATGTAAATTAGTTTAATCTCAATTCTAATGGGATGTAAATTTCTATTTTGTAGAGAGGATCGACATCCACAAGTGTTCAAGATGTAGAAGAAAATGTACCCAAAAATCTCGAGGAGGATGCAAATGAAAGCCAAGGGGACTTTGATGATGTAGATGTTGATGTGAACCTACAAGATGAAGCCAAAAGCAACGAGGGAGATGATAGCGATATATAGATTCATCTCTTCTCTTTTTTACTATAAATTAGATATTAGTATGAATGTAAGGCGTTGAAAGAGGCAATGGGTGAAGGGAGAATTGATTATCTCCTCGATGCTTGTGAAAAATATGTGAAGACATAGTCTTGCCTTACAAAGTAATAATTTCCTCCTCCTTGCCCTACTAGCGGCTCTAAATATTAAATCACTTTCAATAACATTGATTTTTTCATAGACTTTTTTGACCGATGTGAACACATAGTCTTACCTTTGTAATACAAGCCAAAACAAAACATATATTGTTGCCTTCGTTAGGCAAGGCCAAAAATTACTACTACAACTAACTCACTACCTTGGCCTATTACAATTGTATTTGTCCATACAAAATAATTATACAGCTGATTGGCTACTAGACGTTGAATAAAAAAAGAAAATGTGATCCAAAATATTGCAAGCACTTTCCCATGCACTTTATAGTATCAAAAACCAAAAGTGTCACCAAAGACCAAACTCTTTTGCAAGTATTGGCAAAGATTCAATCATGACATAAAGGATTGTTGCATCCTCAAACACAACGAAGCGAGGAAGAAAATGCAGCAGCACCAAGAAGGAGCTTATGACTCTGTCAAAAATTCCCAAGAGGACGATCAGGCTCTATTAGCAAGATCACTGATCAAGGCTATAGAGCTTTGTTTACTGTTAGTCAATGTACTATTATTGATGAGAATTCTAATCCTCTCTGCACACAAAGCTTGAGTCAAGGTTATGCACTCTCTGTGAGTAATTCTGATGCTCATGTTTGGCATCAAAGACTAGGTCATTTAAACATGCGTTCTATCTTGTACATGCATCATAACAAATTGGTCAAGGATATGAATATCAATGTTGTTTCTACAACTAATCAGACTGTCTATGAAAATTGCTTACTAGAGAAACAATCTAGGAAATTTTTTTCAAGAGGACAAGCCAGGAGAGCGAAGTCCATTCTGTCACTAATTCATAGTGACTTATGTGGTCCCATGAGCGTACCCTCTTTGGGTCAAGCTCTATATTTTATCACATTCATTGATGAGTACTCCAGGTTCACCAGAATTATGTTCATAAATAACAAGTCAGAAGCATTCAATTGCTTCAAGGAGTTCAAACAATTCGTTGAGAACCATACTGGTCAGAGAATCAAGACCATTCAGTCTGATTCAGGGGGGAAGAGTACTTATCAAATGAAATGACAGACTACCTATCATCATGCGGCGTGCACCATCAGTTCACAACCAGCTACACTCCACAACAGAATGGTGTAGCTGAGCGAAAGAATCATACATTGTTGGAAGTTGTACGATCCATGACTATCAACGCTCAATTACCCCAAAACTTTTGGGTTGAAGCAATCTCTACAACCTGCTATTTGCAAATTATTCTAGCATGAAGGCAGTCGACTCTAGTAGTCAGAGGTTTTTCTCAGATATATGACGTCGATTACACTGAGACCTTCAGTCCAATAGTCAAACATTCTTCTATTCGACTTTTTTCTATCATTTGCTGCTGGAGCAGATTTGAAAATACATCAAATGGATGTACAAACAATGCTATCTTCTGAATTCGACATGACTGATCTGGGCAAAGCTCATTTCTGTCTTGGTATACAAATCCACAGAGACAAAAAATAGAAGTTGATCTACATTATACAACAGAGGTACATCTACAACATTTTAGTCAGATATAATCTGATCAATTGCAAGTTAGCTCTCTCGCCAAAGGAACCAGGTCTCAAATTGTCAAAGGACCAATGTCCCCAAACAATTCACGAGAAGCAGCAGATGCGTGAGTATCCTTACCATTCTATTATAGGATCTCTTATGTACGCTATGATCTATACCAGGACAAACATAGCTTTTGCAGTTTGGTCTCTCTGTCAGTATATGACTAATCCTAGTATAACTCATTGGAAGGCTCTTATCAGAGTCATGAGATATCTTCGAGCTACTATGGACTTTTGCATTTGTTATGGAGTAGTCGGCAACGACAAGCTCAATTCCCTCAGTGGTTACACAGATGCAAGTTGGGCAGGAGATGTAGACACTTGTAAATCCACTTTCAAATTTAAATTCTTCCTCAACAATTGTCCAATTTTCTGGAACAGTCGCAAGCAATCTTTGATAGCTCTATCTTCCACAGAGTTAGAGAATATTGCAGCCTCTCAAGCTACAAAGGAAGCAATTTGTCTGAGAAACTTAGTCTCAGATATCGGTCTGAATCAATATGCTATGACGACATTATTTTGTGATAATCAAAGTGCCATCGCTTTATCAGCAAACCCTAGATTTCATTCCAGGAATAAGCACATTGAACTGAAGTATCATTTCGTCAGAAGCAAAGTTCTCAACGAAGAGCTTAGATTGTAGTGTTGTAGAACGCAAGATATGACAGCTGATATTTTTACCAAAGCATTAAGTTTGGAGTCATACAGAAGATTCTGTGTAGAACTAAGTTTGAAGGTCAAGGCATTCAAGGATTCAGATTAAGGGAGAGTGTTGAATTATTCTCCTTCTTATCAATCGTCTAATCGATTTTAATCTAGTGTCTCCTTTCTCGCTTGTCAAAAAATCCCGTTGAAAAATGCAGTCGCCTTTTTCGTATTTTTTGCCTGACAGAAATCTCGTGTAAAATCACAGTGTCGCATTTTTTGCTTTTTCCAATGATCCTCAAATGTTAAGGAAATGACTCTGCCAAAGTGCGGGGCAACCCTAAATGAGATTTAAGGGCATCTTCTCTTTTTTCTCCTTTTTCGTCTTTTTTGCGAAAAACTCAACAGTGTCGCCTGTGGCTGTTTTAGTTCATTTCTGTAGAATACAGACAGAACATTTACGACCAACTTCATTGCTTATCAGCAATCAATGACAAGGACCAAATGGATTCCAGCGGATCACCAGCCAACTGGTGATCACAATTGACGATCTAATCTCTTAGTATAAATATCTGTTCATATTCATATAGTTTAATTCAGTGAAAATCAGAATTATAAGAAGCATTTGAATAGTTAGCTCTCTCTCTCTCTCTCTCTCTCTCTCTCTCTCTCTCTCTCTCTCTCTCTCTCTCTCTCTCTCTCTCTCTCTCTCTCTCTCTCTCTCTCTCTCTCTCTCTCTCTCTCTCTCAAGCTTGTGAGCTTGAACACTCCTGAGCATTCTAGCTCACTTCTTAGAGTTGTTTTAGAGATTGCTATTGCGCTACAGCATTGCGCTTAATTCAAACTTTCATTTTAGCCGTTTAGAGATAGCATAGAGTACGCGACTTCAATCTGCAACTTATTGTACTCATTTACTTTTGTTTCGTTTTTGAATCAATACTATCCTTTATTGCGTTCAGCTTCATCTCAGAATGTATGCATTTTCTGGAGTTCTTTGTGACTAATTATTTGTCTGATAATTTTCGAAGCTTAATTGTTTGGCTACATAACACTATAGTATTGGCGAATTCAAAGTTAGTTACTATAAGTTTAAACATGATTTTGGTCACTATTGTTTTGTTTGAAATTGATAGGCGTAGTCATGCATTGAAAAGATGAAGATAGTTTATTCCGCCATGCACAAAAAGTTTTCTTTCTAGACAGACGAATTATTTTTATTCGTTTCTTTTTGAGCTAGACCTATCTTCTACACACCACTTTCTAACAAGCAAAAGGATCACAATAAGCCAAGAGTGCTATTTAATGAATGTACTATGCAGATATGGCATAATGGACTGTAAGTCCATAGACACACCTATGGATCCAAGATCAAAACTATCCAAAGACATGTGTCCCGGAACTCATGTAGATCAGCGAGAAATGTGCAAGTATTCTTATCAGTCTGTCATAGGATCTATAATGTATTCTATGATCTGTACATGACTTGATCTAGCATATGTGGTAAGCACACTGTCTCAATACATGTCCAATCCAGGCCTACAACATTGGAAGGGTCTGCAAAGAGTATTAAAGTACATTCAAGCTACGAAGCACTATGCTTTTGAGCTATAATGATAATACAGAAGCTGCACTTTTGCTAATCACTTATTCAAATTCAGAATGGGCAGATATCAGAAAATCCACATCGGGTTATATTTGTTTCCTTGTAGGAGGACCCATTTCATGGAACAGCTGAAAGCATACATGCATGTCGTTGTCCTCCACAGAATCCGAATACATTGCAACTACATCAGCAGTGAAGGAGATAATTTGGCTCAGAAGGTTGCTACAAGATCTGCAATTCTCACAGATCGGTCCAACAATACTCCAGTGCGACAATCAGAGCTCTTTGAACCCACGTACTCATGCTAGAGCTAAACACATAGAAGTTCAGTTCCATTTTCTTAGAGAAAAAGTTCAGAATAAAGATGTTGTACTAAGTTACTGTCACACAAACAGTATGTTGGCTGATATTTTGACAAAGCCATTGTCTAGAGATAAACATTCTAACCCTAGTAGATATGATAAATGTCAATGATGCATGAAGATACTCCATCAGAGATCAAACAACCAAAATGGGTCTTCACAACAGCTGACTTCTCAGAGTTGGTGATTATATAGAGAGAGATAAAATATTTAGAGCAATAGCTATTGTTTTGTTTCTGTAAGTAGGATCACGTGCTTATCAACGCAATTGTATTGTGATCTGATCGTTGTTACTACAACTTTAATATACAGAATCACTATTGTTCCATCTATTTGCATTGTTGTTGAATGTTCATTAGCTCACTCTTCCCTTGAAATAGTATCATAACAGAGAAATGTATGGCTGTCTTTGACGCTAATTGTACTTACATTTCTTTGAATAAGAATATCAGTATCAAAAAATTGCATGGCTATCTCATATGCCTAATTGTTTTTGCAATTTTTTTTCATGGCAGTCTAAGACTCCTATACTGATAATCATATTCAATGCAAACTGAACAATTCTCTAATCTTCGTTCTCTAAGTAATCCACGATCCTTCTTAACACAATTATCATTGTTTCTCATAGTATTCATTGTCTTTCTCATGTTGGTTGGGACTTCGTGTAAGAAGTTTCCCCACAGAGTGGTATCAGGGCTGATAATTCATCAGAGCCATCTCCAACATCAAAACGAAAATTCTGTTGACATGAACAAGGTGATGCGAAATATAAGAATATGCTTTGATGTGTGAGCTCAATGTACATATAGACGATTGAAAAATGGAAATACAATGGTTAGGATTAAAAAAAAAAAATCTTGATAGCTTATTGCCATGGCAACAAAACCAAAAACAAGGTGATTAAGATAATGCAATCTTTTCTCTTATGTATGTAGATAGGATTCAAATCGCTGAAAAATACAAAAAAAAGATTTCATTTTAAAAAGTTAAAAAAATTACAATTTAAAAGAATTAAAAAACAAAAAAAAACTCATTTCAATGTCCAAACTCACTTACAAGTGAGTCGAGCAGCGCTCGGGAAAATCGACAAAGTATAGGAATAAAATTGACAATTTTTTTTAAAAACGGGTATCATAAAATATTTAACGATTTTTTATACAAGCATATGAACCTTTTTACAAGTAAAAGTTGAGTTGTTCTATAAAATGCATGTTTTTTTGAGGATAAGTCGAAGGAGGTTTTGAGAGAGAGCACTCTATATACCCATTCCAACATCTCAGAGTATTTAATATATCGCTATTGCGGCAAAGCTAAAATAGGCATCACTTGGGTAAGGGCCTGTCCTATCAGGCCTTGTGCTTGCTTCGGGCTTAACTAAAAAACACGAAGGAGGAGGAGGCCTTGTGCTTGCTTCGGGCTTAACTAAAAAACACGAAGGAGGAGGAGGAGGAGGAGGAAGAAGAGGATGAGGTGCGAGAGCAAAAGACTAGAAGAAGGCGAAAGCTCGAGGGCTATGGGATGAGGAGGCGGCAGCGGAAGACGTAAGCTGGTTGTATCATTCAATTTCTGTAGAATAGAGGTAAAGAACGAACTATCGCTCGCTTACACTTCTTTAATATAGGTATCCAAGTGTTGTTTGATTTATTTTTTCCCTGCTGCTAGCGCTTTTTCCATCCTAATTTTACTTTTCTAGGTTGAGCGTGTGCTAAACTTAAGTTTATTTCCTCAGCGATCATTGGCATGCAAAGATAAAGAAAATGCTCTCAGTTTTATGAATGTGTGTTTTGGATATCACGATTTTGTAGACGCGTGCGTTTGAGCGCTTTTTGCTGAGGGATCAGTACTTGTTCTGGAACAGGTGCTTGCAGGTTGAGACTGTGTTCTGGCCGTGTTCAAGTGCTCCTCAAATATTCATTTTGGTGCTGTTTAGATTACTCATCAGTACAAGTGAGAAGTAGCTTTTGGTCATTCACTTGAATGTTTTGGGGTGATCAGTTGTGATCTTGGATTTGGGTTCATTGAATTCAACCTGATTTTATCAAGGTAAACATAACTTCTCAACCGTCTCTCTGTTTTCCAGCTCCCCATCCTTCAGCTTCATTTTCAATCGCGTTGAAAAAGCTCAGTATGGTGATTATTTATTGCAGTTGGGCAGTTAGCAATTTACAATGGCTTATTGTGTCTTTTGACTCGGGCAGATACACATGCCACCCTCATAGTGGCGGACACAGTATTGTAGACTACCTCATGGGGCCACCATCCTCCATCGCCCTGATATCTGAGTTCCACTCTTCCCCAATACCCTCTTTAATCATTCCTTTCTCATCTTGGTACTATCGTACTCTCAGAAACTCCCACCCTTGCTTCCCTTGATCGTGCAGCCAGGTACACCTTCGACCATTCTGATATCGCAACATACAACGAGTCTCTCAGCTCACTACCTCATCATTTTCCACGTGATAGCTCATTGAAAACACGGGCCACCTTCCTCACCACACACTCCACATTGTTGCCTCATTGTCCTTCTCCTCTTAAGCCCCGTAGACGTACACCCATTCCATCACATTTCATACGACAGCCATTATATGATGATGAGTGTCATTCTCTAAGACATTGAGTAACCCATACACGCACACACGAACCACATATCCTACATGGTGCCATTTTTAAACTTATCGCATATATTCAAAGAGTTGAAATGTTCGCATTCTGAACAGAGAATTGAGATGCATGCATGCAGCACTTACCGACTCTCCACATCTCCATAGCTACACTTATGGGTTGTCACGGTTTTCCCAGGCCTCTCACCTACTTAAGACATTTGGCATCTCTATCACAGATCTCCCCTCAAGTACCCCCTAATACATCAAACAATTCATCTACCCTCATCTTAAATGAAACTCTTTTCATAGAACTTTTATACAACATCATGGAAATCACCTGGTGTGTTGCAGTCCTGGTGTGAAAATTACCAGCGAGAAGAAATGTCCTCACTCTGTTTGTGGAGAGATCAATGTAAGGAGAGCTGGTACCCTCAACAAAGGAAGAGGACTCAAGAGGAAACAAACATATTGCGACAAATAGATCTCTATCGAATCCAATACATGTGAATCCATTTGTATCGTCATGTTTGTCATGTTTGATGAGCTTAATTTGCAGATGTCATGACTCCACGTATAGACAAGCAACCCCCTAGAATCTCTGTTGCTCGCGGATCTCATCTTTGTCCTATATATGAAAACCCATCTATCGCCCTGGAATCTAGATAATCCTCTCTCTTGGCTCTCGTATGTCTCCATGAAAAGTAACAAGTCCCTCCCTATAATGAAGTCAATGAAGTCTCCAACAATAGATGACAAATGTGTACCATTACAGCTCCACACCCTGATACTCAATTGGTGTGCATAGGGCGTCGGGATGCTCCCATTCATGGGCCCCCCCAATTATTTGTCTACGGGAACTACTGGGTACACCATCAATGTACTGAACCTAGCCATCCCTATAAATCACCCTTATACTCAATTGGTGTGCATAGGGCCTCGGGATGCTCCCATTCATGGGGCCCCCCAATTATTTGTCTACGGGAACTGCTGGGTACACCATCAATGTACTGAACCTAGCCATCCTTATAAATCACATGTCGTCGTGTAGTCTTTACTTCCTAGAAGGCTTTACGATGTTCCTCAACTCGAATGTAAGTCAAGTCATCATCCATAAATATTTATGTCCCTTTTAGCTTGGCCCATTGATGCAATGTATTTCTTCTTTCTTTTAGAGTCTTGAAGTGGAGGACCATGCAACATGCATGGACTAATACTTGCACATGCAATAGTAAATTGCTAGCAAATGGTGAATTTGTTGACATGCAATGAATTTATCAAACTTATGTAGCAATTGGATGTTCCCAGCTATGGTGGATGCTATAGAAAGCGAGAGATCTAGTCAAGAAGAAGATTATCTCCCCTATCTTCATTGACTCAAGTAACATGGTCGCGGATATTCTTACAAAGGCACTTCATGCAAAATTACTTCATCATCATAGGAAGAAGCTTGGAGTATGTAAAATTGACCAAACTTAAGAGGGAGCTGTTATGGTTTAAGTTTGGGTCATCACCATGTATTTTGGTGACATGCAATATTAATTTGAGCCATGCAACATTGTTTTTCTCTCAAAGTTTAAATAGGCTTTCCAAGTTTGTAAAACATTATAATATAATTTATTGTAAAGGTTTTAACCTTGAGTAGGCCCAAAAAGGTTTGTAAATGGGACCCTAGGGGCAATTTCACATGCTACCAACTATATGTTGGAACTTTATCAATTTTAATGTTGAAGAGGGGCGCACATTTCCTAGCATGGAAACTTGTGGACCAAGGCAAATCATGCCAAGAATCATTGCATGAAAACTCATGCATAGAATGTGCATGCTTGAATCTTAGCATGTGGGACACCTACACTTACACTTGGAAGCCATGTACATCACAAATCATTTGTTCTGAACTATAAAAGAGACCCTCCTCCTCCCAATGGGCACACTTCTTGTGGAGAGGTCTTTCTCACATATGCTAGAGGTCTTTGCTTTCTTGTATGGTGAAGTATGCACGATCCATGCCTTTACTATTACGACCTAATGTGGTATGCAAAAAACGACTAGCCCCTTGCATTGCATCTTGGGTATCAAGGATACCCCTTACTCTCACGTTGTGTGCTTTTGTTTCTCTCAATATCTCTTCAGCTAGAATGGCAACACCAAAATTAGTCATATTGGCGAGTAGTGTTTCCACAAATTGCAATTTGTTGGCTGACGAATTGCGATTCGTCAAAGAATCGAACAATCCCGATTCGAATCGGAAGAATCGGGACTGAAAATTTTATATAAACTTGGGCCCGATTCTATCACGATTCGCTTTATATGTCTTTTTGCGCCTCTTTCAAGGGGAGAACGTTGAGGAGAGGGAGAAACATGTAAGGAGAGGAGAAAAGAGAGAGCCTTGAGGAGAGAGGAAAGAGCTTAGAGGAAAAAGGAGAGAGGAAATGGCATTTATAGTGAATGTGCAATGTGCTAGAACTTAGGCTAATCTTGATTGTTCAATGCATTTTGAAGGAGAGAAATTAGAATAGGAGAGTCTTGGGGAGAGAATAGGAGGAGGAGGTGTGTGTGTGTGTGAGTTTAGGCAAGAGGTGTGTGTGTGAAATTGTGAATTTAGTTTCAGTTACACTATAGTAGAGTTGTTAGGACTCAGGAGTGTTAGAGTTAGAGTTAGAACTTAGGCAATAGAGGTGAGAGGAGTGTTAGAAGTTAGGAGAGAGTTAGAAAGTGAAACTTGAGAGTTAGAAGTTGAGACTTTAGAGTTAAGAGTTGGGAGTCAGTCATGGTGAGACATAGAGATCCTATATGGGATCATGTCACAGTTGCAACGGGATTCGGTAGTTCGGGCACAAAACGTTGGACGTGCAATTATTGGTGCGTGAGCTACACAAGCGGTCCAATGCGTATTCGAGCACACCTCCTTTGTTTGCATGGCTATGAGATCGAAGCATGCCCCAGGCACCTCCAGGGCTATCGAGCACGATTGCGAGACCAAGAGCAATTCAGAGACAGGAGATCATTCCTCCGATGGGGTCACTGCAGGTGAGCGTCATACACTTGTTATCTAATTCTTTAAACTTTTGCTTTTGAATTCTCAATTGCAATGTGCATGATGAAAGTGATCGTCACTTGTAGACTGGTCACTATAGTGATTAAATGTTTTTCGATTTCTTTTGTTGCAATAGGATCAGCTGCTATGCATCATGCATCCACCTCAGATCAGGATGAGATAGAGCCAAAGGCCGACACATCTACACATGTACATGTAGCTTGCCCCTCTACTTCTAGACCCCCACGGAGAGGTGTTACTGATAGAGAGCATTTTGGCAGTCATTTTGGGGTGACAACAAGCACAGGCAAATGTGGCTATCAAAAGACTCTTCTACCGTTGTAACCTCCCCTTCCATCTAGCGAAGACTGTTATGGTTTAAATTTGGGTCAATTTCACCATGTATTTTGGCGCCACGCAATATTAATTTGAGCCATGCAACATTCTTTTTCTCTCAAAGTTTAAATAGGCTTTCCAAAATTATAATATAATTTATTGTAAAGGTTTTAACCTTGAGTAGGCCCAAAAAGGTTTGTAAGTGGTGTCAGAGTAATGGCTTCTACATCTACTTTTCAGGCAAAGATAACGATCCTAGATGGATCCAACTATCCTGTATGGAGATCAAAGACTCGATTGATCCTGCAAGTAAAAAGTTGTGGCCTTATGTTGATGGGGCCACTAGAGCTTATGAAGGAGATTCAAAAACCTTTCAAGCCTGGTTGGATGCAGATTCAAAAGCTAAAGTTATTATTTCCCAAACCGTTTCGGAGGATATCTTTCTCACTGTTGCCGATTATGCTACAGCAAAGGAGATGTGGGATGAACTTGCTCGAAGATTTGAGTCCAAATCACAAACTCAAATCTTATATCTTTTTGAGCAACTTACTAGTTTAAAGTGGGATGGAATTTCAGATTGTGATATTTTTCTTTTCAAATTGCAATCTTTGTTTAGTGCTCTACAAAGTGCAGGAAGAATAACTCCCAAGGAAGAAAAGCTCACGTACCTGCTGCGAGTGCTATGATTTATTTTATTGCTAACAAAAGTGACGTTCTTTCAAAATTTAAAGAATTTCTCAGTTTTGTGCACTTTAAGACTTCAAAGAGAGTTAGACGACTACGTACAGATCGTGGTGGTGAATATATTTCTGCAGAATTTCAGGAGTTTTGTACCAGCAATAACATTTTACATCAGTTTACAGCTGTGTACACCCCTCAGCGCAATGGTGTTGCAGAGCGGCGGAATCGAACTCTTGTTCAGGTAGCATGCTGCATGATGATTCATGCAAAATTACCTGCTAAATTTTGGGCGGAAGCAATTAATACTACCAATTGCTTGCATAATCATTCTTTACAATCTCTAGATAAGGAGAAAACTCCTTATGAATGTTGGACTGGGAAAAAGCCTGAGTTATCGCATGTTAAAAATTTTGGATGTCTAGCATATTTATTTGTTCCTAAAGTTAAACGCAATAAGCTAGACAATACTTCTATACCAGGAATTCTAGTTGGATATGATGTTATCTCAATTTTTTATAGAATTTATATTCCAACTACAAAGAAATTTCATTTATCTAGAGATGTACGCTTTGACGAATCAAAGTTTATAGATGATCCTATCTTCCAGAAAAGGGAAGTAGCAGATGTACTAGGATATGATGTTTTCAAACTAGTTATTCATACTACTCCAGAAGAGCAACCTATTGTTCCAACTCTGCATGAACCTCTTCTTGATGAAGAAGAAGAAGAAGAAATCATTCAACATGCAGGTGAGGAGGAAGAAGAATTCGAAGATGAGGAAGCTACTACATCACGGCCAAGGAGAGAAAGAAGAGAGCTAGTCCGCTTCCAAAGAGAATTTAAATATTTTGTGGAAGCTCCATCAACTTATGAAGAAGCCATGCGGAGCAAAGAACGAGATCAATGGCACAAAGCTATGGATGAAGAGATGGAGTCCATGTATCGACATCAAGTTTGGAAGCTGCAGCCTTTACCACCGGGAAGAAAGGCCATAGATTGCAAATAGCTCTACAAGCTGAAGTTTTCACCCGAAGGTGATATTACACGCTTCAAGGCTCGCCTTGTAGCTAAAGGTTATTCTCAAAAGTTTGGAGTTGATTATTTTGATACCTTTTCTCCCGTTGTAAAGCAAGCTAGCATACGTTTGTTAGTTGCTTTGGCCACTTATTATGATCTGGAGATTCTAGCATAAAAAACTATGATATTGCTCCTTCAATTAGGCCGAATGGATCTTGAATATTTGTTGGCCACAAACTTTCAACACAAAGAACATAAGGTTAGCAAGTTTACAATGAAAAAAGCAAGATCCAACACCCATCAATCTAGAAAAATAATGGATAGCATAACACTAGCATAATTGAGCAAGAATGGAGAACAAAAAAAAGACAATTGCACCCTCATCATCCCTTCACCTCACTAGAAGAAAGACGATTAATGTTACGCCTTAAAGCAAAACTAAAGGGGCCAATTATCTTTCTAAATGATGAGCTCACATATATGCAAGTTGGAAAAAGGAGGAAAGCCTTCCAAGAAGCTCGTGAATCAGGGGATTGCCATTTATAGGGATGGATAGGTGAAATTCATAGATGACAAAAATAAATAGGTAATTGGAGTCCCCGGGCATGGGAGTGCCCCGGGTACCCTTGCACACCATTTGAGGATTTGAGTGTGGAATTGTAATGGAATTCACTCATCATCTACAGCTGGAGATCTACTTGATTTTATTTCACAGGGTGATGTATTGTTGTTTATTGAGAGACGAGAGAGCGTGAGAGAGGCTTACTAGACTTCCCAGGTTTTTTATGGTGTTCTATGAGTGTCAATGGGCTTTATGCACCATGAGGCACATTGCAAAGACTAGTAAAAACATCAAAATGTTTTATGATAGCTTGTTGTATGCTATTGGAAATTTGTAGTAAAGTGTAACAATTTTTCTCCCCATTCTCAAGGAAAAGATGTTTAGCCTTGAAGTTTGGTCAACATTGTTTAACTTCAAAGATCTCA
Organism: Diphasiastrum complanatum; assembly: GCA_029204225.1. NCBI lineage: Eukaryota > Viridiplantae > Streptophyta > Lycopodiopsida > Lycopodiales > Lycopodiaceae > Diphasiastrum > Diphasiastrum complanatum. The sequence goes on from CM055102.1 coordinate 21,870,110, forward strand.
GGATATGTATCATCAACCTTGAGCTCATTTCTAGTTTTTGTCACTGATAAGTCAGATAGGTAAATGATTTCTATTCTCTTATAGCTGTCGTCGTTGTTTGAGGTTCCTTCCGGTGAAGCCAGTAGGACATTTGTACATATTTTATCGAAGTAGTTATTGATCTCAAGAAATCACTTGAACTAGTCTCCTTTTCATTTTTCTGTAGCAAAGGGTGATCTCTCTTGGTTATATCTGAGATCTTAGGACTTGAACTTATTCAGGAAAATTTTGAGCTTCTTTATGTGGAATTTTTGCTGGAATGTTCTCATCTCTCTTGGTTGTTTGTCAAATGCTTGTACTTTTGCTGAATTCAAAACTTTGGAAGGACATTTGTGATAGTTGACTATTATTGTAGATGTATTGTTTGTACCAATTTCGTGCTCTTAGAAGGTCGGTTCCAAAAATCATTAAATGTTAGCTCATGGTTAATAAAATGTACTTTTTGTAATATTTGTGAGACCTCTGGATTTAGAAAGATCATTATAGTTGCAGGAAAGGTTCAAAATGCATCGTGTAGCGAGTACTGGAAATGCTGCAAATTCATCCCGCCCTCGAAAAGAGCGTCGAATCACTTATGTGTTTAGTGATTCAAATGGTTCTAAGGTGATCATTCATGTGAAATTTGATTTATGAAACTGGATAAGAGAAATAGTCTATTCTACTTTTCTGGATGCTATTCAATGGGTTTTATATTTTCACTAGATTTTGATGCACATTAAGGTCCAACTTGTGTGCATATCACAGCATTGTTCCGGCATCAACTGTGTAAAAGTGTCAGCTTCTTCAGTTCTCGATAGCAGTGTCCAGGGTGGTGATTATCTATTTACGGGTAGTAGAGATGGTACACTGAAAAGGTGGGAAGTAGGCAGTGATTCAGCCACCTGTTGTGCTACCTTTGAATCTCACGTTGACTGGGTATGTATATGAAAAGATTACTAAAATTTGTAAAAGTCTAAGTTTTTAGTACACTCAGATATGTGCAATGCAGTAGTTAATACTTAGAAATCTCCAAACCATACATGCAAGCATATGATCCTATGTATCGCAAATGCATTTTCTCAAAATGATTATGGTGTGGAAAACACCTTGTGTGCTTCCTCTGGCTGTAAATAGGTAAATGATGTTGTCCAGACGGGCAATGATATGATCGTCTCATGCTCTTCTGACACTACTTTGAAGGTAAAAAGGTTGTTCTGATCAAAATATCAAACTATAATTCCACAACTTTTAGTTATCACTTCATATTTCTGGGAGGGTTAGGCATTAAGTCTTCTAGTTGGTCATATAATTCATCGGCTTTTGTTTATCACTTTATATTTCTGGGAGGGCTAGGCATTAAATCTTCTAGTTGGCCATCTTGTATGTTTTTGTATCCAGATCTAATACTTTCCTGACTTTGAAGCAGGCATGGAAAGCATTCTCCAGTGGGGAATGTGTTAGAACATTTCGGCAGCATTCGGATTATGTAACATCTCTAGCTGCTGCGAAGGATGTAAGTATTTTATAAAGATAGATACTTATAATCTAAGAATCGAAACAAAGCTTGGTCAATTCAAAATTATAGAAATTTGAGTGTTCACATCAGCTATAATACACATAATGGATATGTAATTTCAGTTTATCTTGCTTTGACTGTTACTGTAAACTTCCGCAACATTCATTCTATATGCTATGTATATGAAACTTGTGCATTTGTGATGTTCTAGTTTCGTCAATCACTTGTCTTGTAGGTGCAATGCTTTTTGGTTCAACAAGAACTTTATTATTATGATGATTCCTAATAACACAATTTCAATTCTGGATTGCTTTATTATTATGATGAATGTACTTGAAAAATGTTGCAATCTTTAACTTTAAGCAATCCGCACATGCAGCCTTAGTGATATCATGCACAACACGAGCTTTATGCTATGGCATTCGAACTCTTGTCATCAAGCCTTGTCAACTTGTAAGAAAAGGAACTCTATATAGAGCACTTGCTTCATGAGCTAATTTGAACTTTGAGCAAAGCCTAACCCAAATTTGGCTATCTAGTGTCGCTACTTCAAAAATGCTTCTAGGATAACTAAGCAATGTTTGTATGTTAAATGAAAACCTCCACCATTATCTTCTTCTAGACAACACCTCCTTGGCCATTGTCAACATCAAGCAGCTACCTGTAATTTGACTCATTGGTTTGCATTCTAAGCCTTTTCACAAGTGCAACATTAATGAAACCGTGTAAATAACATGTATCCAAAAGGAGACTGACAATACGACCTGCTCCCTTTCCCTTCGCCGTGATCAACCCAGGTTCATTAGTGACATAACCTTTAATTGCATTATGTGAAAACTACACTCTAATACATCCATGCTTGGTTTAGCTCTCACAACTGTGGTCATAATATGATATTATGTGGTGCCCCCTATGCCTAGTCTGGCCCCCCTTTGATCCCCTGGTTTATGTTTAACCCGACATAATGGTTGCATAATGCAGAAACCTGTACTGTGATACATCCCCTGCTTGGGTTAGCAGTCACAACCATGGTCATGAATTTATTTAATTTGGTGCCTCTTGTGCCTAATTGGTCCTCCTTTGATCCCCTAGTTTCAAGTCAACAGACCTTCATTGGGCTCAGGGAATGCCCCAAACTCGTCGTTTGCCCAGGGCTAACTTGGCTTTGAATTCGTAATCCTCAAGGTAACCTGGTTTGCCACTTTGAAGGAAAGATTTTTCCTTAATTTCACTAGAATCACTACCCTTCAGAACATTTAACTTGCTTATGGGCAGAATGTGTCATGTCCCTTTGAACGTCTTGCTCTTGGACCTGAAACCTGGTTGAAAGCTTCTTTGATTAGATGGACATCACATCATGAGGAGCTCTTAGTCAACTTCTAGTATTTGTCATTCTCTCTCTGGTCTTTATAAGCAGATGGGTCCATTTGAGAGCAAGTGAGTGTGAAAGTTAAAGTGAGCTTAATATGACAGTTCTTAATACCAAAATTTTCATTTGGTGCTAGGTTTTAAAGTTATGATTGCTTTGATTCGATTTTGTAAGTGTACTTGTGGCCTTGTGCTTTTTCTGTTCTTCAATTTTCTACAATTTATCTGATTGAGCAAAACCTTGGCTGACAGCATGATGCTTGAGAGAATTCAAGACTGACTTGTTTATGATACTTGACGGTACCAAGTCACATCTTTGAAACTTTTGCAGTTATGTCATGTTATAGGTTGTAATCAAAACTTCTCGTGTTCATACAGAGCAATATTTTGGCATCTGGTGGTCTTGGGTGTGAGGTATTTTTATGGGATCTTGAAGCTGCCTTGATTCCTGTATCGAGGGCTGCTAATGATGGAACAGTGGAGGGTGGATATGAGGGTATCCATTCATCTGGGGGTTCTGGTGGTATTGTGCTTACTGATCGGGCTACCTCTACAAATAGCAGTTCTTTTGGTACGATAAATACATCACAAGGCTATAGCCCAGTTCCTGCTAAGGGCCATAAAGAATCTGTCTATGCTTTGGCAATCAATGATGCTGGTACAGTTCTTGTCTCAGGTGGCACAGAAAAGGTGTGCATCCATGTTCACCATGTTAGGATAGGAGTACACTCAGAATTTGAAATTTTGGACCTAGTTTTCTTTGTTTCCTCCTCTCAAAATATAATTTCTTGTATTTGAAATCCAATACAACTGTACACTAGGTCATACGAGTATGGGATCCAAGAAGTGGAACAAAGCAGATGAAGTTAAAGGGACACACTGACAATGTACGAACTTTGCTTTTGGATTCCTCTGGCAGGTACTTGTTGGAACAAAATATGTGCATGTACCATGGGAATGAATGCTGGCATTTCATTTTATAGCAGAATTGTAAACTTTTTAGCTTTTGAGATTTGAATAACAGGCTAATGTACTGATGACAATATTACCTATAATTGATAAGTTGCAGACTTTTGGAGAAAGGTGTTCTTTTGAATGCTTTTTGTAACTATTATGAAGTCATTTAAGGCGGTACCTTAGGCTTTCAAAGGTAGAAAAGCTATGGATTTGAATGGTTTGAACTTTGGTTTGCTTGAATGTGAAAAATTTGGCTTATGTGCTACTGTGCTGTTTCATCTAGTGTAAATGAATCCATACCGTATACTGCCTGTCCTATAAGCTATTGAACACTAAGGAGCTTTTGAATGCTGTTTTTAATGTCTATTGGTGACGAGCTCTTTTTTTCCTCGTTGTGCAATCCATAGAATATTGCCTTCAATCTTTCAAAAATAAGGTACTCTACTAAAAACCATTCTTTTTAGCAATGGATGTGACATCGAGAAGGGTAACTTTAGAGTTTCTTTCTTTTTTATAGTCTTGTTCTTATACATGCTGGCAATATTCTGACCACTTTCTCTACGTTGTCTGACAGGTTATGCATCTCAGGATCTTCAGACTCTACAATCAGGTTAAGCCTCAACAGTAGTACTTGATTCTTGATTTTGCAATTTGCAGTGTGTCAAAGGTCTTCCATGCCTTATTAGAGATAGGAAACCAGTGGATTTGACATTGATAATTGTAGTAAGTATTTGTACAGAATAAGTGTTCATGCTCACGAACATAAAAAATGAACTTGTAGCTGTGAAAATCTCAAGAGACATAGATGGTGGTAATTGGTGCTGTTGTGAAAGAACGTTAGCTGTGGTTTATTATGATCGTAGGATTTCGAAATAGGCACGGTTTTTAAAATACATGAGGAGAATTATTGAGGAACCTATAAACACGCTGTCCGTTACATTAGGTTTGCATTTGTGGCTTAGCATCGTGTTTTGATAGGTCATTCAACTGTTCTGTTTTTGGAAAGCTACTTATTAGAAGGTGATAGAGATTGTCTGCAGATTCAAATATGAAAAGACTAGGTTTTCGTTGATTTACGTATTCCATGTTCAGATGAATATTAGTAAAATTTTGTGATTTTGTTGAACTTTGCTTAATGCTTCTCGGATCATTGTGTCCCTTCTATTCTTGTTTAGCTGGAGTTATGCCTAAAATACTTGCAGGATTTGAAGGTATTGTTTGTTTAAACTTTAGAGCGGGATGGAACTTTTTATTTCACCTCTTTGAAATATGCATTATTCGCATTATGCAGTGACATCTGGGGAAGAGAGCTAACCTGCATATTTTATTGATGCACGTGTTCTTGATGTAGACATGACAAGCAGGATTTCAATGTTCCTTAGATTCTTGTTAGCTAGAGCTATGTATAGAATACTTGCAGGAACTGAAGGTGCTAAAATGTAATTCTACCAGTGTTGTTGAAACTTTAGAGGTGGATGGAACTTTGTCTGTGTAACTTCAGAGTTAATTTTACCTGTTTGAAATTTGCAATATTTTTTTCTCCCATATGTCCTCATGTTTAAAATTTGGAATGTTTGCATGATGCGTTGACATTTGTATACCTGGGAGAGGAGCTAATCTGCATTCTTAATCAATGCCAGTGTTCTAGATGTAGACATTACAAGCATAAGTTTTCCTATTTGTTTATTTGTTACAATGTGTTTCTTTTCACTGTTTTCCTAGTTGCAGGTAGCTTTTTTCTGTGTATGTGCCATTGCTCCCAGGCCAAAGATAAGAGCATGGAGTTGAGGAAAAGAAGCAATTGCATTTTAATCTTTAGGTCAATGATTCGAATGACTTTCTAGAAAGGAGACCTGGCACAGGCACTGCATTGGAGATTGTAAATACCCCTACATGGGGTGTCATTTTGGAGCCATCAATGATTGAGGTTTTATGTATTTCTTCAACGGAGAAATTGGAGGGGCAATTTTTCTGTAGGGCTTGCAAGGTCGCCATGCTGTCATCAGTTTTTGATCTCTTTGTAGGAGTCATTATCAATCAACAGTTTGCTATTTAATTTTGTCATCACTTGGCATCAAAAGTAAAGAGGAGTCCTTTTCTCATTGAGAAGCTAAAAAGAGGTATAGATGATTAGGCAGGTAGGCTCCTTCAGCCCAAAAACTGAACTAAAGTTTTCGCTTGAAGTTATAAGATCTAGTCCTAAATAATACAAAAGTGAGATTTATGCATTCGAAAAGAAAGGGCACATTAAAGATTCTCACTTCTGCTTTTCATTTGGACTCAACTAAGTAGAGCGCTGTCCTTCCTAGCTTCATAAACCTATTTTTCTTCGTGAAATGTTCAAAAGAAATCCTCGCTCCACGCACGTTTCCCGTGCCGTGCCCGCTGCGTCCCCCTCGTCAAATAGTTGCTCGTAGAATGCTAGATTGTCGCAAACGGATGTGCAGAAAAAAATTTGCAAAAAAATATGCGGATTTTGTTTGATATTTTTTTTGTGTTTCGGAACTTGTGTTTCGGAATGCCAGCTGGCAGAACATGTCCTGCTAGCATCCATGATAGATAGATATACACACACACACACACACACACACACACACACACACACACACACACACACACACACACACACACACTAGCATAGTGTGCCCGCCGAAGGTGGGTGACCGATGGCGGTGTGTATACGTATGTGTGTGTGTGCGTATACGTATGTGTATGTGTGTGTGTATGTGTATGTGTATGTGTGTGTGTACGTGCATGTGTATGTGTATGGGTGTGTTTGTGTATGCGTGTGTATGTGTATTGTATTTGTGTGCATGTGCATGTGCATGTGCATGTGTGTGTGTACGTGCATGTGTATGAGTGTATGTGTGTGTGTACGTGCATGTGTATGTTTGTATGTATGTGTGTATGTATATGTGTATGTCTACGAATGTCTATTTGTATGTTTGTATGTGTTGATGTTTCTGTATGTGTGTAAGTGTATGTGTATGTGTGTGTATGTGTATGAGTGTATGTGTATGTGTATGTATATTTATGTCTATGTGTATGTATATTTATGTCTATGTGTATGTACATGTATGTGTATTTGTATGTATATGTATGTCTAGGTGTACGTGTATGTGTATGTACGTGTATGTGTATGTATGTATGTGTATATGTATATGTATGTGTATGTGTATGTGTATGTGTGTGTAAATGTGAATGCATATGTATATGTATGTCTATGTGTTTGTATATGTATAAGTTTAAGTATATGTATATATGCATGTATCTCTGTGTGTATGTGTATGTGTATGTGTATGTGTATGTGTATATGTATATGTATGTGCATGTATCTCTATGTGTATGTGTAAATAAGTGTATATGTATGTGCATGTGCATGTCTGTGGGTGTGTATGTGTGTGGATGTTCATGTGCGTGTGCGTATGTGTATGGATGTGTATTGTATGTTTGTGTACGTGTATTGTATTGTATTGTATTGTATTGTATTGTATGGTATGTATATGTATATGTATATGTATATGTGTATGTGTATGTGTATGTGTATGTGTATGTGTATGTGTATGTGCATGTGCATGTACATGTACATGTCTATGATGTTGTTTCCAGCTTGCCTACCTATGCCTTGACCATTGCTATTACAGGCTAGATTAACGACCTCTTTGTTGCCTACCTGCAATACCTCGATTTCTACTACATGTACATCAGTCAAGTCTTTTGCATCTACTCCACACTAGGTAGGTATATTCCTTAATCAATATTGTTTCTATTAATATGAGCCCTATTCATAGCTAGTACAGTTGCTTTTCGAGCATAGTTTCTTTTAGGTGCACACTTATCACTAGTTTGAGGTCATTTTGGTTTCCATAAGTCCCTTGCTTGCCTCATGCCGCCTTATGGGCCTAGCATGAAGCATGACCTTTGTCAACTCATACACAAATGATCCTATTGTGCCATCACAAGTATTCTAAGGGTAGGATGCAAGAGCTCTTACAACACTGGCCATTATTTATCGCCGCTTGTAGCAATCCAACCAAGCATTATCATAGAATGCTACAATTTTAATTTTTTCCAAAATGCACACCGAGTAAGAAGGACGTAACCCTTAATTTCCCAATTGAAGGTGCATGCAAGTGGTACGCATTTATACAACACATGCAAGGGCAATAGAGGCTCATGCACAACCATGGATATGCAGAGCAACATCATGTCAAAATAAGGGTGGAGACACCACCATGGAATACTAATTAAGCTAGTAGATAGTTGCACAATAATTTATCAAGTATGCAAAATTATCAGCATGAAGCAAGGTTATTGAGATGCTAGAAAATCCATGCCACACTTTCCAACATAGTACAACCAATGTAATATTTTAAATGTTTGAAACATGAAACTTAAGTGTTTGAAACACACTTGAAGCGTGTCAAATGTTTGAATTGTTGAAAACAAAGTTTCAAATTTTTGAAATACTGTTGACTGTTTTAAAGTGTTTTTTAAGGTTTGACCAATCCAAGTTCTATTCATAGATTCACCGAATCGCGATTCGCTGGGTCCGCGATTCGCGAATCGCAATTCTGAACCCAGAATCGCAATTTTTTTATTTTTTTTATTTTATTTTGGAAAAATAGCTTAATGGCTGAAATTCTTTTAGGGGATCAATGTCCAAACTAGCGTTTTGCCTCTCAGAAGTGCAGTAGATGAGGCACAAATAGATCTTAGTTTCAGTAGCTATCTGGTTGTCATTTGCTCTGTTTCAGTAAATGTTAATCTTACAGTTTGGGCTATCAACTGTATGGATGATGATCACTTTTGCAATCGTTTCACTAGAGATGTGAGTGCAATGTGCATACAGTTGGGGGCATAAATATTGGGCCCTTCTCGGCACGCATTTGGACCCCATTATTATCTAGGGGGGGCGGTAGCATTTTTATCTAGAGTGTCTATATAGCAGGAAGCTCTAGAGGGTTGGGGGGGCGGTAGTCCCCCGAGAAACAGGGGGTCCGGGGTTCGGGGGCTGCCAGTAAACCCCGGCCCCGACAGTAAGGCCTCTTCATGATTTGGCCTTCCAACTCCCTGAGTGAAATCGCACCCGAAACAGTCGGCAAACTACACAATCATAATGCTCTCAATCAGAGCTTTCATCTGATACCCATATTGCCTAAAAAAAGTTGCAAAAAAAAAAAAAAACCGATTCTGCGCGATTCTGAAACGTGTTTCTGAATCGCAATTCTGATCGCGATTCTGAATCACGATTCAGAATCGCGGTGCATCTATGGTTCTATTCAAGGATGGAAGGTTAAATATATCATCAAAGTGGGTTGAATGAGCATGTAAATTGAACAAAAGCATTCAATCTATTGTGATTAATAGAGGTCAATCTTTTGTGGAATTTCTTTTCATTGTTTGTAACTTTGTTTGGGATAGAAAGTGTTTGGGTAGCAAATTTTTTTTTGGTCAGGGCTTTTGATTGGGCTATAATGTTCACACGGGGATTTTTTGGCCTCTTTTTTGGGGCCCAATCTCTGTTTTTGAAGTTTTGAATTTCAATTGTGTTCGTCAAGGTTTTATATGGGTCTGGAAAAAGAATGACTTCTCAGCAACCGCTATTTTAATACCATTGGAGCCATGTAAGATTTTTTTTTGGGCTTCTTGCATTTTGGATTTTACAATTTTTATCAAACTTTTCCAGCACCTGCTTCAAACGAAAGTTATGATTATTTTTCCTCCTACTCTTTGAGCCTTTGGTTCATCATTTTTCAGCCTCTTGCTTGCTAGTTGTTTGTTTTGAAATTTTCAACATATGCCTATTGCTGTCCATACGTTGTTCTTTTGAGGTTTGCGCTCCCTCATCGACAACCTCAATGTGGATCTTCGGGCTGACTTCTCCACAAGCACTTCATGAAAGTATTCAGCATAGTTGAGGTAACTACAAGAGTTCGCTCCTTCAATTACGAACCTTTTGATACCCTTTTCAAGTCCATTGATTTAACTCATCAACCTTTGTTATGGCTAGCACTTCTTCTAGTGATAATCTCGAAAACATGATACATGACCTTTCCATCAGTGTGACTGGTAGGGTATAGGAGAACTGCTGGACATTTCTAGAGGCTTCTACACTTGCTTGTGAGCAAAGGATGGGGCAGATGGAGTGGAGACTAATTGATGGACAGACATGTTTCCACCTTTTATGGCAGATATTCTGTATTTCACGAACTATTATTCCTACTTATGCTTCATCTGTTGGTTCTAGTATTGGTAGAGCTATGCCGCCTGCACCTAGACTTATTCTTTTTTGTCGGTACAACATTCTTTTATCGGTAGTTGTGCTATTTTTTAATCACTTGTCCATGCGAGGAAGGATCATCCAACACATCACATGTTAAAGTTGCTAGTTCCCATTTATTCTAGAGGAGACAAATGTTGTGCACCATTCAATACTAGGTTGGACATTTTGCAGCATGGATGAATGTTTACATTACTTCCGTGGTATGATATCATTCTTGGAGTTAATGGGTTCACCTCATTGGATGAGGTTACATTAGCCTGGTACAATATATCACTATCACTATTATACATGATGGATGCACCTAAACAGTTCTCAATGTCGATTCCAATGGAAGCTACTAGCTTGTCTCTTATAAGCAATTTGCTAGGAGTTTTATTTGTGCACCATCTATTTGTGTATAGGATTCTAAAACATCTATGGGTATAGACCAAGATGTAGAGAACACAATCATTACAACATGCCATTTAGGACGTATTATAGCAATACGAACATGGTTATCGTAGGATGCTAATCATCAGATTGATTTGCATTCAGGGGCAACACTAGCTTCATGACCACCATTCTTCTCTTGCCCTTCTTCTCTTGACTTAGGGACACAACTCAAATTTGAATAGAGTAAGATTTGGAAACAGATACATTCGTAGCGTAGCTTAAGTTTGGATTATCCCTAATTTCTTTGTAGGAGACTGTTTGCTATACTGGAGATATTTGCTATTTGTTTAGCATTGTTAGCTGGGTGATGCTATTTGCTTCGTCGGTAATGGTCTATTTGTGCTTATGATGCTAAATGTGTGATTGAGTGCATAACATGACTCTTGCTTGGTTGTAGTGGACTAGTTTTCAAAGCAAAAGCATATTTTAGTCCTGTTAGTAGCATTGTTACTGCAGAGCATTGTGCATGCTTATTCCTTTTGGAGATCTTTTGCTTGCATGGACTTAGTCGCTCCATTCTTATTGACAAACACTCATGCTTTATGTTTACATTTTGGACGAAGCCTTATGCACATATCGGGTAATCAGGCTCAATGGACTCAACTTGCCTTTTTGCAATTGCTGGGCAGCTAGAGGTTCTCAATCACATATCAGAGGATAATTTGCGATACTTTGAGATTGGGATCAACATCTTTACTTCGCTCAGCATGATAGTTCCAAATTCTTCCAATTAGAATAGTCCCACAGTCACAAATAATCGTGATTCGTGATTCAAATCATTTCAAGTTGATTCTAGATTCAGATTAAATCCTTTGAAAATAAGTTTTTTTTTTCTCATTTTTCTTAATGGAAAAATGGTTCGCAAATGTCATTAGGTTGATAAAAATTCGTGCACGAGGAAGAGGATTGCTGAAATTCTTTGTACTAATAGTTTACAAGCAATTCATAGGCTTAGGGGATCAATCATTGCATAACCCATCTCTCATCTTATATTTCGATTTAGTACAATGACTGATCCCTCTTCAATAATGAGGCCAACAAAGCATAATTGCTGTTACCGTTTCTCTGCATCTATTTGGAACTGTTGCATTTGATATATATATCATGGTACTATTTGACAAGTACTTGCATCTACATATTATGGAACAAATGGTAAAGTATACATCTATTGAAACCACTGCAATGTATTTATTTGTGAATGTTAGGCTTTGGGACTTGGGCCAGCAGCGCTGTGTTCATTCCTATGCTGTACATACAGATTCAGTCTGGGCATTGGCGAGTCCTCCATCATTCAGCCACGTGTACAGCGGTGGACGAGATCTTTCAGTATGAGATCTTTGCTTCAATTATAGGCCTTCGTTATAGATTTTATGGCAATGATGTTTCCATTTTGTTCCTTGACTGCTACTGTTCAGTATAGAACTGTTTCAGCCATTCTTTTGGACTGGGGTTCTTGCCTTTTCCAGTTTCTAGTGTGTCTGAAAGTAATCCTAGGCTTGTATAGCTGTCTTTAACTCAAGTATTTTGATTATCCTATTCAGGTTTATTTGACGGACTTGTCTTCTCGTGAAAGCACCTTACTTTGTACAGAGCAACAGCATGTTCTGCAACTAGCTTTACAGGACGATGAATGGCTTTGGGTGGCTACCCCAGACTCCTCACTGCATAGATGGCCAGCTAGAAGTTCTCTGAAGACATTGCAAAAAGGATCATCTTTTGTTGCTGGGTCTCTCCCTTACGCTCGTGCAAGAGCTTCTCTGGATGGTTCAGCTCCTGTATGCTTTCCAACCTCAGTGTTTTGTACATGTGCTATGCGGAATGGTTCAAAGTGCTAGCTGTATGCTTGTTATATGCCATTGCAATTTAGGCACTTACTTTTCCAATGGGTGTTTCTATTTCTTAAAAGGATCATACTAAATGAAAGGAAAAAATAAGTCTCTGCATTTGGAGTTTCGTTCTGTTTTATTTTAGCATCCTCAGTAGTCATCAGAAAGGAAATCTGGGAGACTGCTGCTGTTGTATATTGGCTATGGGTTTGCAATCATGCAAGTAAGACTTAAGTAGATGGGTTAGTCTGCTTTCTATCTTTTATATTTGTTCATGAGTTTTGTCATTCATGCAAGAATAGTTGCCTTTTACTTGTTAATCTGTCTATAATTTTTGTGTCTTGAATAGGAATTGTGAGGTTGGTGGGAGTATGGGGCTTACAGTGTTGTTGTATTGTAGCTATGACTTCAATTATCTCTTTGGGTTTATTTGCTCACTCGTAAGTAATTGGGTGGGAACCGGACTTGTAGGTAAGGTGTTGGGTTTCTGGCAGGTTTCCCAACCCTAAGTGGATTCTAGAGAGTATAATTAGACATTGTCTGCTCTCATTTGGGCAGTTGATGATCATAGGGATTGAGAGTGCACCAATGAAGAATTTTGTGGCAATGTTCCTTTCTCGGAGGGCCTGCAAGCATTTAGTGTTGATTGTCCTGATATCTTGGTTGGAGTGCATGCATGTACTTCTAATGTGGTGTTTGAGCACTTTAAAGGAGGAAGTTTTATCTGAGAAGATATCATATTTGGACCTTTTGAAGTGGGCTTCAGCTCCTATAGAATGTTCAACCTTAACTAAAGTGCTTTTGAGAGTAGGTGCAAGTCTTAAATTAAAATGTGTTATTTCAGAAACGGCACCAACTTTTAAGAGTATCTATTAAGACCCTCAAGGATTGCCTCTAAGATTAGGATAGGAGAACACAATAGGAGAGACTATGGAGCCAAACCGCCCAACCAATCCTAGATCAAACCTGGCTCTAGCCCCCAAGCCATGCAATGTGAATCAAGAGGAGAAGAGAGAAACTGGTAACCTAAACCCAATATGTCGACGAGAGAATCCCCACCTCATTATATATTTTTTATACAATTCAAATTCCAAAAATTTTTTACTAACTCCTCTCAACTCAGTCTTTGAAATATTACCAAAACTCTCATTGTCAACTATTGAAGTTGATGACTCATCTTTCTCGTTATAGTCTATCGGCAAATTCTCATCTAAGTCAACATCCAATGTTGACAAAAATATATTGTGGCTTTGCTACGTTTATGCCAAGTCAAAGATTATAGTTGTGCACTTAATCCAAGATATCTTTGTAAAATAGATATAATATGTTGACTTTCGTAAATGGTTCGTCATTGTCAACTCGAAATTAAATGCAAGTATATCCACTTCTTAGAGATTTACATTATCCACTTTTGGCTGATTTTTTGTTGAATGCTGCATCTTGCCTTTTGGATCTAATTGTAACATTTGTAACTCATACCTTTCCAAAAAAGCATTTTTTGAAGTGGTACGCATCTAGTGCACACGTACAATTTTTGCCCACGTTTCGTCACTCTGAATGAAGCCAATCACTTTAACAATCTAAAATAAATGATATTCACTATTTTTTGAAGCTAAAAGTGCAATGAGACTCCCAACATTCATTTTATTGACATTAACAAACCAACCCTTCTGCAAAACGAACAATGTGAAATTTATTTGGGTTCTAGAAAAAATCGCCCAATTGTAAACGCTTTTAGTCTGTTGTAAAATAGTAGAGGAATCGACTACCATTGTAGAAATTGAAGATCTAAATGACTACTTAAACTCTTCAGCGACCTGTGCTCAACATAGGTCCTCTCTCAACCTATGCTCAACATAAGTGCTCATTGGACTTATGCTGAACATAAGTCTTCCCTCGACCTATGCTCAACATAAGTCCGTCCTCGATCTATACTCAGCATAGGTCGTCCCTTGACCTATGCTCAACATAAGTGTTCATTGGACTTATGCTGAACATAAGTCTTCCCTCGACCTATGCTCAACATAAGTCCGTCCTCGATCTATACTCAGCATGAGTGGTCGATCCATTGGACTTATGCTCAGCATGAGTGCTCAAGCGTTTACAATAGATTTGTGCGCAACATAAGTTTTTCCCAATCTCACAAGACGTATGTTGAGCATAGGTCAGAGCATAGGTCCAGAGAGAACTTATAAATTAGAATTAAAATAATTTTTTTTAAAAACCTAATTTAAAAAAAAAACGAAAAAATTTAGATTGACGAAGAAAAACTATAAGTTACAAATAAATAAATAATTCAAAATAAAAATTAAAAATAAGAAGCTAAAATTTAAAAATGAAAAAACTTAAAAAATGAAAAAAACTTAAAAAACTAAAAAATTAAAATATTATATTATTAAGATATTAGAGAATCATAAAAAGACATAAAATTAAAATATCAAAAATTAGATATTTTTTTAAAATTTTAAAATAAAAATTTAATAAAAAAACTAATTTTTTTTTGAAAATAAATATTAAAAATATAACTTATAATTAAAACCTAAGAACAATATGACAATTCACAAATAATGTGAAGTGTATTACAAACAATTTTTTTAGATTAGAAAAAGGTGATATGTGGGCTCAAGAAAAAATAGACAGATTGTAAAAGCTGAAAAAATGAAGTGGTGCATTTATCTGAATGAAATTTAGATAGGAAGAAATGTTGCACTTCTAGATCAGACGGTGGCTCTAATTAATATAAATATAATTACTCAAGATCATGCACTGGCTCTAACATATACAAATATTGGTATACTTATTAGTTTTTATCCAAATGATCTATTTGAAATTTTTTTATTTCATTGTAAAAAACATTTATCAAAATTATGTATATGGAATTTTTATCTCTTTTAGAAGATAATTGTATCTATTTTAAAAATGGTTGTCTTTTGAAAGTGATTTTTGAAATAACCTAACTTAAGAGATTAAAGTTATAGAAATAATAATGACAGTTTGAAATTATCCACAAACTTTGACAGATAATTCATAAGCTTTCAAATACAAATATCCTTAGAATCCAATTCCAAGCCCAGAGAGGAAATTATTGCACTCTCGAAACATGTGAAGTTCAGCATGGATATAAATTTTGTAAGAGGCTTTAGGTGTTATTTATTTAATAGGTTTAAGGGGGAGTTGTTGAAATACAAACCTAGTTAAATAAATAAAACATAGCACATGGTTTTATTTGGGGCCAAAGTTTTTAAGGCCCAAGTAAACTTAGGCAAATTTTTTTAGCACCAAACTCGTGGAGGGCCTTCTTGCATGATGATGCCACATACCCACTTGAGTTTGGTAGCCCCCCCATGTGCATGGGGGAGAACAAGTTAGTTTGCCACCTAGCATAGCAATAATGAATATTCTGACACTTGGCAATTGCATGCTAGTGATTGTACATACTCAAATTCTATTTTAATAGGGTCTCCACGAGTTTGAGAGTGTGTTGAATGGAATCATCTTCCATCTTCATCATTTTTCATTGTCTCCTTGATCTGAATACTTGTAGGAGGTCGCAGTAGGATCTGATTTGATCCTTTGCTTGTTTCTCCCTCTCCTCTCATCAGATTTCGATGAGAACAGTTGCATGCTGATCCTTGGAGGAGGGCGCTACTATTCCTATGTTTTCTAGCTTCGATCAAAGTGTTTCCATGATCAGAACAGCCATCATTCAGATCTGATTGGGCGCTGGATCTGACTTGCTTGTTCCTTCATTTCTCCTCAGTGGATAGTCAGAATAGAATGAAAATTGAAATCAATCACACAAGATTTCTATTGCATAGGCTTTGTCATTCCTTATGAGTAGAAGTCAATCTGAATCTGATTTTTCCAGTGCATGGTCAGTGCATGCTCTTGCATGTTGTTGCATGAGCTTGCATGTTGCTTAAACGTTCTTGCATGTCATTGCATGTTGTTGCATGGGCTTGCTTGTTGCTTAAATGTTCTTGCATGTCAATGCATGTTGTTGCATGTGGTCTTTTAAGCCTCGAGGCAACTTGTGGGCTTATTAGATCCAAGATCCTCAAGCTTCCGCTAAACTTTGGTGTCTAGAATTGTGTTTTTTCATGCTCTAGGCTACCCGATTTTGCAGCAATCTTCAACTACAAAAACTTTAGATTACAATCTAGAGTCAAATCTAGATACCCAAAGTCCTGCTGAATATCAATTCAGATATTATTCTTGGATTCATTATGATTTGTTATCCAATTGAGCGCTCTGGGAGACAATCACTAATGAGCTGAGTCTGTTCCTTAACTAAGGAATACTCTATCCCAAGAATACTATATATCTAATGCACATAATTTTAACTGATGAACCCAAATGATTCACTAGTCATGCGTCTTACAAGCAATATAAATCAAAACCATCAGTTTCTGGTGAATCCACATCACACTGATCGTTTTACCAATTAACTTCACTCTGGAGTAGTCAACTACTCAAGTTAATTGTCAATGATTTAGAAATCTCAAATGTCTAGGTGCAGATCTCAATTATACTAGTATGACACCACATTTAGATTCTCATCCAAACCATTTATAAGTTAATCCATAAATCTCCAATCCAAAGATTTGTTAACTCTGCAAGTATTTGTCAAAACAATACTTGATCATATGTTCATGTTCACCGACTAGGTTAAGTGCGCCAAATAACCCTAATAACCAGGAATACACAGTAGATTCATACAAGATTAATCGTGCACATATGTGAATAATCTCACTATGACACAAACACATTTTTATTTGGCAGATTTCTCCAGAACCCACATATGTTACTCACATATCTCACTGAGATCTTGTAACTCAGTTACAAAATAATTTCTATTCTTCAAGAGTAAATAGCATATCCGGGAAAATCTCTGAGACGAATAACATTCACTCTCAGCAGTCTTCCAATCCAACTTACCTTCTAATTACATAATTTCTTCCACTCAATCAACCCCTCTCTGATCCTAGTACTCAAACTAAGATTAGGTTGATCCAATATAGAACTCTCAGACTCAAATTCTGATCAAACTTACTTCTATTTCAATCAAATGGAATTAGTAACTTTTGACCTTTTACTGTACTACTTATAGATAATGATTCAAATTCCAAAAATGTTCCAGATTGTCCACACAATCCCTAGAGAATTTCTCTTATTTTGAAAAGTTCCAATTAGGTATCTTACACTGAATCTGTCCGAAATTACTTTCAGACCAAATCTCATTTCTATACCGCAGTTGGTTCTCTTCCGAAAACTATGCAACCAACAGATTCCCAAATAGAATTTTATCCCACCACTTCACCCCTCCTTTTAAGGAAATTATAAATTTCCATAAAAGTTAACTGGAAAGATGATATATGAAAATATCTAAATCCAAGAAAAGTCAGTAATAAGTGTTTCCACTAAAGGATTCACCTTATTACACACAAGACTTCTCCTTCAAATATTTTCACTCTGAGTGATAGAAACTACTATTCCATTGAAATCCATTTATGCATCAGAAATATTCCATGGTTTAAGAAATTGAAACATTTTAACCTTAAAATTTTTCTGAATTCCAAGTCTATTCACGCAAGTAGTAATTTATATGACATAACAGTCTTTCAGAAGAATAACTTCATGCCAGAAAGAATCATATAACCAGTCTTTCAATCCATATTCGAGAAATCACTAAGAAGTAAAGGATTAATTAAGAAAGCGAGAAATAGATTTGAGGGCCTCTGATTTTGTAAACAAGCTTCCTTCATCAGTTCAGCCAAAGCGAAGCGCAACCATTTCTATTTCATTTTGTTCATTTTGTTTTTTACAAGACATACTTCTGGTGGATCCCACAGTCAGCCACCTCTCTTCAAGCGCTAATCAGATGTTTTCAGAGATGCTTCATACATCCTTCACTCAGCTGCGCCTTTATTGGGAATACTTCTTCTGATTCCAGGCCGCAGTGACTGGTAAAACGGACGTATCTTACATCTTTCCTCCCTTTTGAACTGTTTCAAACTTCAAAGAGAAGGGTTAATAGGTTGTCACTTTTGTCATGCAAAAACTTTTAAATGAAAAAGAGCTCAATCCTCATCGGTTTCCATATTTTGTTCACAGGTCTTCCAGATGGAAATACCCACAAAAACAGAAATCAAGAGTGATTTGGAACCACTTGCAGGGTTATCTACCTGCCCTCAGCAAGCAAAAAAACATTACATCTCAGTCCAATAACATTTGAGACAAGATTACAGTCCTTTCTCACCATTTGCTACTTCTGTGAACTGAAGAATAGAATGTTTTAGAGTGTAATGGTGTTAACTCCCAATTATTCCTCAATCTTACGATGAAGAATTCCAGCCAACTAAACACGGATTGATACAGTCACAGTTACAACTCTTCACAGAGGCAGTGAGAACCAGTCACAACTAAGGTTTCACAGGGTTTTATCAGCATGCACTCATTTTCCAATTCCAAATCTGCTTTTCTAGAGAATCAATAATTTACAGATCCATTCCATGGTTTTCAGTTTCCAGTTTGCATAAAACATAAGAGGATTAGTCAAATAACCAATAATTCCTCACATGCAAACCAAAAAATTTAAGATTTCCAATAGCAATCAGTTTATTTAAGCAGGATAAATCGATTCCATATCAATGTATCAATAAACCTCTTGCTGCCCAATCTGAATCAAACTGTCCAAACCATTATGGACTCATGCAAATCATTCATCTTAAAAAACAGATTTGAACAAGAAAATGGATCTACACAAGCAGATCATTCTACCTCAATTGAAAGATTCCTCAAGAAATAGGGAATTTCAAATGAATCCAAGCTAATTCGCAGTATCTTTACCAAAATCAACCATGTAGAAGTGCACTCTACCAATTTCGAAAGGTATGCTGACCACCGGAATTAGTGAATCCTATTCCATTGAGAAAATAGCACTCAACCGGGATGTTACTCCAAGTGCTCCTAGCTTCCAATCCAATGTAGAATTTGCCTCTACTCCTATCCAAGACCGCATCTTAGCCAGGCTCTGATACCAATATTAAGACCCTCAAGGATTGCCTCTAAGATGAGGATAGGAGAACACAATAGGAGAGACTATGGAGCCAAACCGCCCAACCAATCCTAGATCAAACCTGGATCTAGCCCCCAAGCCATGCCATGCGAAGCAAGAGGAGAAGAGAGAAACCGGTAACCTAAACCTAATTTGTCGACGGGAGAATCCCCACCTCATTATATAGAGAGTAGAGTCCTGTGCATGTAACCATGCAATCTCCATGCAGGTCAACTATAAATAGATCACATCTCTTCATGCAGTCCTCCTGCCTATATCCGTCACACAGACATGCAATGCTCAATTAGAGTGTCTGGGTCCTCTCAAGGTAATTAGTCACAAACAGGCCTTGACATGGTATTAAATCACGGCGTGACCAATAATCTCGAGTACTAGAGGGCCGGTCTACCATATTAGGACTATTCCAGGTCCTTAACCGAATATGGCCATAACAGTATCCAGTCACTTTGTCATCTATATCTAATCCTCAATCACACAAACTCTTTGAAAGAGTAGGGTCTTCATATCATTGTTTGATTAAAAATTTGTGTGCAGGAATAAGACAGTGCCAAATCCTAAAAATCAAGTTTGCTCACTTTCAGTGAGTAGAAATTTTCGAGTTTCAGGAAGATTTTCCTCAGTGCCTTCTATTGTCAAGAAAATTGCAAATTTAGCCTTAGTTTCTAGTTTCGGTATAAAAAAAGTAGGGCACAAGAGTCCAATTTGATTAGGGCCCAAATTCAAAGGGGTGCCAATAATGTTCACATAGCCATCCTCATACGTTTCGGATCTGAAATCCGAAGGGGCTTTCAAGAGCATATTTTTGTTCTATCATAATTAAGTGGTTCTACACCAAGAATCAGTTGTTAAAGAACGACTGTGTAGGGCACAGTTTGGGTTTCTGGCTCTTTAGTAGAACTCAAAAGGTTAAGGTTATGGGTGCACACAGACTGGTCATTTGTAATGGGGTGCAAAGATTGTCGGCCTCTGAAGGATAAACTTGCACTTTGAGTTAGGGTTGTGAGTTGAAGTCCATATCAAGAAAGTGAATTAAGAGGTTGATTGTATTCAACCTCTTAGTTTTAATAGTTTTAGCATATCAGATAGTGTAATATAGTGCTGACGAAGAATAGTAGAGATTCACAGATCAAAGGTAGAAAGTTTGTTAATGCACTTTGTTTAGCCTGTTTTTGCTACCTTGGATTGTGTTGTAAGGTGATCTAAACAAAAAGGTTTTCTTGCTTCATTTCAAAGGTACTGCAGCAACATCTTTTAGTATGGTAGTCTATTCTTCTGATCTTGTACGTCCATGCCTGAGTGTAGTTGATTCTTGACCTTTTTGAGCAAGGAGGGGTCCTCCAAGCAACAGACCACACTGCGGGGATTTCTAGAATCTATTTTCTTATCTTCTATGTCCATGAGAGCCTGAGTGGAATCTAACTGGAGATTCAAAGGTGAATATAGGAGCTGTGAACTAACAGGCCACGTGTCAGGCTGCTACTTTAGTTTATTGCAATTGTGTAGCTGAATCTTCCAACCAAACTGTTACTTCTCTGTATTCTTGGCTAAATAGGCACACCCCCAGTGGATAATCTGACTAAATGTTACATATTTTATGTGTATTTGTGGATCAGTGTATTGAGCCACATGTTAGATCAAGAGTGTAAAGTGTGCAATGAGATGTAGTTATAGTTTGGTAAGAAGGATGGTATGCTATTCTAGGAAAGATGCTATGCTTGATGTTGTTCTGAAGACAACTTAGACTAATTTGTCTAAATTCCTGTGGCTGGCAGGTTCCATTGCATGCTGAACCTGCATTTGTTATTCCAGGAACTCCCGGGATTTTGCAGCATGCAGTTTTGAATGACAGAAGGCACTTACTAACCAAGGTGGGTGAATATGTGGCTGCAGTTAAGAAAGTTAATTCACTCAGATTGTTCTTAGCGTATCATCAAGTACTATGATCAATGTATTCTTGTGTTTTCAGCCATGGGTTCACTATTGAGGTGGTTCATTAGCAACGTTATGTTCTAAACCACTATATTGAGTGTGCTAAGAACTCTGGAGGATTACATGATCTACTTCTCTGCTAGGTGGTAAACCATGTGGTAAATCTTCAAGAAAAACATCCTTAAATTTAGACAATAAAGTTTCTAATTTACTTATTTTCTGCTGTAAAGAACTAGAAATAGAAACTTTTGGAATAAACTGAAAGTCACATTAGAATACCTGATGGTCAACATCTCCGATTAGCTGACAGAGCTCTGAACTGCAGACCATGGGGCTGTTGGGGACATCATGCTCCCCATGCAACTGGATCTCTCGGCCTTTATGCTGAAAGCTGAGGGTGTTCTCCTGATAATTTTTGTGGAGGGAAGGCCCTAAGCTGTAGAGCCAATCTCTCCCGAGAACAATGTCTGTGCGATCCAAGTGCATTATCTGAAAGTTTATTTCATCTTGATACCCCTGAATACCAAGATTTAAGTTACTTACCATGGTTTCCCAAATTTTTTTGTCTTCACCCTTAGCTAAGGAAACTATGTACCTATGGTGACTAGGTACCTCTGGAAGTCTAAGTTTTTTAACTAGGGTGTAGTTGATGAAATTATGGGTTGCCCCATCATCAACCATGACTCTGATTGACTGGTTGCCAACTTTCCCATGCATACATACTAGGTCATGCGGCCCAAAGCTGAAAGGTCTCGCTAGCATTGCAGAAGTTAGTTGGCAACAATGTTCATGGTCTTCATGAAACACTTTTATCTCGGAAGCTGCCGGGTCACTTGGGAAACTTACTGTCTGAACAAGATGGACTTGTTTTTAATCTTTCTTTTCTTTTTTAGTGAATGGCCCCTTGGGACACTATTTGACTGTGTGTCCCTTGCCCATGCACACAAAGCACAAACGTTCTTGTTTGGCTTTCTCAAAATCTTCTGGTTTTAAGGGCTGTATGAGCGATGGGCGTTTATGAGGAGCTTCACTCTTAACTTTATCTTCTTTCTTTCGTTTTAAAAATTTCTTTTTAAATTGAAAGTCTTTCTGAGGAGGCTGCTCAGAAAGGGGTTGCTGTCTCGGCCTCTTCCTACCCACTGAATCATCATAGATTTGAGCATATCTGAGAGCTTGCTCTAGGGTAGCGGCCGAGTTTTTCTGGACCTCTACTTTAAGGCCACGGACAAATCCTCTGACTTTATGATAGTCATCCATATTTTTTATTTTTAAGATTGCTTCTCGTTACTGCGAGATATATTGGATTAAGGATTTGTCTATTATTGTTTTTTCCTAGGCTTCCCAGGCTCTATCAAGTTCATTTTCTGGTAGAAACTCTCTTAGGAGCGCTTCTTCAAAAGCTTTCCATGACTGGGGGGTGTGCCCAGTCTCCTGGAGATTTGACCACCACTTATAGGCCATGGGCCTTAGAGAAAGACTGGCCTCAATAGCTTACACATGGTCAGGGGTCTGTTCAAGAGCATGTATGTTCTTCCATTTGCTGAGGAAGGTTTGTAGAATATTTGTGTTTCTATCCTTCTCTTCCCCAATAAAAGTAGGAGGCTTTAGGTCTTTAAAGACACTGGGATGAGCCCGAATAGGCTCACCTGAAACTGATGGGAGTGGAGAAGGGGACATCACCTTACCAAATCGACTATGTTCTTCTGATTATTGGTTGTAGCCTATGTGAGGGTATCATGTTCTTTTATTGAGTATAGGACAAGAATCCGATGAATTATGATTGACGAATCATAGATCGGTTAAAAGAAGGATTACTTGCATAATCAGAAGATTAGTTAAGATATCTATTCACATTATTTTCAGGAGACACCAGAGGATGGGTCTGAGAGGGCGCGATGGAGGGAGGGCTGTTAGGCCGTGGAGGGCTGGCCTGTGGAGAGATAGAGCGAGGGCTGGCCTTCTTCCTTGAGGGCGCCATCTCCAGAGAGAGAGAGAGGGTGCTAGGTCAGCAACAGCGCCAGGTCAGCAGGGCAACGTTCTAGCAGGGCAGGGCAGCACCAGCAGGGCAGGGTAGCACCATCGAGAGAGAGAGAGAGAGAGGAGAGAGAGAGAGAGAGAGAGAGAAAGCTTTATTAATGTCTTTTGATCCCAAAGAGCATATAAGACAAAGTAGTACATCTCAAGTGTGTAGTAGTTAGGGAGCATAATAACTCCACAAAACAACTAAAGAAATATAATCTGAAATAGAAATGCAAGCTGAAATACATAATGTCTATCACAAAAAAATAACTACAACAGACAGAAGTATAACCAAGAGAGAGCACTATATGTGATATCAGCTAAGACCACTGAAGAAGTCTGTGATACGAGGCCCCGAAGATGATACTGCAGTAGAGGATGGACGCTGATGTCGTCTGTGACGTCTCTGTGGGTGCTGACTCTGTGCAGTATGGAACCTCTAAGGGCAAACTCTCCTAGTAACCGGAAGTGCTTGGACCATGGTAGTACCTGAGGCCACGCGTTGTCTTTGATCTCGATGAACTAGGTCAATGTCGATGTCATCGTCTGAGATTGAATCTGGTCGAGGATGGCGACAAGTGAAAAAGCCGTAATATGAGGCTGTGTATCACTATCCACTGAAGCACGGGCTCCGTAACAAGGACATCTCGTATATCATAAGGGCGACACCTAGGATCCACATGAGTGATAAGAGAGGGTAAGGTGGGTGCATCTCTGAAAAGACAATGGTAATGTCCCCGGATCTCATAATAGGCCGAACATCTAAAAAGAGAGTTGGTTGGAGGTCGATGAGAAGGGAGAGGAAAGAGGATGGGATCAAAACGGTATATAGGTGCACGCTTAGGAGTAGTAACAGGAGTAGGATGTATATTAGATCGTGCAATATGCCCAAGGCAAAAAGATAGGCGTGAATGATCAGACAATGTAGTGGAAGAGATGTGAAAATCAGAGATGAGAGTGGTAAGAGGGGGGGATCCCATGAGATAATCCACCACACTATGACCGCCGCTATGAGGATGGCACGTGAAGGCACCATAATTGGGCCAGTATGAGAGACCATTAAAAATGGCTAACTCATGAGCTGCACCCAGATGAAGTAGATACTCACCATAGGTTGTGACTGGATCGGCAGCATCAGCAAAAGTCCTGGTAATACCCATATCCACATCATCAAGGGCTTGTATGCAATGTGAGTCGGCCGAGTTCCCTCACATCGTCCATACTCCCTGTGCGGCACACGACATAGACCTTTTGATGGGGGACATAGGTGCACTTCCCTAGGTTAGAGCCATCGTCTGCGAGGATCCATCACCTTCTCCATTGTGTATAGGTGCTTGGAATTGTAATGGGATGCACTCATCTTCGACAACGGGTGAGACATTCTATTTTTTAATGAGACACATGAGAGCTCCTTGAGGGGATTACCGAAATTTTTGGGTTTTCGATGGTATTCAGCATTTAGGGCAGAAACACAGATCATGAGCAGCAGAGGTTTAGGTGGTGTTGCATGTCTATATCGGGAATCTCTACAGCCGGTCCTTCAGTTAGTCAGCCACGATGAGCATGCGTGTTATCTTTGGATTCGCCTCATTGGTCAAAGTCTTAGATTGGACAGGGATACTTTTATCGCCATTTGTTATTTTCCTCCTGAGACATCTACTTTTGCTCATTGTACTGATTCTCCATATGCTGATCTTTCTTCTGATATCCTCCGTTATGCAGAGCGTGGTTATATTATATTGACTGGTGATTTTAATGCCAGAACAGCCTCATGTCAGCCGGTATTTCATGACATCGCTAGCAGGACACCCATTTGAACACAGTCGGTGGCATTGTCCGTCACCACCGTAACGACATGCTGGGGGCCTATGGACAGGATGGAAGACCTAATGACGTCGTACATGAAATCTGCAGATATGACTCTCCCCCCTCTACTGCAATCCACGGCTCTCAAAAACTGTGTACCCATGCAGCTGGAGACCAAGATGTTGAGGATCGGCCTCCTCCTGACATCAGTCCAGCCATCGGACATGATGCTGCATCCATATGTGGCCCAGTGGCGGCGTAGAGGCTCCATCTCTCTGGACAAGGACTCGACCCTATCTCTCAACATGTGTGTACGGACAACCTTTGAACCAGGGACTCTCCAGCTAGGGCTGACAGGTTGTGCAAGGCGGAATGCCCTTCTGAAGGGCTCAGAATCGGTGATGGCAAAAGGTAGGTTCAGCTCGTAAATCAAACTGGCCACGGCCTGTGTGGCCTCTCTGTCTATGTGCGGCTGATGCGCGCCGCGAATGGTCTGCTGCACAAGGGCTCTACTTGGTGGGCGACGGGTGGTGGACCTTCAACACGGTGCACCAACCGTGACAGGAATGGACGATGACGCGACAGGCTGGGCACTAGTGGATGCATCGACTGTAGACGTGGAATGGGGAGAGTGGGATGCACTGGCAGGGATGGGTGCAGCAGCATAAGTGGGGTGCACTGGTGGAGGGGCAAGATCTGGCATGGGATACGAAAACTGCTGGCTAGGGAGATCATCCGGATGGGAAGGGAAAGAAGAAGGGATCTCATCCACATCCTCGAAGGCCTCGTCAGTAGCATCCTGGGCCTGCTCGGGTGGCGGAGAATCCATGAGAAAATCGTAAACTGGGGCGTGCGAGCAACAGTGGGTGGTGGTGGAACCGCAGTGGCAACTGGCGGACGTGATGGGACGGGATCCACTGGAATGGGTGCAGATGGGGGTGCGTGTGGCGGAAACTGTCTGAGGGGGATGATGGGCAATGGGACGGGATGAGGATGGACTCTCTCCTCGTGCGTGCCAGCCAAGCAAGCAACAACTCTGGGTCAGCCACATAAGGAGCGGTGCAAGACCGGAGAATGCCCTCCGAAATGGTGTTCTCCCCCGCCACGAGCTGCGGCCTGTAGGTGTCCAGTAGTCGCTGCCTGTCGGGGACGGTCATGCTGCCACAAGGGGCAACATTTAAGGTGGCACCATTTTTGGCGCGTGCACCGAGCAGGTGGCCTTTAAGGCGACTGAGGGACGCAGCAAATTCGACGAGGCAGTATCGGCAACGCACGATCTCCTGAACGGTCTTGTTGGTCTTGTCGGCAACCCGCTTGACAATGTCTACCTCGTCCCACAGACCGGAAAGGTCGGATTGCACCATTGCGATGGAGAAAACTAGGGAAAAAATGCAGATGAAGCTAAAGCTGGAAGGATGGATTGCTGGAAAAAAAACAGCAGGGTTCACTGTTGGAGAGACGCTGAGAATGGGCGAAGGCAGGGAGAGGCAAAACAGATGCAAGGCAGGGTGGTCTGTGGGCGAAGGGCGACGCAAATCAGAAGAGGGGCGAGCGAAGGCAGGGCAACAAAACCAGAAGCGATGGCAGGGCAGCGATGGGCTGGAAAAATAATGGGAGAGAAGAAGCGAGGGGGGCGGGTAGTTTAGGTTAAAATTTTTTAAAAAAATATTAAATAATAAATAAATTATTATATTGTGGTACCGCGGTACCGACATGGTACCGCGGTACCAGTATGGTCTTGCGGTACCGGGATCCGCGGTACCCAGTACCGCGGGACCTATGATATATATATATATATATATATATATATATATATATATATATATATATATGGAAGTGGGACCCGGACGCGAACGCGGGCGTGCCAGGGGTGCGTCCGGGGGTGGACGCGTCCACCCTTTTCAAATTTTTTTTTTCAAAAAAAAAAAAAACATACAAGCCCCTCCCCGCTTGCTCCCACATGCCCAAAAACAAGTAAAAATAATTCCCCCCCACCTCCCTCCCCCCCCCAGAATTAATTATCAGAGTGTTTGGCACATACCTTCCAAAAACGATTCGTGGTTGGTGAATTGCTGCCCCCTCCTGTTAAAAAAAACAATAAAGGTACCTAAAAAAAATTGCAAAAAAATTCACAACAAACCTAAGCACTACCCATGCCTCCCATAACTAAGATATTACCAAACAACGATGACTAATGAGCAGTCCATAATTATTATGAACCTTCATTGGGAACTAAGCTCAAAAAAAAGAGAAAAACGCGGCAAAGAAAGATCTGAAAGAAGTTTGGAGTGAAGATGATGGTTTACATGGCATAGAGATTAGTGGTTTAGGGTTTAGGGTTAGCTTGGATGAGAGCGAAAGCTTGGAGTGTGCATCGGTGACTGTCTCAAAGAAGAGACATTTTGAAGAGCGAAAATGTTGCTCGCAACTTACACAACTAAGCTCAGCTTGCACCGACCATTTGGTGACCCTGAACCCTGGCGCAAAGGGAGTGGATGTGGTTACCAGGTTCAACAATGTAGATCTGAAGTGTAGCCAAATCGACTTTTTCGATCTATACAATTTTTCAGAAAGGGAAGTGAATGCTCACCAGAGGCATTGGGAGAAGTGAATGCTCACCAGAAGAGTGACAAGCTCTCAGGACCACAAGTTCCTGGGAGAAATGAATGCCCACCAGAAGAGTGACAAGCTCTCAAGACAGGGAACCACAAGACTTACACACTACTATGTCTTATATGATGAGATCGGTTTCCCCCCGGATGAACTTCAGCAGTTTACTAATTGCTTATGCAAAACTGTCATTCACTACAGGGAACCACAAGACCTACACACTACTATGTGTTGGTTGATGAGATCGGTTTCTCCCCGGATGAACTTCAACAACTTACTAATTACTTATGGCACAACTTCAACACGTTGCAACACGCTGTTGAAATTTTGCGTACCAACACGGGGTCTTCGAAACATCTCCCAGTTTTCAGGCGTCTGGATCAACCTCTGGCTCTGCCTCAGGATCGGTTACTGGAACCACCTAATCATCCGGATTGACCTACACAAGTAAATCATTCGTGAGAATAGCTGAAGCAACCGTGAGGGCATTAAAGTGATTGTCTGCTATAGCACGAAAGCAAGCGATAGAGCATAGAAATATACCTGCAGCAGTAGGGCGCGTACGCCTTCTCCTCTCATGCTGTCCGTGATGCGTAAAAACCACCCTCGTGTTGGTGTTGCAGTACACCAAGTCATTGCATCGCTCGGTCGTGAGGCGGTTCCGCCTGTTCGTGTGAACAAGGCTGAACGCGCACACGCAAACAGAACAATCTTGCATTAATTGGCAGCCACTCGAGTGAGTTGCGGCCTTGTAGAGACAATGCGGAAACTATTTAGATGAATGAGATTAGATAACATACTTGTGACAAGACTCGGAACGCGAGCGTCCTCACCTCTGTCTATCTAGCGCCGTAGGTATCCCACCATGATACAGGCATAAGCCTGTTCTCTCGGATAGTAGCAAGGTCCTCGCCGAACAACCCCAGGCAGTGCCTGAAATTGAGCAACGATGTGCGTGAGTGCAATTGAGCGAGCAAAGGGAAGTTGAATTGAGCGAGCGAAAGGTAGTTGAGTGAGCGAGCGGGGGGTAGAGCAAGAGTTTACTTGTAACTCAGCCTCTGCTGCTCGAGCCTGCTGCGGAAACCAGTGTCGCTGCTAAGGAGGCAAATGTATGAGAACCAGTCTGCACGCAGCTCTCCATCGTCGTACTGCCTCTCGCTATGAAACAAAGGATGTAGTATGTGGGCTACACTGTGAATGGGCCGGTGAAACTTATCCCATCGCCGCCGCCACAACCGCCTAATAGGCTCCAACCCATGGAACATACCATGTGGAGGCAACAATGACATAATTGCGTGTTGCGGCACTAGTACGAAATAGAGTGCGAATGGAAGGAAAGTTCGTGAGACGGAAAAAGTTATACCTGGCAGGGTCCAGCTCAGAACGCTGGAGAGACTCGCCTATGCGGTCCATGAACTCGTATATAAGGCC
>CM055102.1:21904385-22241917 GCA_029204225.1 Diphasiastrum complanatum
AGCTGGAGAGTCCCTAGTTCAGAGGTTGTCTGCACACACATGCTGAAGGATAGGGTCGAGTCCTTGTCTAGAGAGATGGAGCCTCTACGTCGGCACTGGGCCACTTACGGTTGCAGCATCATGTCCAATGGCTGGACTGATGTCAGGAGGAGGCCGATCCTCAACATACTGGTCTCCAGCTGCATGGGCACACAGTTTTTGAGGGCAGTGGATTGCAGCAGGGGGGGGAGAGTCATATCTGCAGAGTTCATGTTTGATGTCATCAGGTCTTCCATCCTAGCCATAGGCCCACAACATGTCGTCACGGTGGTGACGGACAATGCCACGAACTGCATTCAGATGGGTGTACTGCTAGAGGCCGAGTTCCCTCATATTGTTCATACCCCTTGTGCAGCCCACGGCATAGACCTTCTGATGGGGGACATTGGAGCACTTCCCTGGGTTAGAGCCATCGTCCGGGAGGCCCTCTTCCTGGAGAAGTCACCAGGAAGAGGCGTGTTCTTGCCATGTTCTAGGTGTTCAGCCATCTGGACCTCCGTAAGCCAGCCCCCACGCGCTTTGCATTCGACTTGGTGGTCATCGACCGTTTGATCAGGTGCAGGGCCCAGCTTCTACAGATGGTTGCCAGTGATCTTTGGGGTGCCAGTACATTCCCGCACATTGAGGATGGGGAGCACTTTTCTTCCACGGTGAGGGGAGACCAGTTCTGGAGGGATGCACAGACATTGTCAGGACTGCTTCGACCACTCTACATTGCGCTCCGCATGGCCGACAGCGAGGGGTCGACACTTGGACTGGTGTATGAGCTCATGGACCGGATTGGACAGTTCCTGCAGCTGCCCATCTTGCAGCCAGAGAGGTAAGCGGTACAGTGTTGCAATTGACCTTTATCTTTTCAGTACTTGCTAGTTTGTTCTTCTGTCAATGTTAAGCTTTTTCGTAATGCCTTAAACCACATGCCCCTCACCTGCAGGATGACAGAGCTGAAGTTCATATGGGAGACGCGGTGGAACTACTTCCACAGGAGTATCCACAACGTTGCACACATGCTGCATCCCCTCTTCCTCTCTCCGACACAGATCGCAGACAGGGAGCTCGAGGCCGATTGGCTTCAGTACATTCACAGGGTGGGTCCACACATAGGTTTGGATCCTATTAGGCTCATGGAGGAGCTCGCTGCATTTCGTTTCGGCATGGGCACATTCGGCCACCCGGCTGCCCAGGATCCAGAGAGTAGGCAGCTACCCATTACCTGGTGGACCATGTTCGGTAGCACATACCCATCTATACAGCGTCTTGCACTGCGTGTCCTTTCTCAGGTATGCATCTCATTTTATCCTCCATTTTTGTGTTTCGTTGAAGTTCCACCTCTGCCACAATGTGCTGAAGTATTTCAATGCACGCACCACAGGACTGTGCTGCCTCCGTGTGTGAGCGTAATTGGAGCACATGGGCACTCATTCACACGAGGAGAAGAAACCGGTTGTCAGTGAGTCAGTTGGAGCGGTTGGTGTTCTGTAGCACCAACGCACGTCTCGCCAGGAGGCTTCCAACCATTACGAGCGCGTTGCAGGTGATAAGCTAATCTTTCATAGCATGTTGGTTGACTCCTGGTATGTTGGTTTCATTTCTTGATAAAGTTGTCTCTCTGACATGCAAATTTTAAACCTTGCAGACGAAGATATCAAATTTGGAGTGCCAGGTTGACTTGCCTATGGACAGCACCCATCCCATGCCTGCAGATGACCTGGGCACACAATTGATGGCAGAGAGAGAGAGGGAGCTTGCTGAGATGAGAGAGAGAGAGCTTGGGCTTGAGCACAGAGAGCCCCTCCATCGCCGTCCACTTCTGCAGCACCAGGTCTCCATGGCAGGCCACCATCTGTGCCCAGGTTTTCTCTTGCAGCGCCCACATCCACAATGGCTCCTCATGTGGCAGCACCCACGTCACATCCTCCTCCTTTGGCAGCACCCAGGATGTACCAGTACCGGCCACCACAGCGTTCATTTCAGTACATATCGCCACTGTACTCGCCTCCTGCACAGCCAGTTCCTCCACCTGCAGCAGTCCCATGGGCACACACTCCACGAGCTCATCCTCCTCGCTCAGGTGCACAGGGAGTTCCCTCTTTTGCTTCCCTATCCCAGCCGGCCTCAGCTTGGGCCCAACCTAGCCAACCAGGTGATTTGCATGGGGGTGACGAGGCATTGACAGCTCCTCTTGTCCGCAAGAGACCAGGAAGGCCCAGGGGTGCACCGAACAAGAAAGGCAAGGCACAGAAACTGCCAGGGAGGAGAGGATGACCACGCAGGGCTCCAGGTACAGGTAGAGGTGCAGTATCACAACCAGTTGGAGCAAGTGTTGTTGGTTTGGCCTGCTTGGCTGATGCGGAGGCTGATTGGGAGGATGAGGATGACGAGTCTTCCCCCTCGGATACACAGCCCATGCCAGTTCCAGACAGGCAGAGATATCGGCTGCGAGAGTCAGCTCGGGGCCCTGAGTTGTCTCCAGAGCATTCGTCTGAGTTAGAGCCAGAGCATTGATTGTGGCTCTGTTGTTTTAGTTTCAGTAGTTTGTCTCTAGCAGACAGTCTACCATTGTACTCAGATGATTTTTCACATTATATACAGTGTTTGGCTTACATTATTTGCTGCACATTGTGCGTATGTCGCTCTGTACATGTGATGCTTTATTTTATGTCGAAGAATTCTATGTGCGTGTGTGAATCCTATTTTCATTTAATGTCGTTTGAAGTGAATGCTGGCTTCACATATATGCACCTACATCATGAGCACAACAATCACCCCTACACCCAAACGACATTTCATAAACACATGTAATACATCTGCATTTAAAAAAATTACAGACATTGCATCTTACATGAACAGGCTCGCGTTGCACAAAAAACAACTATGTATATATTCAACCGTTGTATCAGGATAACATCACATATACTGTCAAATTTTTAAGCAGCCATCTAGTTATTTGCTGCACCATAAACTGCCGAAAACTACATAGCAACAGTCCGCCACATACGGCTGGACCTCATCTATTCTAAACATCCCTCACTGATCCTCCACCGACTCCTCGCCCTCGTTTGGTGCATTGTTTTGTCGCTCTTGCTCTGCCTCCCGGTTAGCCCGAGCTGCCTCCTGGTTAGCCCGACGTCTGGCCGCCCTTTCCCTCACCATGATGAGCTGCCGTCGTGTGAAATTCATTCTGATCTGCTCATCCAGATACAGCTCGACAGCGGGGACAGGATCCACAGCGGGGGTGGGTGGCTCCGGTTCCGGATTTCTCTGTTGAGTTTGTCGCAGCATCTCTCGGATATATGCCTCTTGCTTCCGATGCCTCTCGTTGTGCCTTCGGATATCTTCCTCAAGCTTCCTCTTGGCTTCGCCCTCGGGCTTCGGTGGTATGCGCTCTGCCATCTCGATCGACCTTCTCCTCACAGCACCCTGGTCCTTGAACACCCTCTCACCTTGGCTCTCAAACAGCCTGTCACCGGCTCTCGCTTGCTCTCTCACTATCTATCACTAGCTCTCTCACAGCCTCTGAAAATGCCGACCACAATGGCATTGTGAGTGCCTATTTATCCCCACAGCCTGATCGGCCATGTGGATCCCCATCATCCCTCCATGTGCCTCTGTACCTGCCCCCATGTGATGCTCCCCCTTGTGTTGGTCTCCCATTGGGCCCATGGTCTGCTCACCCACAATGCCCATGTGCCTCTGTACTCTGTACATGTGATGCTACCCCCCTGTGTTGGTCTCCCATTGGCCCCTCGGTCTGCTCACTCGCAGTGCCCATGTGCCACTACAACAGTCCCCTGCATCATGTAGTGTACCCTCTTTTTTTACACCTTGAACCCCCCTTTTATACTTTTTTCTGTCCTTTTTTTGGTAGTTAATATGCAAAAATTAAATATTAAAAATATTAAAAAATAAAAAAAAATATTAAAAATGGTACCACCCTGGTACCGCCGACCGATATGGTACCGCGGGAACAACACGGGAATTTTTTTTTTTTTAAATTATGGTACCGCCCTGGTACCGCGGATCCCAGGGCGGTACCGTACCGGCGGTACCACTGATATGGTACCGGCGGTACCATACTAGTGGTACCACGGGGTACTATGATATATATATATATATATATATATATCATAGGTCCCGCAGTACTGGGTACCGCGGATCCTGGTACCGCGGGACCATACTGGTACCGCGGTACCATGTTGGTACTGCGGTATCACAATATAATATATTATTTACTATTTAATATTTTTTTTAATTTTTTTTAACCTAAACTACCCGACCCCCTTGCTTCTTCTCTCCCAGTATTTTTCCAACCCATCGATGCCCTGCCATCGTTTCTGGTTTTGCTTCCCTGCCTTCGCTCGCCCCTCTTCTGATTTGCGTCGCCCTTCGCCCACAGACCGCCCTACCTCGCATCTGTTTTGCCTCTCCCTGCCTTCGCCCTGCCTTCGTTGGCTTCGCCCATTCTCAGCGTCTCTCCAACAGTGAACCTTGTTTTTTTTCTAGCAATCCATCCTTTCAGCTTTAGCTTCATCTGCATTTTTTCCCTAGTTTTCTCCATCGCAATGGTGCAATCCGACCTTTCCGGTCTGTGGGACGATGTAGACATTGTCAGGCGGGTTGCCGACAAGACCAACAAGACCGGTCAGAAGATCGTGCGTTGCCGATACTGCCTCGTCGAATTTGCTGCGTCCCTCAGTCGCCTTAAAGGCTACCTGCTCGGTGCACGCGCCAAAAATGGTGCCACCTTAAATGTTGCCCCTTGTGGCAGCATGACCGTCCCCGACAGGCAGCGACTACTGGACACCTACAGGCCGCGGCTCGTGGCGGGGGAGAACACCATTTTGGAGGGCGTTCTCTGGTCTTGCACCGCTCCTTATGTGGCTGACCCAGAGTTGTTGCTTGCTTGGCTGGCACGCACAAGGAGAGGGAGTCCATCCTCATCCCGTCCCATTGCCCATCATCCCCCTCAGACAGTTCCGCCACACGCACCCCCATCTGCACCCATCACGTCCGCCAGTTGCCACTGCGGTTCCACCACCACGTCATGTTGCTCGCACGCCCCTAGTTTACGATTTTCTCATGGATTCTCCGCCACCCGAGCAGGCCCAGGATACTACTGACGAGGCCTTCGAGGATGTGGATGAGATCCCTTCTTCTTTCCCTTCCCATCCGGATGATCTCCCTAGCCAGCAGTTTTAGTATCCCATGCCACCAGTGCACCCCACTTATGCTGCTGCACCCATCCCTGCCAGTGCATCCCACTCTCCCCATTCCACGTCCACAGCCGATGCATCCACTAGTGCCCAGGCTGTCGCGTCATCGTCCATTCCTGTCACGGTTGGTGCACCGTGCTGGAGGTCCACCAGCCGTCGCCCACCAGGTAGAGCCCTTGTGCAGCAGACCATTCGCGGCGCGCATCAGCCGCACATGGACAGAGAGGCCACACAGGCCGTGGGCAGTTTGATTTACGAGCTGAACCTACCTTTTGCCATCACCGATTTTGAGCCCTTCAGAAGTGCATTCTGCCTTGCACAGTCTATCAGCCCTAGCTGGAGAGTCCCTGGTTCAGAGGTTGTCCGTACACACATGTTGAGAGATAGAGCGCCAGGTTGACTTGCCTACGGACAACGTCCATCCCATGCCTGCAGATGACTTGGGCACACACTTGATGGCAGAGAGAGAGAGGGAGCTTGTTGAGATGAGAGAGAGAGAGCCTCCATTGTATGAGGCAGATGAGCCAGTGTCAGATGATGAGCATGATGAGGATGAGCCCATTCGGGTTGTGTTTGCCAGTTCAGAGAGGGATGAGGCAGATGATACAGGTTCAGGGCACACGCCACGGGCAGGGGTCACAGGTGCATCACGTGGCAGAGGTGGGGCACATGGCACAGGTTATACCGGGAGACAGGCAGGGCACACAAGGGGGGGCAGTGGCATACCTACCTATGTCGACATGATGGAGGAGGCTCTTGATAGAGGGCAGAGTGATTTAGATGCCAGTCTTGTAGCTGTTTGGATGCGTGCAACATAGAGTCATGGCCGTTACTACGACAACACACCAGAGGAGGCATTGGATGACTTTGATTGCACAGATTGGGAGGCCATGCAGGGTCTACAGGGTGCACATGATGAGGCACGGGATGAGGCTCGGGTTGATTCAGGGGATGGTGCAGAGGATGATTCAGGGGTTGGTGCACAGGATGAGGCCCAGAGCCCAGAGCATTTGTATTCAGATGCCCAGCTAGACGACCTGATTGCCACATTGGATTCAGAGGCCCAGCAGATGCCGAGTGTCAGGGCACCCCCTTCATCTCTTGCCAGCATGCCATACACAGAGTCCCAGCCAGAGCAGCCACATGAGGTGCCTACAGTTCCTCCAGTTCCTTAGAGGGTATATGTGCGCCGCACAGTTCCTCTAGTGCCACCGATGCCATTCAGGCCTGCAGCCCCTCCATTGCCGTCCACTTCTGTAGCACCAGGTCTCCATGGCAGGCCACCATTTGTGCCCAGGTTTTCTCTTGCAGTGCCCACATCCACAGTGGCTCCTCCAGCAGCTCCTCCAGTGGCAGCACCCACTTTACATCCTCCTTTGGCAGCACCCACTCCACTGGCTCCCCATTTGGCAACACCCAGGATGTACCAATACCGGCCACCGCAGCGCCCCTTTCAGTACATATCGCCGCTGTACTTGCCTCCTGCACAACCAGTTCCTCCACCAGCAGCAGCCCACCGGGCACACACCCCACGAGCTCATCCTCCTCGCTCAGCTACACAGGGAGTTCCCTCTTTTGCTTCCCTATCCCAGCCGGCCTCAGCTTGGGCCCAGCCTAGCCAGCCAGGTGATTTGCATGGGGGTGATGAGGCATTGACAGCTCCTCTTGTCCGCAAGAGACCAGGAAGGCCCAAGGGTGCACCGAACAAGAAAGGCAAGGCACAAAAATTGCCAGGGAAGAGAGGACGACCACGCAGGGCTCCAGGTACAGCTAGAGGTGCAGCATTATAGCCAGCTGGAGCAGGTGTTGGTTTGGCTTGCTTGGGGGCTGATGCGGAGGCAGATTGGGATGATGCTAGTCGAGTCCTCCTCCTCGGATACACAGCCCATGCCAGTTCCAGACAGGCACAGATATCGGCTGCGAGAGTCAGCTCGAGGCCCTGAGTTGTCTCCAGAGCATTCGTCTGAGTCAGAGCCAGAGCATTGATTGTGGCTCTGTTATTTTAGTTTCAGTAGTTTGTCTCTAGCAGATGGTCTACCAGTGTACTCAGATCATTTTTCACATTATATAGTGTTTGGCGTACTTTATTTGCTGCACATTGTGCGTATGTCGCTCTGTACATGTGATGCTGTATTTTCAATTTTATGTCAAATTCTATGTGCGTTTGTGAATCAAATTTTCAACTAATTTTGACTGAAGTGAATGGTAGCTTCACATAAATGCACCTACATCATGAGCACAACAATTACCCCTACACCCCAAACGACATTTCATAAACACATGTAATACATTTGCATTTAAAAAAATTACAGAGATTGCATTCCACACCAGGCTCGCGTTGCACAAAAAACAACTATATATTGATTCAGCCGTAGTATCAAGATAACATTACATATCCCGTCTTTTCTTTAAGCAGCCATCTAGTTATTTGCCACACCATTAATTGCCGAAAACTACATAGCAACAGTCTGCCACATACGGCTGGACATTCCTACTGATCCTCCACCGACTCCTCGCCCTCGTCAGGTGCATTGTTTTGTCGCTCTCGCTCTGCCTTCCAATTAGGCCGAGCTGCCTCCTGGTTAGCCCGACGTCTGGCCGCCCTTTCCCTGACCATGATGAGCTGCCGCCGTGTGAAGTTCATTCCGATCTGCTCATCCAAATCCAGCTCGACAGCGAGGGCAGGGGCCATAGCGGGGGTGGGTGGCTTCGGTTCCGGATTTCTCTGCTGAGTCTGTCGCAACATCTCTGCCTCTTGCTTCCGATGTCTTTTGTTGTGCCTTGGAATATCTTCCTCGAGCTTCCTCCTGGCTTCGCCCTCGGGCTTCGGTGGTATGCGCTCTGCCATCTCAATCGACTTTCTCCTCACAGCTCCCTGGTCCTCGAACAGCCTCTCACAGCACCCTGGCTCTCAAACAGCCTCTCACAGCCTGTCACTGGCTCTTGCTTGCTCTCTCACTGGCTATCACTGGCTCTCTCACAGCCTCTGAAAATGCCTCTCACGATGGCATTGTGAGTGCTTATTTATCCCCACAGCCTGATCGACCATGTGGATCCCCATCATCCCTCCATGTGCCTCTGTACCTGCCCCCATGTGATGCTCCCCCCCTGTGTTGCTCTCCCATTGGCCCCATGGTCTGCTCACCCACAGTGCCCATGTGCTGTTGCACTAGTCCCTTGCACCATGTACTGTACCCTCTTTTTTTACACCCAAAACTTTTTTTTTTTTTTTTTCCATTTTTTTGACCTATTTTGGTAGGTAAAAGGCTAATATTATATATAAAAAATACTAAAAAAAATATATATTAAAAATGGTACCGCCCTGGTATCGCGGATCCCAGGGCGGTACCGTACCGACGGTACCATCGTTATGGTACCGGCGGTACCACACCAGCGGTACCAGAGGCCACTATGATATATATATATATATATAATATTATTATTATTAACAGGGATGAGGGTCCGAGGTGGATTGCTTAGTGTTCGCGTCCGACATCCGGACCTGGACGCAGGGTCGGACGCGTCCAATTTTTTTTTTTAATTAAAAAAAAAAAACAGATGCATCCGGGGTCCAAACGCGTCCGGACGCACGCCCTAAGTACGGACGCGTCAGGGGTGCGTCCGCGTCAAGACGCGTCCGTTTTTTTTTTTTTTTTTTTTTTTTTTTTTTTTTTTTATTTTTTTTTTTAAAAAACATTAAAAAAATGGGATCTATACCTCGGACGCGTGTGTCCGGACGTGTTCGGACTCCGGACGTGTTCGGACTCCGGACGCATCTGTTTTTTCTTTTTTTTTTAAAATAATAAAATTGTACCTGTCCGACCCCGCGTCCCGGGGGACGGACGCGTCTGGACGCAGACGCAGGCAATCTAGCCTGGACCCTCATCCCTAATATTATATATATATCTAAGGAAGCGGGACCCAGACGTGCCCGCGCGTCCGCGTCCCTGAATGCGTCCGGTTTCTTTTTTAATTTTTTAAAAAATTTTTAGACTAAAAAAAATTAAAAAAAAAATTGAAGCCACGGGTGCGTCCGGCGGTACGGACACGTCTTTTTTTAATTTTTTTTAGGGTTTTTTAGTCAAAAAACAAAAAAATTGGACGCGTCCGGGTCCGGATCCGGATGCCAAACGCGGACGCGGGCATTCCGGCCCGGATCCTCATGTCTGATATATATATATCTAAGGAAGCGGGACCCGGACGGGGATGCGCCAGGGGCCCGTCTGCGCCCGGGACGTGCCCGGTTTTTTATTTTTTTTTATTTTTTATTTTTTCATAATTTCTAAAATTTCTTTCAGACTAAAATAAAAAAAAAAAAATTTGAAGCCACGGATGCATCTGTGCATTACAAACACGTCCTTTTTTTTATTTTAACAACCGTGCTCAGTAATGGCTTCTCCTCATAACAGGGGCCTTACAGATCTGAGCTCACGGTTAACTAGTGACTACTAAACTGAGAGGTGCATTATTTAGTTGTCTAACACATTTTGTAGCTGAAAGCACCGGCAACCTGCATAAATGCACTGCTCTCGTCAAGAGCTTCAAGCTGATACCCATATTGCCCACTAAATTTAAAAAAAAAAAATTAAATTTAAAAAAAAACATTAAAAAATGGTGCCGCCCTGGTACTGCGGATTTTTGGGCAGCACCATAACCGCGGTACCACCATTATGGTACCGGCGGTACCATAATGGCGGTACCACAGGGAACTATGATATATATATATATATATATATATATATATATATCATAACTTTCCCTTATTTATTGAGGATGGGACGAATTCATAGAATAATTTTAAATAGCTGATTGGTTTATGAAAAAAAGGTTCAAGTGTTGTGCTTTACAATTCACGAAAACATTTGAGCTCATGACGGAGGACTTCAGGTTATCATACTTCGACGACCAAAGCATAAATATCTGGTCTAAATGGCATGATGACAAACATTTGAGCTTTATGATGTGTTATTTGAGGACTATATTTTACAATTAATCAAGTCACCCCACATGTTTCTCTCAGGATGCAGTTGGGATTGTGAAGCTGTGGGAGATCACTCGGGGAGCTGTTGTTACTGATTTTGGGAAGGTATGACAAATGTCTCTCATTATGTGAAGTTCTACCTGGTTTTTAGGAACATTGATTCTTCCAGTACCTCTTGATAACCATGAAAGACTCAAGTCATGCACAACATGTTCTTTCTAATTAGGTACGTTCAGGAAGCTGGAAGGCTTTATTTAAAATGACTTCTAAGGGATATATATTTTCTGTAGTGTATAACCAGGGTAGCATGGATGGTCTCAGGCCAGATTGACCTAATAATTCTGGGAATCTTATTGCTACTTTATC
Source organism: Diphasiastrum complanatum (assembly GCA_029204225.1). Lineage (NCBI taxonomy): Eukaryota > Viridiplantae > Streptophyta > Lycopodiopsida > Lycopodiales > Lycopodiaceae > Diphasiastrum > Diphasiastrum complanatum. The sequence continues at coordinate 21,914,985 of CM055102.1, forward strand.
AATATTGGCTCGTAGACAGATGAGACTTCGAAGTTCTTATGCTAATGTAAAGGCTGATACTAGAATGCGAAGGAGCCCATTCCATCTGGATGGAACATAGCATGAAAAGTTATTTCAAACATAGTCCTGTAAGATTTTTAGGGCTCGAGGCAATCATTTTTTTTCTAAGCGGCTCATTTTGCAATCCCAAAACAGTTCATCTGGTAATCAGAACATCGTTTTGCGATCCCTAAACACTGAACAGCTTGTTTTGAAAGTTCCAGCCTAGTGCATTTTAGGGTTTTGTTTTTTCAGGTGGAAATCCAGCTTAAGGGGTCACAGTTTTAGCCAAAATAGCTCCTGAACTGTCCAATCGATCCATAGAGAGCTTGTGTAAGCCAAATCGATGCCTAAACAGCTTCTTCTTGTGAAATTAACTCCTGTACAGATCGTTCTTAGTGTGTTTTTAGAGTTCAGAACAAGCTGGGCGATTGTAAAATAAATAAAAAAAATTTCTAATAAATAAAAAAATTTTCTAACAAATAAATAAGTACAGAGAATCATTTTTTATGCTATGGAGCTATACTGCAATATCTGTTCTGTTATCAGATATTCGTGCAAAATTTTGTAACTTTGTGAAAAGATTATGAGGTGCAGGTCCAAGCCGATTCTCAATCTCAAACTTGTGCATATATATATTCAAAAAGCTTTCAATCTTGATTATGGGAGTTATAGGTCATCAGATAAGAACAATTGTTACCCTTCGAAGTGCTATAAGTTAATTGATGGGGATAAATTTTGTTTCTGTAGGTACAGTCTTTTAGACAAATGGGAATAGAAAAAGACTGCTTCTTGTTTGAAGAGCATTTTACTTGATGTTTTGTAGGTGTCATTTGAAGAGAAAGAGAAGGAGCTCTTTGAAATGGTATGTGCCTCTTTGTCTGTAATAGTCTTTTCTCGACCATATAGAAAGCATGAAACTTCTTGGATAGTTTGGAAGCTTCACTATTGCTATTCTTTACCAGTATCAGTCTCTAGTAATTTCTTACTTTATCTTATGGTGGAATAGGTCAGCGTTCCTGCATGGTTCACTATCGATACAAGGTTAGGCAGCATATCTGTGCATTTGGATACACCCCAATGTTTTGGAGCCGAAATCTATGCTGTGGACTTGCAAGTAACTGGGGCTTCTGAAGAGACCAAGGTAATCAATGCATTTGGTGGTATTTAATAAAATGTAGCTGTCTTGTGGCATTTTAAAAGCTTTTGTAAGCTAGTGTTTTTGAAAACTGGAGTTCTATGGCAAGAGTGGGAATAGAATCATCTATTGCATGAGAATTTTGAGACCTGGTTTTCTTTTTTTTAATAGGTTCTTGCAGCTATTTTTTGGGCTCATGTTATCTGGTGTGCTATTCAATTAACATCAGGAGTCATTAACCTGTAAACAGGACTGTCCATTCTTTAAGTACAAGATCTTTCAGCCAGCTTGTGTGCAGTCCTTTACAATAGTTTGGTAGGTATATTCTGGAAGCTATGACATTTTTGGCAGCATACACGAAGGCCTGAGGCAATGCATGAATCACATAGAAAATTCCGGAAATTAGGGTTAGGGTTTTGCAGAAATCGAATTTATTATTTTATTTAGTTATCTACTTTTCTTTGAATGTTTTTGCTTTTTTTTGAAATTTTTTCAAGGGAAACTGGTAGAAATTATCAGCTATACTTTGTAAGAATAACAGTAAAACTGATTTCTGCGACATTTACTTTCCTTCCCATAATTATAGTTAGCTTATCGTAAGTACCTATTCTTTCAAGCTAACTATAGCATGGTAATTAAAAAAGTATAGGAGGCCACAACTTATAAAAAGTGAAAAGGTGTGGCACATGAAGAAAATCCACTATAAAGGGAATCGATTTCATCATCCTGTACGGTTTGGTAAAGGAATTTTTGTGAGCTTTATACCAGGTTCAAAATTTACATCTTTTCAATGCTTAAGATGAGGACTAAAGAGCAAAAACAAGTGTTCACTTTGTTTTCAAGGTTTAAGAGCAATGTTTCGTGAACCTTTTCAGAAAGCCTTTTCGCAATGTGTTTAAAACGGGAAAGAATCGGCTCTGTTGGGAAAGAAATGTTGAAACATTTTTAGTTTTTTTTGTCTTGGTTTATTCCTAGCCTTTTGTTAAAGGAAAACCAAGTGTTGTTTCAAGTGTCTAGATAGTGATTATAGCTCTATACAATGACAATGTGACAATTGGTAATCGACACAGTTAGATGACTGAGGACTCAATGAGATATTAATATCATCGGGTAATGCACATGCACAAGATATTCATAATTCCACTATTCCCTACTGAGTTTTAACTAAAGTTTTATATGCCAAACTTTCAGTGTGTATTATTAGGAGGCCGCTTTTTTTCCTTCTAATTTTAAAATCCATTTTGAGCGGTTCATTTGAAATGGCCTTTTTGAAATGGAGTTTTATTGGAACATTGTATGCAATTGAGCAAAAATGTTCTTGGTCGATAAAATTTTCTACTTTCATGCCTTAGGGCTAGGACATTTGAGCTAGTAACTGAATTTTGCGATCGTAATTGTTTCCCTTTTTCATGCAGATAATGTATCAATTTGCACACAAATTACTAAGCTATCAGTTTTTTTTCAACCATTAATGTTCTATCCTAAAAAAAAATAAAATTTGCGTTCTGGTATGAACTCTCTTTGGTCAAATTGCGACTCATTGGATGCTTTTAAGCTGTGCTTGAAGAATTTAGAGTGCTTGTCTAAGGAGGTAATCTACATGGCCCTTTTTCAAACAAATTACTGTGACTGGAGTTTGAGGCTGAAAAGCAGCTGGTTGGATATCCTGCATGATTGTTGTTAGATGGAAATATGAAGTTCACTTCGGTCTTACTCTTTGATAGACATAGTTGCATATGTTTGCTTTCCTTTGTAGAAAGGAACTGACGTATTTCAATTTTGTATATCTGCAGTTGAATCTTGGACAGCAGACATTGCGAGGTCTCCTGGCACATTGGATTGCCTGCCGTAAGCAGAAAGCATCACCACAGGAGGCTGATGGAGATCTGTTAGCAGGTGCAGGATCTGGGACTGCAGAGCATGGCCTTGGACGAGGAGCTGTTGATGATGGTGCTAGTCATTCTCCAGGGGTATTTCCTGCCTTTGAATTTGAAAACGAATTACCACCTTCTATTATAACCGAGGGCTCACAAGGTGGTCCATGGAGGAAAAAAGCGACAGAGTTAGATGGCACCGAGGATGAGAAGGAGCTACCATGGTGGTGCATTGATGCTGTATTGAATGGAAAACTTCCTCCACGAGAGCATGCAAAGTACTGACTTGGACCATCCCTTCTTATCATATATGCAAGATCACTTGCATTGTTTGAGTTGATTAAATTGTAACAGTCCATTTGGCAATGATATGCCAGGCATATCCCTTCAGAAAATACTGTACAGCTGTCATTTCAATTTCCTTCATGTGGCAGAATCCAAATAATTGGGATGGATTTTCAACTGCAGCTTGTGTTTGAAGAAAGAATTGTTTTCTCCTTTCGTTGGCTGGCTGCTGGCTGGCTGCTGCAGTCTTCCCTTGTCTCTCCCCGATCTTATCTTGGGGACTTCGTTCACCTGCATAACCCTGCTAGCGGCTCAGCTTATCCACTCTCTCTCTGATGGCTGCCCTTGCTCATTCACTCCTTAGCCTGCTTTGCTCCATCAACCTTCCCCCCGCCCATCTCCTACGCTTACTTTTGTCCTAGTTATTTTCTATGTCCCTGGTCTTTTCACCACCTAGCTCTCCTTCCATTTCCTCTTCAGCCACTCTATGCATTCAAGTAGATTCCTTATAATATTGCCTAGTCAGAATATTGGTCATATCCACAGCATTTTATATAGAACGCTATTTCGATAGCTTGGTGAATTTGGCAAATTTTACACCTAACAGTGTGGAATGGCTTGCTAGTTATAACGCAGTTCCTATTTATACGCTTACGCTGGTTGGTCACATTCAGTTTCGCTTGTGATCCATGTTTATGAGCATATTTTAGGAAACCTAGGTTGTGTATTAATCCCAACAAATCCCAATTTTCTTTTTCTGGCTCCAATTATTCTACTTGAATCATCCATCTGTACCTGGCTTCCAGTCGATGGGAACCTACTTTACTGCTCGTAGGTTTTACTAACCACCTCTGGTGACCTATTTCCATCAATCAGCATTTGAAGCTGGTGGTTTATCAAATGAACTTGCGAAGGCAGATAAATTCTTTGCAATTAAAATTATCTTCATGAAATGCATCAAGCAGAATCTCTGCCCTAAAACCTGCAGATTCAGTACTGACGCCTTACACTGCTTAGCTCTATACTTTGCACAATTACCAGCATGATAACAACACTTGTCTTATGAAATTTCGTGTGGGCTCTTGTTTGGTGCTGGTGGATCAGCTTTTTGAGAAAGCTCATTCTTATCTTAGAAACCCATTCTAACAGCTAAGCTGTTTGTCTGGCTTAATTTCTTCCCTTTTGTATCTCATTTATGGAGCTGATTGGAATAGAACTCCTAACCTCTATCAGAGCAAAGAAGGTGCTCACTGGGCCTTGACTTATTGGAGGATGTTTGTCTGGCTTATTCATTTAACGTCTGTTCTTTGAACATTATAAAAGCTCTAAAGGTCAGGTTGAGGAGGTAGCTAAGCACAGTTTAGCATGTCTAGTTTTTGGCTAGCAAAGGCAACAGTGTGTGTTGAAGTGGTCCAGTAAAGTTTGAGAAGGGCTCTGAAAAATTGCTTTGATGCATGTTTCAAGACTTGAGCTTTGTTCATTTTAGCAATGTCTGTATGTGTATGTTATGTGTTGCTTTGATTCTCCGGCTCTTGATTCTTAGGTGGTCAGGTTGATTGGTCACATCTGTGAAGATCTTCAGGAATATTGTTCTCTAAATTTTTGTGATTATGAAACTTACTGAGCTGGTTGCCAGCATTTGGTCCTCGGTAAATAGAATGCAGGTTTATCAAGAACAATTTATGTTAGCCGTGGTGCCAAGTCTGTGTCAAACATTGACTGTTGATGCCTTTATGCTATCATTTTTATTTTTGAGTAACTTTTGTGGATTTGGAATCATTGATCTGCCGATCGAGGTTTGATTCATCATTGTTTTGTAACTGTGACATATCCATCTTTCACTAGAAGGTTCGGAAATGTGAAGTGCAAATTTTGACTCATTTTTCAAAGCTTTCAATAAATGAAACGTCAACATTGCAGGTGTAGTTTCTTCCTACAACCATATGAAGGAACATCTCTACAGGTTCTCACTCAGGGGAAACTTAGTGCACCTCGAATTCTTCGCATACAGAAGGTGATAAATAAACTTTGGTTTTCAAGTACATGTTATGCCATCCCTCCTTTTGTATATTTCAAGTTGTTTTTCCTCAAACTGATAATTCTATGTATTACACTGAGTTCAACTGAAGTTGGTGGATATTTGGCATCTGAAGTTTGATTTCTTCTGCCCTGCAGGTTATGAACTATGTCTTGGATAAACTAGCTGTGGATAAGTTGGATAAGTCTGTAGATGACGGCGGCTCAGTTTTAACTTCAACATCTGTACACATGTTGAGTCAAAATTCCTCAGGAAATGGCCATACTTCATCAAAATCCGGTTCTAGAGTATGGCAACATCAGTCGAAGCTGCAGATTGAAATCCTCTGCAATCACCAGGTAGCCACGTTCTTATTTTTCAGTGCTTGTTCATTATTGTGCTCTTCCTTGAGAAAATGACTTAAATGCGTCTGAACCCCGCTTCCTGCAATTCAGATAACTACAGCGAGCACCTTGTTAACCTTGTCCACTACATCAGTTAACCAGTATGGTCCTTGGGATCAATGCATCTCTTTGTAATTAAATGCAGTAGTTCTTCCTTGGATTCTAAGGCAGCCTGTTATCTGATCTTGTATTATTGGTATTTGAACGGAGTTCCAGTGCAGAAAATCATCTAGCACGTTTTGATTTTGGTTTGTTTACGATAAGTTGGTCAGATAGTCTGGTGTAGCTAGCCTTTTCTTTCTTTCTATTATTAGAATAGTTGGTGAAGTTTTCATATTTGACAAGTAACTAGCTTTCTGCATGTTCAATCAAGGGAGCAAGCATTTTTGAGATGGACTACATTCCTCCAGTTTGGCATTCTGAAGGTCATCATTATGATATGTTATAACTTTTCTTTAATGTATAATGTGAGTTTATTCTGGATTGTTAAGTTTAAGTTAGTGACATGTCGCTCAAAAGTGCACTCAAAAGTGCAACAAGTCTTAGATTAGTGGGTTGCTTGCAAGGAGATATCTCTTTTGGAATTATGGATGAGCTTGTTAAGGCTCACAGTGCAATGACATTTTAGGTTGAGGTACTGAGAAATGTATGCACAATGCACATGTAAGTAAATACTACAGGAGCCTTGGCATGGCCGCATCCTCATCGTGAAGCCAAAACAACACCATATCCAATTCCGAGACTATAAATTCAATCATCCCCTTTATAGACAAGGGGTGTTGCTGTTTATCAATGACTGCTGAGCATATGAGTATGCTTGACACGAGTATTTGGGGAGAACTAGGCTAGTTGTTGCTAGGGTGCTTCATAATTGTCTGTTTACTTGCAAGAGGAGAAATTGTCAGAAAATTTGGCTTCTCTATTAAAAAGTAGTATGCAGGGCATGCTTGGTTCTATCTGAAGCAGTTTTATAAATACTTATTTGCTCTACAGGTTTTGCCTCCAGTTATGAGCTTAGCAACTGTGCGAGCATATGTTTGGAAAAAGCCTGAGGATCTTTGCCTTCAATATCGTACGATTCCAGAATAATGATGTCATACATTAGCAAGCAAGGCATAAATCTGCTTGCCAGTTATCAAGGGAGCACCTCTCTAAGTACTGGTACATTATTGGAGACATAAGCAAGGAAGTTGTCCCCTTGTGCATAACAGAAAGGGTGTTAGATTTTGTAGTTCTCAGAAAGAGCGCTTTGAAGAGATTATTCAATTCAATACCAGCACAGGCATTGTCACCATGTTGCAATCAGGGACTCAGTGACTCGATTCATTCTTTGTTGCTGATTGACACGGGCTCCTTATTCCAGCAACTTGCAATAACCGATCATGGTTTCCTCAGTCCACTAGCAAAAGACAGGCTTCGTTAATCAATTCATGGTGGTAGACTCGACTGACTTGTTCCATGGGAGAAGTCACCTAGTGGTTATTTGTCGAAGTCATTCTGTGGAAGTTTTCATCTGAAGCTTCCTCCATATTGTATAATTTCTGGAAGTTCCTTCCATTCAAAATGCTTGAGAAAATAAAGGGAATATTAATGGCTGAATTGTTTATTTTTTCTATGCAATTGAGCAAAAATGTTCTCTTTTCTATGCAATTGAGCAGAAATGTTCTCATGAATTCATGTACCGCCGCCGCAAGCAAAGGGGACCGGTTAACCTTCAACCGCCTGTCTCGCGAAAGATGTTTTCTTCGAGCCTTCATCCACCTTCCCGCGAACGGGTTTTCTTCGAACCTTCATCCACCTACCCCCTCGGTTAACCCTCATAAACCTACTCCTACCGGAGGAATAAAAAGAAGAATTAACGTGATGAGTGCCATGTTAAAGATACTATTGGAGAAGCGGCCTAATACAACATTCTCAGCAACAGATGTAGAAGCTTTTTATAAAAGATTAGTAATGTGGCTGCACTATGTTGTTAAAATCTTCTTAAAGTTTTATTACAAATGGTCAGCAAGCAAATGTGAAAGAAGAAGAAAAGCCAATTTGCAAAATGTTGCAATTTTTTCTAGTGCTTTGTGACACTTAATTTAGACGATTGCAAAATTTTGTTCAGTGTTAATGGTATTTATGTTTCAAGCTTCTGATTGTTTTTCTCAATTACTAGATAGTTGGGATTGCACTTGATTACATGTGATAGGTTTGAATATATTTGAGTCAACTTCTGTGACCCAGGATGAATCTTGACAATAATGTATTGATTCGCCACGGTCAATCATAAGAGCAGAGCCTGGAGTTCAAAAAGTGTGAAATTTTTTCTTACAAGGACTTGGGATGCCATTGAAAGATAACGAAATATGGGTAATGCTTCATCATAAAAGAGCTCTTTATAGTCTTATACATGTGGAGGTAAACACAGCTGAATACAAGCTTTGTTAATACACATATGACAGAAAACAGGCTGAATATCCCCAAGTTTGCTTCTGTTTTCAATTATTCTTTTTTAGTGTTTGTGGAAAATTATGCTTTCGACAAGTTCTACAATGATCTTGATTCCTTGATCACCTTTCTTATGTCTTGGCAAGCTAATCATAAAGTGAGATATCAAGCCTGAATTTGTAACGTTCAAGGTTCTTAATGTGCTTGGCATAGTCTCTAATACTCTTGATTTGTATCTTGCAATTGATAACAATCTATAAAATGTGAAACTTCTATTGCAGAGTCTGTTAACCTGTCTCTCAAGTGCACAAGATTAAGGTGTATATATATATATATATATATATATATATATATACATATAGATATATTCACATTTGCTAGACAAAAGTTGAAGTATCATAGCAAATACTATGGATTCTTCATTGAATGTGTTGTAGTTTTTATTAAAGATTTGAACGTATCTTGTGAGATAGATGTGCCCATCATACTTATGGACTTCAGCCAAAGGTATGCTACGTCAAGGACACTATTATAAACCAAAACCCAAGTGCATCAACTTCAAAGTGCAGAAGATTTTTTTTTTTTTTCCCTTGGTAATTTGGGACATTCTTTCTTATGGAGCAAAAGATGAAGAACAAGAAAAATTGAAACAAAGAGCTACACCATGCAAATATGAGCCTAACTTTACACATGGAGGTCAATTAAAATCCTATTCCAAACTGTAGATGGCAAAATAAAACAATGAAAGTCACAATATGGTTTGGAGGTCAATTAAAATCCTATTCCAAACTGTAGATGGCAAAATAAAACAATGAAAGTCACAATATGGTTCTGGAGAGATCAAAGGGAAAGGATGGATTTTCTTACTAGATTGGTCTACATCATGGATGCCGAGTGAAAATCATAAAATTAGTTTGATTTACTTTATGAGAAATGTCTATGAGATCCAATAGGATTCAATAAGATACTGTTGTAAAGAGATTTAGACTTTCAAAATACTGATATGAAATCTCCACTCATTTAATAGACCGAGAACTGCTTGACATACTTAAGGATCAACACATTTCCTGGTTATCCTCTGATTAAGTATCCATTTACGATCCGTCAATCACAAATAGTCAGATTCTTATGATTTGTCAACCTTAATTCTTTGGAATCTAAACGATACTAAATTCCTAAAGGATACTAGAGTTTATGTGTCAGAATTCACATCTGAAACTTGACTTAAGTCCTAGCTTATCCCGTACGCAACAATCAGCAATCTCGATGCCTATCGATTTTCCTGCATGTACAAACATCAGAGCACATGAAACATGGTGGAGTTGGTTGCCTTGTCTCCTCCCAACCTTTGCTGCATAGAATATGATGAGGAATGCCTCTCTCTAGACTCGCTTATGCACAATCCTCAAGCACCCCTTAACCTTGACCTTTCCTAACGTCGACACATGGCCAATTCCATGCACAGTCGACACTTGCCACTTGGTAGTACCCTGACACATAGGCAAGTGAGTAGGCTGACACGTGTCACTCATACACTGGACCAAGTGTCCCAGTGAGCGTGTGACACGTGTCATGTTTGGTTGGTCAACCCTGACGTGTCACTCATTCACTCAGGGACCAAGTGTCCCAGTGAGCATATGACATGTGTCTCGTTGACTAGTCAGTTCCTACTTTTTAGGAGGTCAGTCCAGCCACTCCTAATAAATCACCCAGTACCTCCATGCCAAAGCTAAGCACAACTCTCTGAGGTCCAATGCCAACTAATTACAGTTTATATACAATTTACTTACAAAGGTCACCATAGGCCGATGACTTAGCCATTTCAATAATTACAATAATTACAAAACATAACTGGGACAAGGAGTAAAGGCTCTAAGATTATGTCTAGTGCATAACTCAGGAAACATATAAGAATTATTCTAAAATCTTCCCCGGATCTTGGAGATACTGAATTTTAAGAATATTCCTCAAACTGCATTCTTAACCAAAATGTGAGGGTGAACCACCCGATATGTCAGCCAAATTGGGCTTTCCTGATAAGTCAAGTGCCACTTACTCTTCCCTGTCTTTAGTAGTAGAGTTGTGCGACAGTGCATGTAAACTTGCAGCGTTATGAATGGAACTAGATTAACATGGAATTTAGGAGAGTAGAGGAGATAAATCCAACAGTGAATAGAGAGTGAAGTACATTAACTATTGATAGCATTCAATGCATAAAATTACCGCACAAATGGTGAAACCAACATGGATTTGCCTCAAAATCAAGGTTACTCATCAAACTTATTATTTACAAAGATGGTCTACATATAGATCAAATACATTTTGACTTGATATGATGACTCAGTAGGCCTGACACGTGTGGGAATGCCACATCACTTTCAGATCCACCAATCAATGCTAGATAAGCACCCACCTCTTTGATTCCTAGATTGATCCCATTGCCTCATCTTGATTTTCCTTGATTTGAGGCTATTTTTCTAACTTCTAGGAACTTACATAATCAACTCCTATGATCACCTACTGATATTTTTCAGATATGTACACACGTGGGAACAACCTCTCACACATGGAAAAGTATCATTAATCACAAGGGTATACGCTTGATCAACAAGTAAAACATTGCCAAATGGCAATTTTAAGCTTGACTAGCTTTTTACTAGTTCACACATATGTAAATCGAGATTTTTCCTATCTAATAAAATTGAATGCATCTAGTCCTAACATCCACACGTGGGAACATGATCCACACATGTGGGATCACATTATGCGGGCTATGTCGTGAGATATTTGCGAAGACATTCCTATTAGATTTATCCTCATAATTTGTCTTTAATCTACATCGATTCATCCATCTAGTGTCTGTAGTTTTACTCATGCTTTACACAGTTTGCATGTTTCCACTTGTGAAGCTAATTACTTGCCCTAACTATTTTCAACAAGTAATTTTTGGGAATCTCAATTGAATAAATGACAATAAAATTTGGCTAAGCTCCAAATGTGATCTTTGAACAACCGTCTTCAAATATCATTTCGATAAGCCTAAATGACATTCATGACTAGTATAAATAGTTGATCATTTTCTACATTAATTTTTAGATCAATGAATAGAAGCTATTGATCTTGGAGATATATATAGTGCATTGCTAGAAATGCTTATTGCTCATTAGCAGAAGTGTGTCAGACAGAGTCAATTAGATACTTAGAGATAGTTTCGTGTACACGATTGCATCTGCTATTGCTTTTTGTTCATGATTCATTTGATTTATACATGCTACTTACTGAATTGATTATACAGTTTTATGACATTCAATTTTTTTGTCCGAAATAATCGAATGCTTCTCTGTTTAATTGTAATATGATTATATTCTCTTATAGTTTTGTCTAAACTATCGAATACTTCAATATAGTAGCAATATTTGATATTGTAATATTCGATACAACAATGTTTAGTCTTTTATGTTTGTCTATAGAATCAATCTAACAGATTATGATGATTTCAAAGTTAGAATCAATTAGAATCAAAAGTGACAATAGTCGTGATAATTTTGTTTGAATTTGATAGGTGTAGTCATGCATTAGGAGAAGGATTATTCTGCAAAGCTTGATAGAGCATCTATCGAATGTATACTTTTCTCTATCAAGCATCCTTTCCTTTCATCATGGTATCAGATCATTTCTATTGACCCCCCCCCGCACACACACACACACACACACACACACACACACACACACACACACACACACACACACACACACATGCCTAGATCAATGAGATTTATCCCCTTGGCCACTATGTTGATGAGAGTAATTGCTTGAGATTGAGCTTCCGTGTTCATATAGGACAACTAAAGCCCTATATATTTCTCTTGAATTTTTGCTAAGAAATTTATAGTTAAGCCCTATATGATCACATAATAGGTAGATTTATATGATAACTCCCCAAACCTAGGTTAATAGCTTGTTGTAACTAGGGATGTAGGTACTTAAAGGGAGGTGATTTGAGTGAAATAGATTAGATTCAATCTCATGTTTTTTTGCACAATCACAAAGTCGGTTCAAGGATTTTCTTTTCTTAAAATTGACTTTAAAATGTTTTGCATTAAATCCTCTAGATGAATTTTAGTTTTTAGTTTTAGTTTTGCCATATGAGGTTTTTAGCTTTTATGTATCATGATATGAGCTTGGGTCTCCATTCTGACATGAACACTCTTATCCAACTTGGCAATATCATATACCTACAAGGTTTTAATATCATTCACTTTTAACTATGTTCAATCTCTAGTTAACTTATATGTATTTCAACATCACTGCTATCTTATAAAGCACAAAATGTTTGTTTTAAAAAAGTGGGGTTTACACGACAACTAACATGACTTGGGGGCAAACCATGCACCAATAACAAAACATGTCGTTTTGGCTAGTCTTGATTATTACCATTGGTGCGTTGGAAAGCACCCTCTCCCATGTGCATTTAGTCTAAGGGCCATAACATGGGGCCTTTGCAACTACGTAAATGTCTAGTGGTGGCTCCCCTTTTGTATTTTGCCAACAAAAGAATTTACTTGAACCAATTGAATGTTGTTCCAACATCATCTTGAGAATTTCCTATTCATCTTAGTGGAGTGGGTCTTGCATTGTCTCAACCACCTTTCGTGATATAATGTAACGAAAGGCTATGGAGGGAGAGAGCGTACCATCATCTTTGACTCTCATGGTAGTCACAACCCATCTTCATTCAAGGGTGGTGGGGGTTGGTGGATGCAAAAAACATCTTTCATAGATCCACCTCCACCGCCCTTGGATTAGTGTGGATCCATGACTGCCATGCAGTTAGGGTTGGCTATATGCTCTCCTTGCACCAAGTTGTGGGGGTCCTACGTTTGGGGACACCCATGGGGCTTCCGGCCTCGCCTAGCCCTTTCTAAGGTGGACCTATTGTTGAGTTGATGGGCTTTTTTTCATGTCAAAGTCCATTTTGAATGTTACACTTAAAATGCATGGAATTTTTATGAATGTCAACATCGATGAGAAAATGTCGTCAAGAACCTCATTCATTGGTAACTTGATAACCACCACTTGATTTGAAGAGTTCTAATAGCGTCATACATCATAAGAATGATGTAAGTCAAAACTAGCTCACATGCCACATTGAACAATCATAATTATATAGATCAATATAAATGTATAGATTGATCTATCCTTCAATGAGTCCAAATAATATAGGAGAGAAACTTTGCAAGGCAAATTGGCACAACTACATGGCATATGCAGCAAATCATCTCATTAAGGATGTTATGTCAAGGTGGCATGATGGGCAACATTGATCAACAAAGTTCAACTTTGCGTGGAAACCTTTGTGCCAAGAAGCTTGCACTAGCGAGAGCTCAAATTTGATGCTTGTTTTAAATGTCAAAGCTCAATTTTAACATTTTTAAAGAGCTTAAAAAACTTGTGAAAAGTATATTGATGTACAAAATTTGTTCAAAAAACGTCATGTTGACAATTAGCTTGAAAAGTGCATGTAAGCTCATTGTAAGAATTTTCATCGTAAAACACATTATAAGAATGCTATAGAATACATTGAAGATACTCAAGTTCCTTACTAGGAATACAAAGTACATAGATTTCCATAATCTAATAACTCTCTGTGGAAGATTGCAATAAAAAATTTGCAAAGCAACTTTGAGAAGTCATGCCAAAAAATGCTCAATGCTTCACCCTCACAAAATAAGCTCAATGATTTTAGATTCACTTGTATGTGAGAATCAAAGAGGTACAGAAACTTATTTGTTCACATTTGCCAAAGAGGTACAGAAAATTATTTGTTCACATTTGCACAATACATAGAATGTCAAAATACATAATGCAGAAATGGTAGTGCTCTTTCTACATTCGCTCCAAGGAGAAGAGGTGTATTTTATGATATATGACTCAAACGGTTGGTCTTTTTTCTCTGACACAAGCTTTTCCATTGAAGAAACCAAAAGGAAAAAACTTGTTTGTAGACCTATGATGAGAATGTGATGTCCTTGAGCTTGTAAAAGTCCAATAAAATCTCAATGCATACCAGTATTTTTGCTTTTCCCAAAGGGTAGTGTGTGAAATCTATTTGACTTGGCTGTTGCTGAGTATACATGGAACATTATAGTGTTCAAAGTTCAAACAATTATAATAAACAAACTGGAATGGAGCTTGACATTTCTTTTGAGATGTGCAAGTCAGTGATCTTTCAGCTAGTGAGGATGGGCTGCTGGAATTGGGTGTTTGTGTGGACATTGGTAGCACTTGGCGAATAAGCCAAAGGTGTTAATCTGATGAACAAAGTTTGTGAGACTAGCCCAACCTCCAAGACCCAATCCAACAACCACCACCCACAAAACCACAAATGCATTGAGTGCATACACAGCCTTCCAGCTTCCCATGAGAAACAAGGGAGGCTTCTCAATGGCATTCTGCAAAAACAGTAAATAAATGGGTCATTGAAATGGCAATGTGCAACTTATAGATACATCTCAAGCATGAAAAATGGCTGTACATGTGTCTTTTGCATTAACTAAGGGCCAAGAACTCCATATTCATCCACCTACCTGACAGTTTCTACAGTTTTATCAGAGAAAAATCACAAAATTCTTCTAAGTAGCTGTTGTGTTACTACAGACTCCATGGCAGCTGTATGAAACAGAAAAAGCATTTTTCCTGTAAAAGATCAATGACAATTCTGCAATCTTTACCTCTCGTGCAAAGGCCGTTCTGTAGGTGATCATGTGCGCTGTCGCTGGAATAATGTAGACAGTGAAAGTAACTAGCAGAGCGCCAACAGCAGAGTTGATCGGACCAAAGAAAGGGAAGATGATTGCAAAGAACCATATGGGCAGAACAACAGGAATCCTTGCCAATGCTCGTATAGGCAGACTTGCAGTTTTATGTATGCCAAGCACCTTTTCCCAAATGAAATATAGAGGGGTGCATGCGAAACCGAAAGTGATAAACTGCATCATTCCATAAATGGACTAAGTCAGCGGATCAGCTGATAACACAGATGGAAATTCTTTTGCATTTATGATTCATCACTGTAGGGTTAGTTTGCTCCGTAGGGCATGGACATTACCTGATGGATGAGCATAAGGACCACTGCAACGTCTCGAAAACCGGTTTTTGGAAGCAAGGCCATTGCATTTGACTTCTCCAATAGAAGATCTCCAAAAGCCCAATACACAGCTGTTGCTGATGGCAGAGTCAAAGTGAACACATAAAGAGTTGCGAGAAGGTAGATGTACTTGAACCTTTTCGGCTTCCACATTGCATGCATTATCTCTCTGCAAATTGCCACAAACTACAAGTAGTCAGTCATAACATCACTAGCAAAAAAGAAACGACATATGTGAAATAAACTTTGCATGTGCAAGATTCCGTACAGCAATTGCTTTGCATTTGGAGTAAAAGTCCATAAAGGCTTTGAGAAATTTTTTAGCAGAATAGCGGCAGAGTGCTTTCGTAAAAAGCTATTCTTGCATATAGACAAAGCTCGCCATCGCTGTGGTCGAATATACTTACACAGTCACAGCATGGCCACCAAACGTGTACAGGATATTAGTGGCACCAGTGAAGTACAGCACAAGGCGCTTGGGTGCTGAATGCGCAACACCTTTAACCTGACAAATTCAAAAGCCAATTCTCGTAACCAGGGATGAAAGCAGCAAAAGGGCTTCGCAATTTTAACTTTCACGTCGAATTTTATACCAACGTCGAAAGCAATGTAAGTCTGAACAAGTATCGGCTCACCTGTCCGTGTACTACAGCAGAGATTGTCATGTACCAAGCTGTGTAGGTGGTCATTCCAAGACCCAGGAAGGACCACACACGATAATTGTGAAAAGAGGGAATCAGCACCGTTAGCATGCAACATCCACCAAATATAAATGTCCAGGTCCTTTTGTCAAGGTGATCGTTTATGTAGTAGATGTTGCTGCAGAGAAAATAAAAAAAAGTACTGTTAAACATAGTCTTTTCTTACAGATCACAAATTTACAGAACTTTGTCTAAGTTGATCACTCGAGTAAGAACTTCAGGATTGATCCCGGTTTACCTTGCACAACCTATCAGCTGTATGACACTGCCAAAGAAGAGAAAAGTGCAGTTGAAAACTAGGCCAACAACTTTCCAGTAGGGCCCAAGAAGGCCATCGAGCACCTCAAACCACTGCAGCCACACAAACTACCAAATGTGAGAATTGTTGAAGCTTTCAGATAGTAAAAGATCCACCCAGAAAGTGGTGTAAAACCAAAGCACGTCAATCATGGCTGATGCTTCTATGGAAACGTTCAACAAGAAAGAAAGCCAAAAGTGCCATAAAAAAATGCGCCTCTTGCCACCCAACCACATCAATCACCCATATGTGACAATTCAAGTAGATGCAATGGCGGATCGTACCTTCGAAAACATCTATATTCTTGTGATCAATAAGCAAAATCTATTACAAGCCACAGGCATCAAATTTTGGTATCCAGATGTAGAATAGAGCTACAATTATATTCTTTCCATTACATTCCGAGAGCCTCAGTCTCTCAATCTAATTCTGGCATCCACTCAACGCAATTAAAAAAGTACGTACGATCGATCTGATCGTCATAAATCTTCAACGCGCGACTGGGCACATGCACCTCAATTCTGGAGCCAGGGACTATTTCTAACCAAAGCGTGAAGCAATTTTGACAAGCTGATGAAAATTCAAGGAGCTCAAAATTCCTACTCTTTAAGATCTCAGACAAGATTTGAAAGCATTTAATGGTGGAGCCAAGCGAATAACCTTCAGTAAGTGGGTAGTGCAGTCTACCTGTATGATATGGTTCTTGAAGGTAGCATTTTGCTTCTCCTTTCTACTGCGATACTCAACGTAAAGAGCGCTTATCAAGTATGCAGTCCAGGATCCCATGAACCCATAGAAGATCTGAAAAATGATACCTGATGTGTACCCAAGCTGGGAAAATGAGTATGGAAGAGTCAATAAAACTTGCGCTACCTGCAGCAGTAACCAGCCACAGAGTGAGACACTTGATCTCGCGTAATATGTGATATCTAGGAAACAAGCTGATTGTAAGTGCACTGAAGCTTGTGCAGATCCTGCGTTAACTACTCTGCATCTATCAGAGTTTCCAAATTCAACAATTTAATGAAGATAGACTACGAACGGAACAAACACATCCTTAAGCCCTTATATGATCTAGACATAAAAGTTTAGGTAACACTGAGCCAAGCCCAAGCGGTCTTGCATCAAATGCATCACAGACGATGACGCGTTCATGGCGAGAATTGATATACAATAAGCATATAGTATGTAGTGCATAAAAATAAATTACTGAGGAGGCTTATGAACGATTAGACTGCCTTATCGATCCTTTACGCGGCAACCTCTGGCATGGAAAATACAAGTAATCAGCTCGTGCCAATTGAGCAGCATCTGCTTACTTAAAAGCGTTTATCAGGATTCAGCACTTTATATGTCCCTGTAGTTCTGAATGCTGCAGACATATTATAAAACGTGGTGCACCGCAACTAATTATTATAGCAGCTTGCTTGAGCTCTGGCGTACCTCCCAAGCCACGATTCGAACTCTACGCTCTGATACCTTTTTAGATATAAACTAAATCAAAATGCATAAGAACTAACTACAACGCAGTTTACGTTATGCATACGAAGACTGATTAAAGTCCTGTCCATGCGTCAGGAGAATCATCTGATCCAATTATTAAAATAATAGTAACGACTGACGATGCTCTGCGTGCTTTACGATTAAACACACAAAAGTTTCAGAATCTATTGCTTAGTCTACCTACTTAGTTAGTAAACACCTTCAGCTCATTTGAAGAAGACTGTTGGCTGCTGTACGTTCATGGGCATTGGAGAACGGAAACGGAATTTTTGTTTGGAGATTTCACAGACTAGCTCAGCTTTTGGAGTGTGATCATTATGGCTTACAGTAAACTAGTAGGCTGTAAATAGATTTTTTAACCTCCTGTGGAGACTAGTAACTAGATTCTTTAACCTCCAGTCTCCACTTATCTTACATAGCACAGCCGCCTCAAATTTTATTGGCTTCGAGTCGTGGGGTGGTGAGAATGCAATTAATCAGAATCCAGATGCATACTCGCCATGTCTCCGAGTAGCTCGGAAGTTAACTGTTCCAGATCTTCAACGGCTCAAAAGTCTGGAACCCGGGGTTATGGAGTTTGTACCGTCTATCAGTGATCAATC
Organism: Diphasiastrum complanatum; assembly: GCA_029204225.1. Taxonomy (NCBI): domain Eukaryota; kingdom Viridiplantae; phylum Streptophyta; class Lycopodiopsida; order Lycopodiales; family Lycopodiaceae; genus Diphasiastrum; species Diphasiastrum complanatum. The sequence continues at coordinate 21,933,426 of CM055102.1, forward strand.
TATGCCCTCAGACGCATGCTGACTAAACCTACAAGAATGTGACAGATCGTAGTTCGTACCTGATTGGAAGCTGTACTAAACCAGGCATCATAAACTGAGCCACCGTCCCACAATAGCTTCTTCAGGTTACCCTTGACCGAGGTGTCCACGAGACCGTCCTGCTGCTTAGTGTCTAGCTCCATCTCTGTGTAAGTGCCTACCATAGCCTCCTGATCAGATATATCTTTGTGGCCCAACATTTTAGAAAGTAAAATTGCTTACTTGATTTTCTGCACCTTGCAAACAGATTCAAGATTAAAATCTGTCTGACCCTGTGATTGCAAGGGCTAAGCAGCTCATCAAATGATGCCTGATCAGACTATGGTTGCTATGAAACCAAATAGCTGTTCAGAGACTGATGGATACGGGAGCTCAATTGGAGATCCTTGGAGGCTTTTACAGTGAATGATACTAAATACAAAGATTGTTACATCATTCCCTGAGCTCCGTAAGTAACGAGAGCTGAGACATTGAAGTGAACAATACTAAGGAAGGCATACTAAGGAACATGCGTTCAGCAAGTGAAGCTCTTAAAGAGCTATCAATTGCTGCAACTGAGACAGGAACTGAACAGTCTCACTCTCTGATTTGCACCAAAATGAGGCCGACAGATAGGTGGCAAGCAGACATAGAATGAAAAGATCATAAGATCAGAAGGGAGGTGTGTTGAGCTCTTGGTGGTTGATCACAGATGATGGAGAGTAGGACGATGATGATGGAGACATGGGAGAATGGGGAGCACGGGAAGGTTGGGCAAAAGGGGACCCACAAGCCAAAATTCTGTGAATATATAGAAAACAGCTCGAGACACTGAGTAAATCTCTGCTGCTGTCACTTTTTTTTCTTCTGGTTTTGTGGGCCGCGTAATTACATGCAAGGACAGCACCTACCCAGCGCACAATGTGCTATGCACCACTAAGCATCAAGCTCTAGGGGAGCTGCTCCCTCCCTCTCTCTCTACATATATATATTAATGTATACATACATATATATATTGCATACTTTTCACTACCGTGATAGATTATAGACTATAGTGTGAGTCCAACAATGTACATGTACAGACTACACTCTGGGAAGTTGGGAAGTGAAAGAGTGCAGGCAGTGTGTGCAAATGCACATGCTCCTGCAGAGCCAAAGATGAACTTTTGTGTGTGACAGAGAGGGACCCACCTCCATGACTTTCCCCATAGATCTCAGAAGTCAATGGCAGTGGTCAATCTGCCCTGGATTCAGGAATTAAGAACTCAGGTCAGTCACCAAGCTTGGGGTGCAAGACTCCAGTGCTAAGTCAGAAACTTTTTAACTACCCTTATACAAAACTTACAACACCTCAGTAGGAGTGAACCTACTACCATAGAACTTGGAGTGGTAAAAATCATCATCAAATCACACTACAATAAAAATCTAACCTACTCCTATAAAGCTTAGAGAATAAAGAATCATCATTAGTATCACTGCACTTGCTCCTTGTAATGTACAATCTAGTAGGTTATATGCTTAGTGCTAGTTTCAAGGGTCAGCCTCCAATACATCACAAGAAGTTTGTGCATTGATGCAAAATGCAATGCTTTTCTAGGCTTTTTATGCCTTTCATGTATAGATAGACTAATTTACCTTATGTCACTCAAAGCCTGATGGCACGTTTTGATATGGTGATCTTTTCACGAGAACTTTTGTTGCACATGTTCGGCTCAAACTTAAAATAGCATTCAGAGTGTTGGAAAATGAAAAACAGGAAGAGATTGCAATTTTAGATGACTAAAAAAACAATCACATTTTTGTGCAAAGTTTGCAAAGCAAAGACACCATCATCAACATAGTTGACAATGCTAAAACTTACCTTCAAGTTTGAAAATAAGAGAAACATCTTTACCATCTTTAAAATTCTTAATGCCACGCTATGAATTTGTCGACCTTACTCCATGTAAACTTGCTATGAATTTTTCCGCTAATAATCATGTTTCATGTGAATGTTAAAGAAGTTCAAATTGACAAATTAACATTGGGGAGTCTAAGCATGAAATGCTTATTTAATTGGACATGTCGAAGCCTAAATATTATAAGATGGGCATTGTTGTACAATCACAATTTACGTGAGGTAGAAAATCCAAATATTCAGTATTGATACGGTGATTATCCTCTATTTTCAGTGGTTACAAATTGTGTATCTACATGTTTCACAATACATAAGGTCACATGAATCAAGGCATGGCCACATGTAGCAAATTTTTTACGCTACTAGAAAGTTGCCACTTTTGGACTTGGCAAGCTTATACTGAGCTTCGATTTTTGGATGTCAAAAAAGTTGTTCCAAGGTGTCATATCTAGAAACCAAACTTACTACTGATCTATGATCACAACTCTTTTTAGGTTTGATCTAGATTTGGTTCATGGATGTGATAAGTGCATGAGCACAAAACCACCCTAGCATCTAAAAGTGGATTGGCTTCTAGGATGTCCATATGCATTATGCTTGTGGTCTCTCTCTCTCTCTCTCTCTCTCTCTCTCTCTCTCTCTCTCTCTCTCTCTCTCTCTCTCTCTCTCTCTCTCTCTCTCTCTCTCTCTCTCTCTCTCTCTCTCTCTCTCTCTCTCTCTCTCTCTCAAAGCTGACTTGAGAGCACCAAATGTGCCTCGTAAGACTCGAAGGGGTGACACTCCCAAAAGTCATACAGCAAGTTAGGAAGTCAAGGATTGAGCCTCCGACCTATATGAGTTATAGGACAACTACAAAAATCATTTTGGATTGCTGAAATATTCAAATCAAGAAAACGAGAATTTTTGGAGGAGGAACTAGTGGTATGAGACATTAGGGAATCCAACGAGAACTTTTTGTGCCAACCAAATCTAGATGACAATGGCTAGCCTTTAAGTTAGATCCAAAAGAGAGAGAAAAAAAATCCATTGGTCATATATTTTTGGGTATTCGAAGAGATTTTGAGATATTGATTTAAATCTTAAAATGATTGCTCATTGTTTACAAAATCAAGAAACTCTTTTTCACTTATTTAAACCTTGGAATATAAGACTATTACACTAATTTTATATAATCCCTCCGGTACGAAGGTATTCTCTTATAACACTGTTGTCATATGGAATACTACTTAATTAAACATGCAAATAAGAAAGCTTAGAATTTAGAAAAATTTTCAAACTAAATGGGATTCAATCATGGAATATAGTGAACCGATGCAGGTTGGGTGATCTGAAAGTGGATCTGTCCATCATTCTATCTGAAGTTAGTGCTGAATTTGTGACTTCCTTAAATCATCTTATTCTACCTCCATTAGATAGTTGGACTACTAGTAGATAATATTTTCTGTCACTTAGAGTAAAAAAATTTCAGAAAAAAATAAGTCTAGGTCATAAATTATTGACCTTTATAGAACATCCTATCACTGATTTTATTATTATTATAATACTAACATATTTGTTTTATGTAACATTTCATCAAGCCATTCAAAAGAAAAAGGAGAGAGAGAGAGAGAGAGAGAGAGAGAGAGAGAGAGAGAGAGAGAGAGAGAGAGAGAGAGAGAGAGAGAGAGAGAGAGAGAGAGAGAGAGAGAGAGAGAGAGAGAGAGAGAGAGAGAGAGAGAGAGAGAGAGAGAGAGAGAGAGAGAGAGAGAGAGAGAGAGATACAAGACTGCACTTAGTTCCTCTTGACAAAGCAAGACTGAAATCTTTTAAAGTCTTTATTCATAATCCAACAAGGTAAAGTACAACATAAAAGTAAAATATAGTACTATAAAGCACTATAAAGCATAACCACTTTCAAGACGTCCAGCTGATACTTGCCACCAACCCACAAAACAAAACTGCACAAGTTAGTTTAGTGAGGAAGACAGGTGTCATAGCGCATCAGTTGTTATTCATGTCCAAAAGAAGTTATGCTACTTAACAGCTTTGAATGGAATATTAAAACATAGTCCAGTCTTCCCAATCAAATGATGTTTTAGCGATAGGCCAAGCCGTTATATCACCGTATTAGGGCGAGTGCCATGCTGATCAGCTTACGGGCAATTGGTCCATATCAGTTCGTTTATGAAAAGTTTTAATCGTTAAAGTTTTTCTTAGCCAAAAAACCTGGTGTGGACACGTGTGCTGGTGTTAGAGCAAATCCATGCTATACTAACCCAAGTGACCCTTACAAAGTAAGGTATGTCACGCACTGTTGTCCATACTCCTGAGCATATCCATGCTTTTCAGTTGTATCTCACCAAGAGTCTAAAGTAACAGTGAAAAGGGTAAGTTTAAGTGTTACCATGATTGCTATATATGATTAACATAACAACCATGGCATAAGGACACTGTGTAGGAAAGACGTGATTAATACTTATTAAGAGACTACGTGTTATTGGAGTCCTTACCATTCAGTTTTATGACAAGGGTTTTATTTCAAGGTGAGTTAAATCAATTTGTATACAAGATTAGATGTGGTCTTATGTCATTTCTTTTTCCGAAAAAGGAAGAAAAAACGAGATTGTGTAGAAGAGTTATATATCTTAAAGATGTATAGAACTGAACATACCATGCTTGCTGAAGCTGCAAAGAGTTTGTTCAAACTAAAAAAGTGTACCTGAATGGTTGTAGATGTGGCTTCTTGAGAGGCTACCATTGTTGTTTTATGCAAGATGATTCTTTCTCTTTGGATCATAGAAAGCCAAAAGTGGCACATTTTTTAGCACATAACTGCTTATAAAGAGTCACGAAAAAAACGTTAATGAGATGTATTCGATGTATGTTAGATAACTTGCTTTATGGAGACTTGGTTGGTACCATACCTTTTTATTGAGATAGCTAGTGTTTGGTTCAGATGTGAACCGAAACGTACAAAGAAGAGGCCGAAGTAGTATGATGATGCTACATTATAAGGTATTAATAGTCTAGTAACATGAGTCCAAAGGTATGCAAAGACAATCATTATACCACAAATCTTGAGCCTTAACGTATCCATCCATCCATTGCTGGATAGAAAAGGATACTTATATAAAAGGTATAAAAAACATAGTTAATGTTTTTTGTCCATCGCTGGGGACAGTAAGCCATTGATAGAATGCTCCTACTGTCCAGCGACAGTAGGATGTTTTATGTGAAGTACGATAAGCAAAGCATGTCCAGAAAGGTCATGTTGTCCATCGCTGGACAGCGCACCTTGTCAATCATTTTCAACCATATCTATTATGATAGAGAGCCAACTGCCCATCGTTGGTGGCAGACAACGACCATCCTTTATACTAAAAAGTAGCCAACATACAAGTGTGTGAAGGAGCCCCTCCATCGTTGTCTACCAAAGCATAAAAGAGCATTTTTACAGCTGAAAAGGTGGCCATCAGACCATTGTTGTCGCTTGACCCTTTTGGATATTATGAAGGGTTGTGAAAAGAAAAATATTGTTCATCACTGTCTAGTGAGGCAGGATGGACATGTCTACATAATAAAAAAGTGCCAGTGTTGTCCATCACTGGACTTCCATACTTCAAAGCATAAGAAAACTCCTTCATACTTTCGTGTGATGAGCAAGCATAATCAATAGCTAAAGGCTATCAAAGAACCATCATTGTGAGAGTAGAGCGCTAAGAAAGTGCAAAAGAGAGAAAGATGCTTACCGTACGATAGTATTTCGTTGATCTGTGAACTGGTAGGGCGCACTTTCAGCATGTAAGAGAGGAAAGAACTCTTCACTGGTGTTGTAGAAAACAAGAATCGAAAAGACATGATCTTATAGTGTCAAGCTGAGTAGTATTCTGGAAGGTATGAGTGGAAGAGAGAAAATCGATTTCCCTCCAATTTAGGGTTTAAAATTTAAAAAGTCTTCTAGATTGTTTTTTTTGAGTTTTAAGTGGGAAACCCACTTAGGTAAGAGCGAAACTTAAGCTTATGCAAGTGTAGAATCTTTAAAAGGACCTTGTATGTTTGGAGAAGTGGTACGTCTATCGTTGTCCACTTGTTTGGTAGCAAAGCAAGGTAAAACTGAACGAAGGAGCATCCATGAGAGAGAGAGTAACAAGATTTTACATAGTCCCTCTTGACAAGTCAAGACCAAACCCTTTGAACCCTTCAATTTATAGCATAACAGGTAAAAGTACAGCTGTATAAAGTATAACAGTAAGGAGTACCATAAAACGAAGCAAGTTCTAAGACACCCAGCTGTTACCTGCCACCATCCCACACAACAAAACCGCACAAGTTAGTCGCGTGGTGTCATAGCTGAGCATCAGTTGTTATCCATGTCCGAAACAAGATTCACTACTTTATCAGCTAATTTGCATTTATAAAAAGTACGTCCAATCTTCCCAATCATTCACTTCATTACTAAGCAATACATTCTGCTCTTTAACGAAGCCGTATCAGGGCATAAGCCATACCAATCAGTACAAGAGCAAAAGAAATGTATTAGGTTCACATTTACATTTTACATGTAAGCAGCTATTCTTCACTATACTGATGGACAGAGATATGACTATGGTCACAGCGTTAGGTACTAGAGCACTTCCATGCTATACTAGCCCCCATGGATATCCTGTAACTATTTTTCGAGAGCCCAAACACCGAACAACTTGGGCAAATCCATGCCATTCAAGTGTACCATTGTCAAGCTCTATATGAGTATGTGACCTTACAAACAACACTGGGATACCGGATGCAAGCGAATTTAATTAAATAAAAAATACAAGCTCATGTCTATTTTTAACGTACATAAGATCAAACTTTTCTAACGTTATTAGTTACTACCTTTAAAGGAAAAAATTTCAGTATAATCATGCATGGATAAGACTTCTTGTAGTAACGAGTAAGGCTACCCACCGTATTGGTGCAGTTTCGTATAGCATCATACCTGAATGATAGACAAAGTCATCTCTTGCGAATTACCCATCTTCAGCTGTTTTAACAAATCACCTACATGCTAAAAGATTCAAACCGAAAGTATTGTGTTAAGCGTAAAGTACTTCTGTCACCCTCATAGTCTTTAACAATAGTTAACCCATCATTTTGCTGCAGATTATTAACTTATCATTCAACTTATTCAAGAGCAGTTCCTTCCCCACAATATCCACAACATACAGATAATCATGTTCTGTGTATACGTCTTCTCAGAAAGAAACAATCAACCCAAGCATTCTTCAAGTTACACTCTTAGAAGCCAATCTACTCCTTATCAGAGACAACAATCATCATAGTTTGTATCATACAACCGTAGCAATCATCCAAAGCAACCAATTATAGCAAGTTACAGCCAATGGAATAGCAGGAATGCTTTTAACAATCACATATAAGCATTCATCATTGTAATCATTGGAATCCATAAGTAAAGACAACGGTCCATTGCACTTTTTCCATCCTTACATATTGTAAAATGTGTGGAATAATGCATGCATGCAAGGCCATGCTTCATCGTAGTATCAATATGGAATTTATACTCAGAAAGCAGCGCTAACCAGCGGCCCATTCCACTACACAGATAACGCTGGCCAACGACTACTAATCACACATAATCAGTGATACTTTTTGTATACACCTGGATCGCTGTCCAGCACCAACTATAACTCAATCAATGATAGAAAAAAATACCTATAAAGGTGCCCACTACTGCTCCTTGAGGTAGCGCTTGATTGTAAGAATGCCTAATCACAGTTTTGCAAGCCAAAACTTGCTACTACACAACGGTAATCACAGCAAGTTGTAAACATTCATTCCTAATCATAAAGTACAGCACAAAACCTTCATTATCAGCGAGCTAGCATTCCTCATAGCGTTCTCACCTTAGGTTGCAATACCATTCACACGATTCCACTTCCAGTAGCTTTCACGAGTATTCCTCTTCAATAGCAATCACCGTAAAGAAAAGCGCCAGTAGAGCAGGCCTGAAGGAGAGAGAGAGAAAGTAGGAAAGTATGAGGGAAGGGTCTTGTGACTTCCCTCTTTATAGAATCAGAGGACACTTAGGTGTACTAAGTGCAAATTGCTGCTCACCATTAGATTGATTGTTCAAAATGTGCACAGATCTTGGCCCTTGGAAAGACTATCAACTTTCCCACCACTTTTTAAATTTTTTTTTTTTAATAAATGGGGTGTTCTATCATAGCAAGGCATTTTTCTTCCGCCCCGACTAGTAAAAAGGGTTATCACGCGACATTTGCATTCTACAGAGGTTTGCGAAGTAAATAGAGTAATATAACTACATAACAGAGCCCATGAGAGAGAGAGAGAGAGAGAGAGAGAGAGAGAGAGAGAGAGAGAGAGAGAGAGAGAGAGAGAGAGAGAGAGAGAGAGAGAGAGAGAGAGAGAGAGAGAGAGAGAGAGAGAGAGAGAGAGAGAGAGAGAGACCGCCAACCATACCCACAACTAGAAAAGTTTCTCAGGGGGTAGTTAGCACCCCTTAGATGGAGTGCTAACTGCCCACCAAAAGAAATTTAGCATTTTTTGGTAAAGTAAACTTGAGCCCAGGGAACGATTCGTGTAGAAACAGGTTGTTTAAAATCTCATACAATCTTCCTCTCATGAAGCCATTATTTTGAAAAGCAAGAACAATATTTTTGACCTCATCTATAAAAGGTATCCTGTTCACTACAACAGTACATGGCAGTGATAATTTGAGCGACAATCACTTTATACGAGTTCATAATTGGCCTATTGGCAGTTAAGTGTATATACTGAAAAAACAAAAATGGTATTTCTTGTTTCTTGTCAAATTTTTTCATATGAAACTTTCCTGATAAAGAATCAAAGGTAGTGGTAATTTTCAAAAAATTAACCGTGTTATCCGAAGCGTCTTCTTTTTCAATAGTGAGGTACTCCAAGGGATAGATCCATAAGGCATTATCATCGATACGAGGTTGCTCATTGTCTAGAAATACAAGAGCATCTGTGTTGTTTATGAAACAAATATCATCAATATAATGGAAAGTATGTTTGAAGGCACGTAAGTATTCCACTTTTCCAAGCCTGGCCAGTCTTTTCATAAAATGTATTTCATATAATGACAAATACCAGTTACACCATGTAGGGGAACATGCAAAACCCATAGGAATACCACAGACTTGTTTCCAAGTCCTATTTCCTAATCTTACTATACAATTGTCAATCAATATATCATTATAATGGCAAAGAGGTTCTATGTCAATCACAGTCCAATTATCAGTCTGATTGGTCACCCATTTCCAGTCAAATTGCTTAAGGCTCGATTTCCACTGATAGGCAAGCTTTTTGTTTTTACAAGACTTGAATGCATACCTTATCATTTTCCGTATTATAATTTTAAGCCCATCCGAACCATTAAGAGGAATATTTTCATAGCATTTTGCAATGTCAGTGGACCACATGGAAGTGATTTTGTTAGGCACATTAAGATAAAATTCAGTGGATGAGTCGCACTGCCAGAATAGGTTAGTATCCACATTTAGGATACTCTGGTATGAAGTTGCCTTAAGGCCTACTCTCTCCATAAGGAGAGGAGTCAGTATACCAAGAGCTCCAGAAATAAACATGGCCACCTTTGAAAAATAGCAGTCATGTGCATTTGTAATCCATCTGAACGCATTTTTGTGTGCTTTGAAAGTATAAAGTAAGAAAGATAATTCTTCTTTGCCTATTAGAAAATCAGGTATTTTAGTAGCAAAAGTATCTTGAATTCTAACCATAGCCACATCTAGTGTATTATCATTTTCATTTGGAAACGGGGCAAAATCAGGACTAGACAGTCTAACCAAAGCCAAACTTCTTACAAAGTAGATGCACATAAAACGCGGGTTATGTTGCGCCTTATCCCACACCATTAACATATAGATTGGTAGTAATCCAATTACGTTCATCAATGGCATTTGTAAGTTTATTACTCATAACCCTTTTTCCATGTAGCCACTTGGTATTTTTCAAAAAGTTTGTAACAACATATTTGCAAATCAAGGCATGTTCCATAACAATCTCATGATCAATATTTTGATAAGTAAAAATTTCAGAAACAAACTCTTTAAAACGTTTATTGTAAGTGCAAGTACAAGGTGGAATGTTGTCAACATTGAAATCACAAAAAACTTGAAAGGGTTTATACCATTCATGCTTTAAATGTGGAAAATAAGACCAACCAAATACGATAAGCTTAAAAGTTTCATCAATGTGACCAAAAATATGAAGTAAGGTTTCAGCATATAATTGTTTAACATCAATCCTCTCAAAGCATCTGTTATAATAACGTAAATGCAGAAAAAACTTCCCTCTGTCTCTTCTAACCACTAGTCATCGTCTACCAGTATTGCTGACCTCCAATATCCTTGTTTTTTCTATGTCTTCCTGCACATAGATCAATCGCGATAAAAGTTCAGCTTTCTGATAGGAAGGTCCCCCTTTCCACCACTGCTTTGCCCTTCTTTGCCTTTTTTTGGAAGTATTATGGAAGTATTTGTCTTGCAAGGTAGAGAAGCTAGGTTTTTTCAAAAGGCGTTCAATTTCTCGAACGTTTTCAGCGTCACCAAGGTGTGCAAGGAGCTTAGCTATAGGGTTTATGGAAAGTTCAATGGCAGCATCAATCATGTATTGTCGGATAAACAGAAAGACAAGGTGCTTGACAACCTCTCTAGCAGGTTTATGCAACCAAAGGAAGAAGGCATTAAGCTGATTTTGCAGAGATGCACCAGGAAAGAAAATGGAATGATTATTCATTATATACCAGATAGAGTGATCAAACCATATGATGGAAGAATTGTTTTTGCATTTATCATCGCATCTGCACTTAAAGGAATGGTCTTTTCTAGTTCCAGATTCTAGCTTGATGAAGGTTCATTTTATTAAAGCTAGTGTCAAAATGGCCTCTAGTCCAAGCCCAGGTATGCTTAGAAGGACATCTTGAAGGTTCAAATTTGCTCATCTTGATAACAGTATCAAAGGAAATAGGAGAATCAAAAGAATGATTCTTATGCAAAGCAGCAAGCTTGCAAGCTTGGACCTCTTCAGTGAGATGAGCAAGAGCGATCCAGAGTTCAATAGAGATAGGTACAAGGAAGTTGACAGAGGGAAGGCTCCAAAGTTTATAAGCAGTTTTTGTAGATTTAAACTCAATGATACGACTAGGTACCAATGGTACTTGGCAACTATTGGCTTAACAAAATTCAAAGGCAGATTGATTTCCCACATCACAGATTTCTTGTGAGAAAGACTCTGACTGAGAAGCACTATCTTCATCAAGGTCCTTGGTTAGGAGCAGCAGAAGGGATAAGGGTATCAAGAGAGGATTCACCATTTTCTTTTTCCAGGCAAGCAAATACTTTCCGAATAATTAAAAAATTATTCCTCGGCAGCAATTCGTTCAGCATAATTAGAGAGGTCCATATAAATTTTCTCAATCATGCTAAGGGATTCCTTCTTTTTAATAAAATTCGTATAAATATTGATCTAATCCATGATGTACATCAAATCAATAAGACAAAGAATTTTATCATCCGGGCCAGCAGCATTACAAGTAGTCATATCATAAGCAGTATTCAAATTGTGAACTTCAATAGCTTTCTTCATGCAACATATAATGGTCTGAACAAAAGGACTAGGAGGAGGAAGGGGCTCCCCATAGCCAAGAGTCACCGCATCATGAAACCATCTTGTGGACTACATCATACAACAGACCTTGTTAGCCATAAAATACAAGTAAAGGTAAAGGTTTGGTGCTACCCCGACCAAAGGGTAGCCGGGGTGGCATCAGAGATGCTAGAGAGAAAGTAACAAGATTTCACATAGTCCCTCTTGACAAGTCAACACCAAACCCTTTGAACCCTTCAGTTTATAGCATAACAGGTAAAAATACAGATGTATAAAGTATAACAATATAGAGTACCATAAAGCGAAGCAAGTTCTAAGACACCCAACTGTTACCTGCCACCATCCCACACAACAAAACTGCACAAGTTAGTCACGTGAGGAAGACAGGTGTCATAACTAAGCATCAGTTGTTATCCATGTCCGAAACAAGATTCACTACTTTATCAGCTAAATTACATTTACAAAAAGTACGTCCAATCTTCCCAATCATTCACTTCATTACTAAGCAATACATTTTGCTCTTTAACGAAGCCGTATCAAGGCATAAGCCATATCGATCAGTACAAGAGCAAAATAAATGTATTAGGTTCACATTTACATTTTACATGTAAGCAACTATTCTTCACTATACTGATGGACAGAGATATGACTATGGTCACAGCGTTAGGTACTAGAGCACTTCCGTGCTATACTAGCCCCCATGGATATCCCATAAATGTTTTCTGAGAGCCCAAATACCGAACAACTTGGGCAAATCCATGCCATTCAAGTGTACCATTGTCAAGCTCTATATGAGTATGTGACCTTACAAACAACACTGGGATACCGGATGCAAGCGAATTTAATTAAATAAAAAATACAAGCTCATGTCTATTTTTAACGTACATAAGATCAGACTTTTCTAACATTATTAGTTACTACCTTTAAAGAAAAAAATTTCAGTATAATCATGCATGGATAAGACTTCCTGGGGTAACGAGTAAGGCTACCCACCGTATTGGTGTAGTTTCATATAGCATCATACCTGAATGATAGACGAAGTCATCTCTTGCGAATTATCCATCTTCAGCTGTTTTAACAAATCACCTACGTGCTAGAAGATTCAAACCGAAAGTATTGTGTTAATCGTAAAGTACTTCTGTCACCCTCATAGTCTTTAACAACAGTTAACCCATCATTTTGCTGCAGATTATTAACTTATCATTCAACTTATTTAAGAGTAGTTCCTTCCCCACAATATCCACAACATACAAATAATCATGTTCTGTGTATACGTCTTCTCAGAGAGAAACAATAAACCCAAGCATTCTTCAAATTACACTCTTAGAAGCCAATCTACTCCTTATCAGAGATAACAATCATCATAGTTTGTATCATACAACCGTAGCAATCATCCAGAGCAACCAATTATAGCAAGTTACAACCAGTGGAATAGCAGGAATGCTCTTAACAATCACATATAAGCATTCATCATTGTAATCATTGGAATCCATAAGTTAAGACAGCGGTCCATTGCACTTTTTCCATCCTTACATACTGTAATGCATGCATGCAAGGCCATGCTTCATCGCAGTATCAATATGGAATTTATACTCAAAAAGCAGCGCTAACCAGCGGCCCATTCCACTACATAGATAGCGCTGGCCAGCGACTACTGATCACACATAATCAGTGATACTTTTTGTATACACCTGGATCGCTGTCCAGCACCAACTATAACTCAATCAATGATAGAAAAAATACCTATAAAGGTGCCCACTACTGCTCCTTGAGGTAGCGCTTGATTGTAAGAATGCCGAATCACAGTTTTGCAAGCCAAAACTTGCTACTACACAATTGTAATCACAGCAAGTTGTAAACATTCATTCCTAATCATAAAGTACAGCACAAAACCTTCATTATCAACGAGCTAGCATTCCTCATAGCGTTCTCACCTTAGGTTGCAGTACAGTTCACACGATTCCACTTCCAATAGCTTTCACGAGTATTCCTGTTCAATAGCAATCACCGTAAAGAAAAGCACCAGTAGAGCAGGGCTAAAGGAGAGAGAGAGAAAGCAGGAAAGTATGAGGGAAGGGTCTTGTGACTTCCCTCTTTATAGAATCAAAGGACACTTAGGTGTACTAAGTGCAAATTGTTGCTCACCGTTAGATTGACTGTTCAAAATGTGCACAGATCTGGGCCCTTGGAAAGACTATCAACTTTCCCACCACTTTTTATTAATTTTTTTTAATAAATGGGGTGTTCTATCATAGCAAGGCATTTTTCTTCCGCCCCGACTAGTAAAAAGGGTTATCACGCGACATTTGCATTCTACAGAGGTTTGCGAAGTAAATAGAGTAATATATTTACATAATAGAGCCCATGAGAGAGAGAGAGAGAGAGAGAGAGAGAGAGAGAGAGAGAGAGAGAGAGAGAGAGAGAGAGAGAGAGAGAGAGAGAGAGAGAGAGAGAGAGAGAGAGAGAGAGAGAGAGAGAGAGAGAGAGAGAGAGAGAGAGAGAGAGAGAGAGAGAGAGAGAGAGAGAGAGAGAGAGAGAGAGAACCCACCAACCGACTCATAGTTAGTGAATCTCTTCCGGGGGCAGTTTGCTCTCCGTAAGGGATAGCTAGCTGCCAACCAGAAGACAATCAATATCATGTGGTAAAGTGTAGGACAGACATAGAAAAGACTCAGAGATAAGTAAATTTTTGATGATAAGACATAGTTTATCTCTCAGAAATCCATTTTTTTGAAAAGCGTCAACCAAAATTCCAACCTCTTTAATAAACGTCTCTTGTTTGTTACAATAGTACATTGCGACAATGATCTGTGAAACAATAACTTTATATGAATTATAGATCGTTCTATTTGAAGCCAGATGTATATATTGTAAGTACAAAAAGGGTAGTTCTCTTCTTTTGTCAAATTTTGAGAGGCAGGAGTTCTCGTCTGTGTTTTATCCATAAAGAGCTCGATACTAGGGTTACTGATGAAGCAGATATAATCAATGTATCTGAAAGAGTGTCGAAAGTCATTCATGAAAGAGGTGAGGCCCAATTTAGCAAGTCTCTTTATAAATTGTGCTTCAAAGAAGGATAAATACCAATTACACCAAGTAGGTGAACAAGAAAAATCCATAGGAATACCACGTACTTGTCTCCAGGTTTTGTTCCCTAGTCTGACAATACAATTATCAATCAAGAGATCGTTCCATTGATAGAGTAGATTTTATATCAAGAGTGTGTCGTTCTTGTGATTGTTTTTATCCCATGACCATTTGAAAACTTCGCGTAAGTGATTCCATTTATGATAAATTAGATCATGTCTGGAATGTTTAAAGACATATTTTATTGTCTTTTTTAATAACAGTTTTTAGTCCTTCCGGACCATCTAAAGATATATTCTCATAACATTTTGAGATATTTGCAACCCATATATTGGTAATCAGAGATGGTAGATCTAGATAGAAATCCATAGATGACCCACATTGCCAGTGCAAAATCGTATCTGCTCTTAGGATACTCTTGTATGTATTCGTCTTAAGGCCTACACCTTCCATGAGGAATGGTGACAACATACCAAGAGCTCCTATGAGAAATTTGGCAAACTTGGTAAAGCAGCAATCGTGAGCATTGGTAATCCATCTAAATGAGTCTTTGTGAGCTTTAAAGGTGCAGAGAAGGTAAGGTAGAGAATTATTCTTCAAGAAGATTTCTGGTAAAGAATAAGCAATAATGTCCATTATGTATGACAGGGAATCCTCAACAGAGTTAGATTGATCATTGGGAAAAGGAGTAAAATCTAGATTGTTGAGTCTTTCTATGGCCAATTTTCGTGCAAAGAATTTACACATAGAATAGGGGTTATGTTGTGCTTTATCGATACCATTAACATATAGAAAGTTGGTAAGCCATTGCAGTTCCTCCTTGGCAATCCTTTTCTTAGAAAGAGTTTCAGTATTTCCATGAAGCCATTTACCCTTTCTAATATAATTCAATGCGATATTTTTACAAAAAGTAGCATGTTCCTTTTTTGTAGTTTCATCTAAAGAAACATAAGAAGGTAGGAGTCTCATAAGTTTAAAACAACCGTCGTAGAGTTCCAGAGCGACTTCATTCACATTACCGTTCATATTTAACACTTGGTAGGTAAGACCAGCCAAAAGTAATATCATAAAAGAGTTTATCTACAACACCAAAAAGTCTACGTAAAACACGAGCATAAAAGTGCTTCACATGGATAAACTCAAAAACTCTATTACGGTAACATAAATGCAGAATAAGTCTCCCTGTGTCGCTACCAGTGAAAAATGCGAGATGTCCAGTTGCTGAAATGCTGATTTGCCTTCTAATTGTCCCTTCTTTGTCCTGCACATCGATTAGGAGATGTAAAAATTCAATTTCTTGATTGTTAAGTCATCCTTGTTGCCACTGCTTTGTCCTTCCTTCCTTTTGAAATCTGAAAATCGGCTTTTCTTTCCCGTTCCTGATCCAGAAATGACTGAGTTCGGATTGTTAAGATTGAAAGAGCCTGTCCTTTTGTTCGAATTCTGGAAGTACTTGTCTTGGAGGGTAGAAAAACTAGGACGTTTTAGAAGGCTCTCTATTTCTCAGATATTTTTAGCATCTCCCAAGGGTGCAAGCAGTTTGGCGGAAGAGTCTTTAGCAAGTTCAATGGAAGCATCAGTTATATTTTGAAGGAAGAAAAAGCAAGATTGTGTAGAAGAGTTATATATCTTAAAGATGTACAGAACTGAACATACCATGCTTGCTAAAGCTGCAAAGAGTTTGTTCAAACTAAAAAAGTGTACCTGAATGGTTGTAGACGTGGCTTCTCAAGAAAGGTCATGTTGTCCATCGCTGGATGCCGCACCTCATCAATCATTATCAACCATATCTATTATGATAGAGAGCCAATTGCTCATCGTTGGTGGCAGACAACGACCATCCTTTATACTAAAAAGCAGCCAACATACAAGTGTGTGAAGGAGCCCCTCCATCGTTGTCTATTAAAGCATAAAAGAGCATTATTATAGTTGAAAAGGTGGCCATCAGACCATTGCTGTCACCTGACCCTTTTGGATATTATGAAGGGTTGCTTGTCCATCGTTGCCTAGTGAGGCAGGATGGGCATGTCTACATAATCAAAGTGCTGTCCATCGCCGGACTTCCATACTTCAAAGCATAAGAAAACTTCTTCATACTTTTGTGTGATGAGCAAGCATAATCAATAGCTAAAGGCTATAAGAGAACCATCATTGTGAGAGTAGAGCGCTAAGAAAACAATGCAAAAGAGAGAAAGATGCTTACCATACGATAGTATTTCGTTGATCTGTGAACTGGTAGGGTTCACTTTTAGCATGTAAGAGAGGAAAGAACTCTTCACTGGAGTTGTAGAAAACAATCGTCGAAAAAGCATGATCTTATAGCGTCAAGCTGAGTAGTATCCTAGAAGGTATGAGTGGGAGAGGGAAAATTAATTTCCCTCCAATTTAGGATTTAAAATTTAAAAAGTTTTATAGAGTGTTTTTTTTAATTTTTTTTTTTTAATTGGGATACCCACTTAGTTAAGAGCAGAACTTAATCTTATGCAAGTGTAGAATGTTTAAAAGGACCTTGTAAGTTTGGAGAAGTGGTACATCTATCATTGTCCACCTGTTTGGTAGCGAAGCAGGGTAAAACTAAACGAAGGAGCATCCATGAGAGAGAGAGAGAGAGAGAGAGAGAGAGAGAGAGAGAGAGAGAGAGAGAGAGAGAGAGAGAGAGAGAGAGAGAGAGAGAGAGAGAGAGAGAGAGAGAGAGAGAGAGAGAGAGAGAGAGAGAGAGAGCATGCATGTGTGTGTGAAGAGATAGAGTTGATTCTCTTAATAGATCCATTTGTTGCATACATTTTTCAAAGTAATCTAGAATATGTATAGAAAGAGAGCTATCTACTTGGAAGTAATAGATAAACTCTTTAGGGATCTTGAGGAACTTGAACTAGAAGAAAGTATGAGAATTGGTTTATTTGAGAATTATTCATATGGATCGATAGTAGAGAAACAGATCAAACTTAGTTTATAGTGATGAAACTAACTAATTACAAATATATTATGAATTGGATCAAGATGAAATAAGTTTTGTTCTTAACTCTCAACTCCTAGATGTTTCTGTGAGTAAATCTAATTTTAGTATGTGTCTTAAGATTTGGGAGAGATTGCTAACTTTTGTTATAGGAGATAAGATGGTTTTGAAAGCTCGTGAGAGTGGATATGTTTTCTTTGTCTCAGAGATTTCCTAGATATGTTATTTGAGAAATAGAATTCTTGTCTAGATGAGTTACAAGATTCTTAGTTAGATATGTGAGTGGCATATACAAACTATAGAATATTATGTCAGGTATGTACACATATGTTTATGCACATATTCATAGTGGGATTATAACCATATGTGCATAATCATAGTGGGATTATTACCATATGTACATATGTGCATATGTAATCTAGGATTTGCTATATATTCCTATTTATTGGGTTCATTTGATATACCTAAGCCAATCAATGAACATAGACATATGAATGAATATTATTTGGTAACAATTACTTATACATTGATGAGTCTTTCTAATAAAAGATTAATTTATCAACTCATAAATGGTTTAGAAGAGAATCTAAATGTGGTGTTATACTAGCACACGTGAGGACTACATGTTAGCCAAATTTTTCTAAACAAAAATTGAGCTTTTATAGACAGTGATTTTCACAAAATTGTAAATACCGGCATGTAAAACCTAGCTAATTGTGACAAAATAGGCATAAAATTGTCTATAGAAATATTTTTGATGGTTTTTCCGGAGGTCACTTTCTAAACTGTGTCTAGCCACTTATGTGAAAAAAGTACAAAAAGGACCAAGAGTGGATCCTAATCCTATCCTCAAGAGGGATTGGATGTAAGATTTACTTGATCTATCAATCTACATAAGATTAAGATCAATCTAGATCAATTCTAGACATAAAATCTTAACAAGAACAATCATTTAATGAAGGTAAATGTACTTGCTGGTTTCACACATGTGAAACCCTGTCAAAGTACGGACTCCAGCCTGAAAATAAAGTACACTATGATAGAACCTCAAAACAAATGTAGACAAATAGAGAGAATTACACAAAATTGCTTCCAAAATCAAGATTGATGTTTCATATTGATTGTGGCCAAGTATGCCTCTATATATACGCTTCTTGGAGCTCGAGGTACTGATCATGCATCAGATCTCACACATGTGAGGATTCCTTGTCATCATCATGCAATTTTGACACTTGGACCAAACTTTCTATTTTGGGCATGTTTGGTCCAATTTCCTACTATATGGAAATCTTCATAGAAATCTTCTAGAAGCAAAAACTCACCTACTTCAGCTTTTTCCACACGTGTGAGCTGTCCTCTACACATGGGATATGACACCTATCAAAAGTATTTTGCTCATGCAATCAATAGATTGATGCCATGTGTCATTTATCTAGAAAACTAGTTTTTGGCCTTTTTAGCCACTAGAACTTGAATTAAATCATATGTACAACATATATGATTATGGTACATGACAAGTACACTAGTTTCACACATGGGAACAGGCTCCACACATGTGTGTTTATCCTATATACAAGATTTTTGGCCTCTACCAAGCTTATTTTTTCATTTTTCACACTCCTCCTCAAAAATCTAGCTTGGTAAATGTAGCATAGATCTATCTATAACTCCAAGAGCCAATCTTAATTTTACAAATGGATCTTTAGGCAATGCCTTCTCAATGTGCTTTGTTCGAGCATGGAAGACTGGATTATTTGCAAGTTGTTGAGCTGCTTGATTGTCACAATATATGCATGGAATGTCTTCATCCTTGATCACATGTAGTTCCTCCAAAAGCCTTTTAAGCCAAAGAACCTCCTTTGTTGTTGTTGTCATAGCTTTATACTCGGATTCTGTTGATGAAAGAGAGATGGTATCTTGCTTTTTGGAAAGCCAAGATATAGCTCCTCCACATAAGAATGTAGCAATAAAATCACCAAATAAAAAATATTAATACATACAATAAATTAAAAAAATTTAATTAGAATAAAAAAATACAAAATATACTAAAAAATTAACAAAAAAACAAGGCCAAGAGTCAAGGGCTAAGAACCAAGGGCCAAGAGTCAAGGGCTAAGGGCCAATTGCTGACTACCAAGGGCTAAGAACCAGCGGCTAAGAACTAAGGGCCAATGGCTAAGGGTCAAGGTCTAAGGACTAAGGGCCAACTGGCTAAGGATCAAAGGTCGAGGGCCAACAACTAAGAACCAAGGGCCAAGAGTCAAGGGCTAATGGCCAATTGCCGACTACCAAGGGCTAAGGGCCAACGGCTAAGAACTAAGGGTTCATAAACTATGCCAAAGTCTTTTGTAGCCGAGATGTACCTTAACACCCTTTTTGCTTCTTTCCAATGACATATTAATGGACTTTGCATGTATTGACTCAATTTGCCAACACAAAAACTAAGATCTGGTCTACTGATAATTAAGTATATCAAGGAACCAATAAGCATTCTATAGGTAGTGATGTCCTCAAAGGATGCTTCATCACTTTCCTTAGAAACTTTTACACTTAGTTCCATGGGAGTTTCAACTCCTTTACAATCAATCATGCCAAATTTTGCTAAGATTGATCTAGCATACTTAGATTGACATATGAAAGTAAAATCATTACTTCTAGTGACTTCTATTCCAAGTATAACTTTAAGAAGTCCTAGATCTACCATCCTAAATTCACTAGACAAGAAAACTTTTACATCTTTGATGCCATCTAGATCATTTCATGTGAGTATAATGTCATCAACATATAAAACTAAGATAATGATCTTCCCATCATTACATTTGTAGTACAATGATGGTTCATTAGAACTTACAACAAATCTAATGGAAATAAGATAGGAATGCAACCTAGAGTACCATGCTCTTGGTGCTTGCTTGAGTCCATAAAGACTCTTCTTCAAGAAACACACCTTGTCTTCTTCTCCATCTTTGATGAAGCCCTCGGGTTGGCACATGTAGATTTCCTCTTCCAAGAATCCATTCAAGAAAGCATTTGTCACATCAAGTTGGAAGAGCTCCGATTTGAAAGAAGTTGCAAGACATATGATTAATCTAATGGTCACAAGATTTGCAATAGGTGCAAAGGTTTCATCATAATCTATGCCTTGGACTTGCAAAAAAACTTTTGCTACAAGTCTAGCTTTATACTTATGAATGGAACCATCTTGATTATATTTCAATCTATATATCCATTTACAAGTAAGAGGCTTCTTTCCATAAGGTAGATCAACAAGCTTCCAAGTTTGATGTTCGATTAGTACATCAAACTCTACTTGCATAGCTTTCCCCCAAGACTTATTTGCTTCCTCAAAACTAGTTGGTTCTTCAAGCATAGTAGTCAAGAAAGTATAAGAGTTGAGTATTTGAGAATCTTCCCTTTGCTCCCCTTTGTCACTATAAGTGAGCCTTGATGGCTCAATCCTTGTCCTTGTTGATCTTCTTGCCACCCTTGGACTTTGAGTAAGTTCCACTTGGTCTTCATCTTCATGAAGCTCCCCCTCGGCCATAACATGATCCTTGACAAGTTGAGTGTTGTTGGAAGTCACCTTTCCTTTGGCTTGGAGAGATTCATCAAAAAGTACATGTCTAATTACAACAACTCTTTTGGTAATAGGATCAAATATCCTATAAGCTTTATTACTTTTACTATAACCACCAAAGATGCCTTTGAAAGAAGTGGCATCTTCCTTTTTCCTTGTTTCTAAAGGAATATGTACATAACAAGTACATCCAAAAACTTCCAAATCACTAAGATTTGGCTTTTTGCCAAATAATACTTCATAAGTTGTAAGTCCTTTAATGGCACTATTAGTCATTCTATTACATAGAAAGTTTGCACATAAAATAGCTTCTCCCCAAAATGAAATAGGAAGGGATGCATCTAATCTCATAGCTTTAGCACACTCACATAGTGTCCTATTCTTTCTCTCAGCTACTCCATTTTGTTGTGGAGTATATGTGCAAGTAACTTCTAATGCCATTAGTTTCACAAAACTCTTTTATCCTATTGGAGATGTATCCCCTCCATTATCACTTCTTAGTACTTTCAAGCTAGTATTAAGTTGCTTTCCTAGTAAAGCGAGACGATTACTCGTGAGAGACCCGTGTTTCTCCCATGCCAACGCACTGCATGGATTTGCATGTAGTGCTTGAAGAAAGTAGAGGAAGATCAATATAGATAATTTCTCTTGTTGTGTCAGATCTCAAATGCAAATGCTTCTGTTGTTAATCATGTGTCTGAGTTTTTCTTGTTCATTTTAATTTCGCACCTTGGTTGAAACTATGTTGAATGCTGCATTAATTTTATAAATGTAGATCAGCAGAGCCTGACTACATTCTGGAGGATTGTGGGAGTGATTCAGCTGGCAGTGTCCAACGATCGCATTTGAACTCCATCTGAGTCGCAAGAGGATAGTGGTTCCTATCCTGAAAGCTTCGTGACTGTGAAATCCAAATCGCGATACATGAATCTGATCCTCATAAGTGGTATCAGAACAGGTCATCCTGTCATATTCTGACATAGCCAAGAAGCTAGCAGATCCAGGAGGCCAAGCATTCAAACAAACACCCATCAACAAGGGAATAGACTCCAAGAAACAATGGCTTCAATCAGCAGCATGCAGAGCAAGATCTGCACAATACTTGATTCTTCAGGATCTAACTTTCTAGCCTAGACAGTTAAGACATCTCTGATACTCAAGGGTGAAGGACTATTCCCCTGGGTGGATGGCACAAAAGAAATGCCTACGACAACAGACAAGGAGCTACGTGAATGGAGGGAGAAAAACGACAAGGTAGTAGCCTTGCTATCATCTTCCATCGAAGATAGTCTCACACTTGACCTGGCTACACTCTCCAAAGCCAAGGGGATGTGGGATGCATTGCTCACTAGATTTCAGATGAAATCAAGAAGTCAAATCATGATGCTGGAAGATCAGCTGACGGATTTGTGGTGGGATGGAAAAGACCTCACTTCCTTCGTAAGAAAGATGAAGGATATGTTTCTGTCATTACATAACTTTGGAGCAGATAACACTCTGTCAACTGAGAAGCAGCTCACGTACCTGTTGAGAGCCTTACCCAGATCATTCCAGATGACAAGAACCCTGCTCGAGAAAGATCTCGCCATGAACCTCAAAAAGGCGATTGTCAAGATTTGAGAGGAAGTCGAGGCCAAAGAACATCTTGATCACAAAGATGGTTCTGACCAAGCTCTCTACGACAACAAAGAAAAATCAAAGAAGAAATTTAAGCCTAAGAGGGAGTCCAATCAGAGGCATGATCGTGACCAGCAAGCAGAGGGAACAAGCAAAGGCAATTGGAAGACCAAAGGGAGGTCGAAACAACAAGGTACAGACAAGAAGACTTGTGTGAGATGCAGAAGAGACGAGCATATAGTAGATACTTGCTGGCTCAATCCCAAGATTGAGTGTATCCATTGCCACAAGATGGGTCACACAGCCATGGATTGCCACCAGAACCCAAGAAACAGGTCAGTACAGATTAGACAGGAGAACAACAATAGTTCATCCTATGTCGAGGAGCCTGAGAGCTCAAAAATGGGCGAAGAAAGAACAAATAGAAACTATTTGACTGCCTATATCTATGAAGACATGTGTGCAACATCAACATCTGATACACATGAGGTGATCCTAGATTAGGAGCCACCTCACACTTCGTGACATCAAGACGAATCATGTACATCTCGAATCGCTTCACTGACTTCTGCAATGATCGTGGCATCATTCATAGAAGAACTCCAGCCTATACACCATAGCACAATGGTGTTGCTGAACGAAAGACATCACCACATAAGCGCAAGACTATCAAATACAAATGGGTCTCGAAGCTCAAATACGGACAAGATGGAAATGTGTGAAATACAAGGCAATACTGGTAGCAAAAGATTTTTCTCAGAGATACAGTATTGACTACTCTGAAACCTTCTCTCCCGTCGTCAAACATTCGTCCCTGCGTCTGTTATTTGCATATGCAGCAGCTTATGACCTCAGGATCCACATTGTGGACGAGAAGACAACCTTCTTGCATGGTGAATTAGACAAAGAGGTCTACATGGACCAACCCCCAGGATATGTCTCGAATTCACTTCCTGACTATGCATGTAGAATGCATAGAAGCATCTATGGTCAGAAACAATCCGCCCGACAATGGTACAAGAAGAAAGATCAAGTCTTGAAATCATTAGGATTCAAGCCTCTGTTGGCTGATTCCAATATATATATCAGAGTTACAGATGGGCAAATCATCATTGTGGTTTTGTATGTGGACGACACTCTGATACTCTTGCAGGAGTGAGTAGCTAATTGCTGAAGTAAAGGCAGACATCTCGAAACATTTTGAGATCGTGGATCTGGGAGAAGCCAATGTGTTGCCTAGGCTTGCAAATTGAAAGGGACTACGAGGGAGGTAAGTTATACCTTCACCAGTCCAGATACACCCAGAAGATCCTAGAGGACTTTGGGATGCTGAACTACAAAGGAGCGAACACTCCAATGCTCGCAGGGATGGTGTTGACAAATGATGACTCTCAAAGACTGAGGAAGAGAGAGAATAGATGTAGCTCACACCTTACAGGAAGTTGATAGGATCACTGATGTACCTTGCTGACAACACATGTCCTGATATTGCTTATGCAGTATTCAGGATGAGCCAATTCTGCACAAATCCAGGCTCGACACATTGGAAGATTGCAAAACGAATTTTGCAATATTTTCAATTAATGAGGGATTATGGCTTGTGTTATTGTCGTGATGCAGGTTTCAGGATACTTTCCTACAACGATGCTAGCTGGGCATCTCTCAAGGATGATTGTAAAAATGTCTCAGGAGGATGCACCATCGCATCAGGAGCAGCAGTTCTCTAGGTCAACAAGAAACAGACCATTGTAGCCTAGTCATCCTAAGAAGCAGAATATGTTGCAACAACAAAAATGGCCAACGAAATATTCTGGCTAAGGTAGTTCTTGGACGAATTGGCCGAAACGAGAAACGAGCCCTTGGTCTTGCAGATGGACAACACCTCTGCAATACACCTGACGAAAGATCTTGTGTTCCATTCCAGAACAAAGCACATTGAGATCAAGTATCACTTGATCAGGTATCTAATTGAGAAGAAGATGCTGCAGACCACCTTCATCGGAACGAGAGACATGGTTGCTGAGATCTTCACTACAACCCTTGACAAATGACTCTTTGAGAGACAAAGGAACAGTCTCAGGTTCGTAAAGCTATCAATTTTTGGAGGAAGCTGAAGAAAAAAAATATTTTTAATTACAAAGCCTTGCTAGCTTTCAGCCCTCAGCCCGACGAAGACATTCGCAAACTCGAAGATCTGGAGACACGAAGCACGAAAAGTTTTGCAAACATGAAAGTCAAAGCAGATGAAGACGAATGGTTCGCAGACACAAAAGTCAAAGCAGACGAAGACAAATGGTTCGTGAATATGAAAGATTAACAAACGAGAATCTTTTGCAGTTCAGTACGAGAGAAGGCAAATGACCAAAATGAAACCAACGACGGAAACAAAATCTTCTCCTGCCTGCACGCTCCAAAAAGTACCAGCAAGATCATGCAAGTACCTAAAAGTACAGATATCTGATCTGATGATATGACGTCAGCAGATACATTTTAGGTCATGGCTAATCTGCCACTCTTGTAATTTCCTGATTAGTTGTAGATGTTTAATCATTGTAATCTTAGATTCACATAGAGCGACCAAACTTACTGGATGATACTTGACATATAGATCAACAAAATACACATACACTATAATGTAGTAGTCTGATGCTAGTAAGCAATCAAGATGAAATACAAACAGCAAGTTCGCCTGCATGCGAAACGAGCTTTGTGATCCATAGAGATCTAACTGTCCGCTAGTAAAGCGAGACGATTACTCATGAGAGAACCATGTTTCTCCCATGCCAACGCACTGCGTGGATTCGCACGCAGTGCTTGAAGAAAGTAGAGGAAGATCAATATAGATAATTTTCTCTTGTTGTGTCAGATCTCGAATGCAAATGCTTCTACTGTTAATTGTGTGTCTGAGTTTTTCTTGTCATTTTAATTTTGCACCTTGGTTGAAACTATGTTGAATGCTGCATTAATTTTATAAACGTAGATCAGCAAAGCCTAACTACATTCTGGAGGATTGTAGGAGTGATTCAGCTGGCAGTGTCCAGCGATCGCATTTGAACTCCATCCGAGTCGCAAGAGGATCGTGGTTCCTATCATGAAATCTTCGCGACTATGAAATCCAAATCGCGATACACGAATTTGATCCTCATAAAAAACTACCTAAAAGTGATAGGGGTTGACCACAAGTAGCCAAGAGGACTACCCAATTAAGAAAGACAACCAAGTAAAGTACTTGCCATTTATACCACCACCATGATGAGAATTAGAATCGTGATTTGGATTTCGCAGTCACGAAGCTTTCGCTAAGGAACCACGATCCTCTTGTGACTCGGATGGAGTTCAGATGCGATCGCTGGACACTGCCAGCTGAATCACTCCTACAGTCCTCCAGAATGTAGTCAGGCACTGCTAATCTACGATTTATGAAATTAATGCATCATTCAACATAGTTTCAACCAAGGTGCGGAATTAAAATGAACAAGAAAACTCAGACATACGAGTAACAACAGACGCATTTGCATTCGAGATCAGACACAACAAGAGAAATTATCTATATTGACTTGCCTCTGCTCTCTTCAAGCACTGCATGCAAATCCACGCAGTGCATTGGCGTAGGAGAAACACAGTTTTCTCACGAGTAATCATCTCGCTTTACTAGCGGACAGTTGGATATCTATGGATCGTGATCATAGAGCTCGTCTCGCACGAAGGCAGACTTGTTGTCTGTATTTCGTCTTGATTGCTTACTAGCATCAGACTACTACGTTACACTGTATGTGTATTCTATTGATCTATATGTCAAGTGATATCCAGTAAGTATGGTCACTCAATGTAAATTTGAGATTAGAGTGATTAAGCATCTACAACTAATCAGGGAATTACAAGAGTGGCAGATTAGCCACGACCTAAAATGTATCTGCTGACATCATACCATCAGATCAGATATCTGTACTTCTGGGTACTTGCATGATCTTGCTGGTACTCTTTGGAGCGTGGAGGGCAGGAGAAGGTTTCGTTTCCGTCGTTGGTTTCATTTTGGTCGTTTGCCTTCTCTCGTACTGGATCGCAAAAGATTCTCGTTCGTGAATCTTTCGTATTCGCGAACCATTCGTCTTCGTTTTCTTTGAGTTTCGTGTTCGTGAAACTTTTCGTGCTTCGTGTCTCCTGACTTTCGTGTTCGCGATCATCTTTGTCAGGCTGAGGGTTGAAAGCTAGCAAGGCTTTGTAGTTAGAAACATTTTGTTTCTTCAGCTCCCTCTCAAAGCATAATAGCTTTACGATCCCGTGACTGCCCCTTTGTCTATCAAAGAGTCCTTTGTCCAGGGCTTTAGTGAAGATGTCAACACCATGTCTTTCGTTCCGATGAAGGTGGTTTGCAGCATCTTCTTTTCAATTAGATCCCTGATCAAGTGGTACTTGATTGCAATGTGTTTCGTTCTGGAATGGAACACGGGATCTTTCGTCAGGTGTATTGCAAATGTGTTACCATCTGCAAGACCAGGGGATCGTTCCTTGTTTCTCCCAATTCGTCGAGGAACTGTCTTAGCCAAATTATTTCATTGGCCATCTTTTTCATCTGCTACGTACTCTGCTTCGCAAGATTACAATGGTCTGCTTCTTGTTGACCCAGAGAACTGCTGCTCCTGATGCGATGGTGCATCCTCCTGAGACGCTTTCACAATCGTCCTTGAGAGATGCCCAACTAGCATCGCTGTAGAGAAAGTATCCTGAAACCTGCATCATGATAATAGCACAAGCCATAATCTCTCATTAATTAAAAATATTGCAAAATTTGTTTTTGCAATCTTCCAATGTGTCGAGCCTGGATTCGTGCAGAATTGGCTATTCTTGAATACTGCATAAGCAATATCAAGATGTGTGTTGTCAGCAAGGTACATCAGTGATCCTATCAGCTTCCTGTAAGGTGTGAGCTGCATCTATTCTCTCTCTTCCTCAGTCTTTGGATAGTCATCATTCGTCGACACCGTCCCTGCGAGCATTGGAGTGTTCGCTCCTTTGCAGTTCAACATCCCAAAGTCCCCTAGGATCTTCTGGGTGTATATGGACTGGTGAAGGTATAACTTACCTCCCTCATAGTCCCTTTCAATTTGCAAGCCTAGGTAACACCTGGCTTCTCCTAGATCCACGATCTCGAAATGTTTCGAGATGTCTGCCTTTCCTTCAGCAATTAGCTGCTCACTCCTGCAAAGTATCAAAGTGTAGTCCACATACACAGCCACAATGATGATCTGCCCATCTGTAACTCTGACATATACATTGGAATCAACCAACAAAGGCTTGAATTCTAATGATTTCAGGGCTTGATCTTTCTTCTTGTACCATTGTCGGGCTGATTGTTTCAGACCGTAGATACTTCTATGCATGTGGTGTCGTGTGAGGGACACCAGACTTGTTCTGTTCTGGATGTATGCGGCTGTAGCTACTGCTTCAGCCCACAGTGCCCGTGGAGCTTTCGAGTAGGCCATCATGTATCTAGCTGCTTCCATCAGGGTCCTGTTCTTTCGTTCAGCAACACCATTGTGCTGCGGTGTGTAGGCTGCAGTTCTTCTGTGAATGATGCCACTATCATTGCAGAAGTCAGTGAAGCGATTCAAGATGTATTCGTCACCTCGATCTATTCTGATCTGTTTCACTTTGCTGCCTGTACATCTCTCAACCCAATTCACATATCCTGTGAGTTTATCAAGTGCTTCAGATTTATTTAGAATAAAATACACTCTGGCAAATTTGCTATAATCATCAACGAAGGTTATATAATACGTTGAACCCCCTACTGAGATAACATTGAATGGTCCGCAGATGTCAGAGTGCACTAGCTCCAGAATCTTTGTCGTTCTACAGGAGTCTTTAATGAATGGTGTGCATGACATCTTGCCTTTCAAACATGCATCACAGGTGGTCGAATTGGTTTGATTCGAGATGCTGACCCCTATTATCGCTCCATGATGGCTTGCCTGGTAAAGTGCCATTGAGTTCATGTGGCAGAGTCTTCTGTGCCACAGAGTGTCTGACAAGTCGTCATGAGTTTGATGCACTTGATCTGCAGGTAGGCATACCTTCAGATGAGACCTTGTACAAAGCGGGACACATGGCATGAAGGCCTTAAAAGGTGAAAACTTGGCATTGAAAAGGGCAAGCATGGAGGATGCCTATAAAGAGGAGGAGCCTCTCTTTGCATTTACGTGAGAGAATGAACAAGTGAGAATGAACAAGTATGGAGAGAATGATTATGGAAGGGTGAGGGAATGAAGAGAGCTGAGATAATTGAGAAGATAGGTTGTTCATGTTGAGAGAACTTTTGGATGGTGTTGAGAGGCCGTGATGGATAGTAGTGGAGGTTAGCTCAACGGTGTGGGGATACATGGGAAAGAATCGCCAGATTTCTAGATGGAGTCGCCAACTGTGGGAGGGTGGAACTTGTAGAGATCCAGCTAACGTGGGTTCTTTGAGAGACAAATCGGATTCTGACTAATGCGCGACTAGCATCCTCAACCTCCCTCGAATTTTGGATTGGTCATCACAAAGGTTGATTACTGATGTCATCCATAATGCTGGCCCTGATAACATTGAGGTGGTTGGGTTTATCCAAAAGAAGTACTGAAGCGCGTGCAGCATCCTACTTCAGAAAAGACTATTGACAGTATGAGGCTTTGCATCTGTGCTCTGGCATGAACAAGGTGCAGTGTTCTGGGAGACCAGATTTGGAGTGGAGCAGCATTAGTATTTCTCAGAGACCCTGGAGTTTAATCAGCTGTGTGTCATGTAGAGAACGTGACTAATTTTGGATGAATGAGTATGCCTACGGATCTTTGTACGTCCATAACCTCCTGAGAAATGGAGCTCGTTCTCATGTGGCTCCTTTGGATGGCCTTTGATTGATGCTACCACGTCTGCTCACCGCATCCCTCAGTTCGCTGGAAAGATGGGGCCAGAACTCCCACTGCCTGCATACTGTTGATGGACGCCCCCTCTCCAGATCCTAATGCGCGCGTGCCCCTGTGAAGAGAATTTAGACATCTGCTAGCTCTACAACACGTTCTGTGCTATAGGTGGATGTTGCATTCTCTGCCGTTAGTGACTGTGGGCATGGATATCTCTGATCTCTGCACACTGGTCAGTGGGCCTGTGTACCTCATGCTTAAACCGTCTGTGGGTCTGCTGTTCATCTGACCAATTCATTCATCTCTGGGATCGCCGATCCCGTTACTTTTAGACTCATTGTAGTCGCAGGACAGACTGCACCGCGAGGTCTGTTGGCCATGCACCCTTCATCTTCGCGACACACCTCCAGCACGAAAATGCAGACTATCCTGCCTAAATTGGGATACATGTCAATCGCATTAAGCACGCCAGCGGACCACTACACCCACCTATATCGATTCTATGCTCGCTGATCACGGGACGGACAGTCCAACTGAGTTTATCGTTCACCTGCCATACCGATATCAGAGCTCAACCTCCAGAGCTGTTTTCCGGGGCAACGGGAAAAGCATCTGAATCATGACTTGGGGATTTCGCGACGCATCCCGGTTCCTATTCCATGCATGAGGTATACTCTTAACTTTCATATCATTGTTGCAAATGGAAATGAGATATGTAAGGGACATTCACTCCGCTAATCCTTATTGTTTGGAAATAAGTAATCTCATAGCATAGCATGTATGAACTCTACGGTTATGTGTTATGACATAGTGGGTAGAATATGCGGTTGTGATGGAATTTCGTATTACCGCCTTTTCTATGACACTTGTATGCTGAAGCATCGGTTTTTAAAGGCTTTGCCTAAGTTGGAATCACACTGTAGTATGAGTTTTTCCACTTCCACTTTGTTGTTTGCATTCAAGTCATAACGCCCGACCTCTTTGAAATAGAAGAGCGGGTTGTTATCGTACGTGGTTGAAATACACCACCTCGGTTAGGGGTCATCGTAGTCACCTCCATCGTCGGAATTGCCTAGCGAGATATCTAGGCCTAACGTTTGGCAAAATATCACCACCTATCAAACAAGGCGGCGCGTATAATTGGCACCCTCACACTGCACGGGACTAATCATGATATTATAGTACAATCATTTGATGACTGTCTGTTTATTTCACCATGCTTGGTTGAACACTCTAGCGACACATTCCAAGTAAATCACTAAGCAATAGACGATGACTTCATCTCGTTTGACCCATGATTTCTAACTGAGTACCTATATAGAGATCTCTATAGTATTTGTAAGTGATTACACTCGTGTGACCTCTAGCAGTGAATCTCGACCATGGTGAAGTACCAAAGACACTGGCATAGGTAACACCACCCGAAACCGCACTCTGAGTCATAAACATAACCCCATCTTGATAGTAGTAAATACCTAGGATGGGGAATGTGTCGAACTACTCCCTCCCTCGTCTCTGGGGGCCTCGAAAACCCTCATCGGCTGGAGAGCACGGGGGGACCAATCCCCCATTGAAAACTTTTACCCTATCAGACATCTAGTTGAAAAACTTGCCATTTGAAAAAACAGGCGATAGAAATGATGATTCTAATTGATACCATTTTTGCAACTGGAGCAAAAGTCTCCTCATAATCAAGTCCATAAACTTGAGCAAAATCCTTTGCACAAAGTCTTGTCTTGTACTTGTTGATTGTGCCATCTTGATTATATTTGACTCGAAAAACCCATTTGCAACCAATAGTGTGCTTGTTGGATGGAAGATCCACAAGCTCCCATGTCTTGTTGGCAATCAATGCATCATATTCCTCCCATGGCTAGAAACCATTCTTTTGAGTTGAGTACATCATATACATCCTTTGGCTCTTCATGTGAAACAAAATAAGCATAATTAGTGGAGTTGAATTCCACCTGCTTGCCTTTATCTTCGTATGTAAACCTCTTAGGCTCGGATCTTTCTCTTTGTGATCTCCTTGGTGAAAAAATTCGAGGTGACTCCTCCTCAATTCTCGGCCCATCTCTCCATGATAATCTTTAAGGGTGATGATAGGAGAATCCTTTTGAGAATCTTTGATCTCGGCCTCATCAAAGATGTATTTTTTATTCTCA
Organism: Diphasiastrum complanatum; assembly: GCA_029204225.1. Lineage (NCBI taxonomy): Eukaryota > Viridiplantae > Streptophyta > Lycopodiopsida > Lycopodiales > Lycopodiaceae > Diphasiastrum > Diphasiastrum complanatum. The sequence goes on from CM055102.1 coordinate 21,965,290, forward strand.
TGGAAAATAGCATCTCTACTCTCAATTGTAACTGAGGTAGAGGGAACATAAATTTTGTATGCCTTCTTGTTGGATGAGTATCCAACCATGATCCCTCTGACTGAATTTGGATCATCTCTTTTCCTTGTTTCCAAGGGTACATGAACAAAGAAAGCACATCCAAAAACTCTAAGGTGATCAACCTTAGGTTTCTTCTTAAACAAGACTTCATATGGTGATCCTCCTACAAGTGCATTGTGAGGTAATCTATTGCACAAATAATTTGCACAATTGATTGCTTCTCCCCAATATTCAATAGGCAAAGAAGCTTCAACTCAAATTGCTTTAGCACATTCACATAGAGATCGATTTTTTCTTTCAGCAACTCTATTTTGAGATGGAGAATAAGCACAATAAAACTCTCTCTTAGTCTCTTCAACCTCACAATAATCATAGAACTTGTTGGAGATGTATTCACCTCCTCCATCACATCTTAAAGCTTTAACTTTGAAAGAAAACTGTTTCTCAACATAAGCTTTGAAAACTAGGAAGTGTTCAAACACCATAGCTTTTGAAGAAAGTAGGTACAACCAAGTATATCTTGTAAAATCATCAATGAAGGTAACAAAACAAGTTGCACCACCAATACTTTTTGAAGAAGAAAATGAACATCCGAGTGAATTAATTCCAAAGGATGAGAAGTCTTAATAGAAGACTTTTGATATGGCTTTCTATGTGATTTTGCAATAGCACAAGCCTCACATGGCTTGATATCCTTGGAAAGTGATCTTGGTAGGCCAATAGCCTTATCATTCTTGATCATAGAAAGCATAGACTTATAGTTAGGATGCCCCAACCTTCTATGCCATAACTCCTCCTTAGACATAAGAGCAATTTCACAAAAGTTTGCATTCTCATAAGAATTTAACTTGAAGATGCCACCGTATCTAGATCCATTAGCTAGGATCTCATCATCTTTCTTAATAAAGCAAGTATTGGAATTGAATTTTACATCACAACCACAATCAAGCAACTTTCCAATACTTATCAAGTTTTTTGTAAGCTTAGGAACAAAAAGAACATTGGAAAGTGATAGAACTTTAGAAGAAGCAAGTTTTAATGGAATGTTGCCAATTCCTTCAATAGAGCATTCATGATCATTTGCTGTACAAATAGATCTTTTAAGTCCTTTATAAGGTACAATAGAGTCAAAAGACTCATTTGAACAACACATATGTGATGAGGCTCCACTATTGATGTACCATGCTCCATCTTTCTTGAAGAGTGTTGAAGAAAAACTTGACACCATGAGGGATCCTTCTCCATCACTTGCTATAAAGTTTTCTTCTTTCTCATTAGAGAGATTTGCTTGTTTGAATTGATTTTTCTTTTTGAAGCAATTAGAGACATAGTGCCCTTTCTTGCCACAAAAGAAACACTTGACTTTCTTCTTCTTGGTCTTGGAAGTAGAAGGATGAATTGAGTCATCCTCTTCACCATCTTTGTCTTTGTCTTTGTTGAAAGATTGAGAAAACTGGTTCTTGCTCCTCCCTTTATGCTTGTCTTTGACAAAGAGAGCTTTGTCACTTCCAATATGCTCGAGTTTGTTCATCCTTGAAAGTTTGTAACTTTGCCTTGCTTCTTCAGAGATGAGAATTCCTAGAAGAGTCTCCAAATTGGGCAACTCCTCCTTTATGGCAAAGGATTGAACAAGATTATCATAGTCTTATTTTAAGCCATTGAGAATGACTTGTACTAGCTCATCTTGATTGATTGTGACACCAACACAAGCAAGCTCCCTATGAAGATCTTTTACTCTTAGAACATAATTTGATGCACTCTCCTCACTTCTTTGAAAACTTTAAAAAATCTGATTTCTAAGAGTGAGAATTCTAGAAGTGTTCTTAGCTTCATAGATGGACTTAAGTGCATTCCAAGCTTCTTTAGCAGTGGTGCAAGATTCTATGTCTCTTAGAATCTCATTAGAGACATTCATTTTAATAAAGTGTAGACCATTCTAGCTCTCTTCCTATACTTTGGTATTTCAAGCTGTGCTTGAGGCTCCTCCTCAATACCAAGTACTATGTCCATAACATCCTGGAGTATAAGAACTGACTCCATCCTAACCTTCCATATTGAATAATTGGAGGTACTTAGTCTTTCACTTGGTTCTAAGAGATATCCTCCTAATTATGAATCAGGCTAAATTGAATCAAATCATAAAGTGCTCACTCGGATTTTGGACCTTTCCCTACCTTCTTTAAGAGCTTATAACTCTTGGTAGACACATTAGATTGATTTGAGATCAATTGAAATGGAAAGTATACTTCATAAGCTTTCCATCAAGCTATAGCATCAATAACTTTGGACCGATTATGAAGGAAATAAAGAGGTCTGAAAATATCTGATTTTCACACATGCGAAAGTCCAAAATTTTGTACAATGTCAATTCTGATATGAAAATCTAGTTTATATTCTCTTTGATTTAGACACTTTTCAAGGAAAAGTAAAGAAAAGTGATAAACAGCATTTTTGCATGAATTGGGCTCACAAATTCTTGCACAAACAAAGATAATAGCATGCAATGCTTAATTTGGCTTTGATACCATGATAAAATTTCAGCAAGCTCACACGTGTGGGGAATGATCCTCAAGTGTGAATGATCTTGTTAAGCTTTGTGTTTAGCACATAAATTGATTCTAGAATGAATGCCAAGATCTAGTACAAGATTTTATGGCTAAATCACAATCTAGAATGCTAAGAATCAAAGAATGATTGCTTTGAAAAACAAGAGAGAAGAAGTACAAGAATTTAATGCATTAGCCTAAGCCTCTACTAGAGTCAGAGAGAGAAAGAGAGAGCAAAATTCAAGCAAATGATAGTGTAGACCCAAAATGACATGGAATAGCTTCAAAGCTTGGTTCTTCATAAAAAATTATGAGAGAGTCTACACATATTTATGGAGTTTGAAGTAGCTCGAGGTAGAACCATCTCCATCCAACTTCCATCCACATCTATAAGTGAAAACTAGAGAATTAGTGACATTTGTCACTTTACATGCATGCATTTCTACCTACTTTTACAAGTGTCAAATTTTCAACTAGGATTGTACAAATCATCATGCATGTGTCCAATTCACTTTGTGCATGCCTTGCATGTCACTATGGATCACTTACAACCATTGCATGTGATATGCCACGAGTTTCTACAAGCCTATTATTGACATTTCTATGTCTACATTCTATATGCAAGTTGTATATTACCAACTAGACTTTAAAAACCCATGTAGCTTGAGTTTCTTCTAGGCCAATATGAAACAACATACTTCAAAGAAACAAAATGTTTCTAACTACAAAGCCTTGCTAGCTTTCACCCCTCAACCTGACAAAGATGTTCGCGAACACGAAAGTCAAGAGACACGAAACACAAAAAGTTTCACGAACACGAAAGTCAAAGGAGACGAAGACAAGCGGTTCACGAACACGAAAGATTCACGAACGAGAATCTTTTTGGTCTGGCATGAGAATCTTTTGTGGTCCAGCACGAGAGAAAGGCAGACGAGCAAAACGAAACCAACGACGCGACACGAAAAATGTCGCAAGACCTGATTTGCCCTCACGCTCCAAAGAGTACCAACAAAGATCATGCAAGTACCCAGAAGTACAAATATCTGATTTGATGGCATGACGTTAGCAGATACTCCCTAGGTCGTGGCTAATCTGCCACTCTTGTAATTCCCTGATTAGTTGTAGATGCTTAATCACTCTAATCTTAGATTTACATAGAGCGACTATACTTACTAGATCATACTTGACATATAGATGACAGAATACACATAGAGTGTAATACAGTATTTTGATGCTAGTAAGCAATCAAGACGAAATACAGACAACAAGTCCACCTGCGTGTGAGACGAGTTCTGTGATCAGGATCCATAGAGATCCAAAGTCCGCTAGTAAGCGAGACATACATCCGTGAGAGAAGTGTATCTCTCTCACGCCAACGCACTGCATGGATATGCATGCGGTGTTTGAAGAATCAGAGAAGGAAAATCAATAGACGATATTGTAGCCTTTGCGCACATGTCAATTTTTCTTGTTGTGTCTGATCTCGAATTCAAATGCTTCTGCTGCTAATCGTATGTTTGAGTTTTCTTGTTCATTTGAATTCTGCGCCTTGATTGAAACTATGTTGAATGCTGCATTAATATTATAAACGTAGATCATCAGTGCCTGACTACATTCTGGAGGACTGTAGGAGTGATTCAGCTGCCAGTGTCCAGCGATCGCATCTGAACTCCATCTGAAGCGGAAGAGGATCATGGTTCCTTTGCAAAATCTTTGTGACTACAAAATCCCATTCTCATCAATGGTATTAGAGCATATCACATGATTCTCATCAGTGGTATCAGAGCATATCACACGATTCTCATCAATATTCACATAGAAAAAAACTTTGTCAAAAGCCTAAGGTCAAGATAGATGATTTTTCATTTTCAACACATCTTGCACCTTGAGACCTTTTGAGTATGATAGAAACTGGTGAATGTGGCTGAAAGCCATACATCAACATAAAGGGACTGAATCCAGTGGCAGAATGCTTTGCACTATTGTGCGCAAACTCAACCATTGGGAGGTACTTTTCCCAATCAGGCTGTCAGTGAAAGACATATGCTCTCACCATATCTTTCAATGTCTGGTTGATACGTTCTGTCTGTCCATCAGATTCTGGGTGATCTGAAGAACTAAGACTTAAGGCTTTTTCAAGTTTATCAAAAAATGATTGTTAGAACTTGCCAATGAATTTGGAGTCACGATCACTAACAATATCATTCAGCAAGCCATACAATCTAAACAATTTTTCAATGAAAATTGTCGTATGTGCTAGCATGCATTTTGCCGATTTGACTAAGGTTCTGTTCTTTCTCTCAACAAGACCATTCCACTGAGGTGAATAGGAGGTAATGTATTGTTGCTCAATGTCGTTGTTAAGGCAATACTCCTTGAATTCGGTAGAGATGTTATTCTCTCCCATTGTCAGACCTCAGTACTTTGATTATTTTACTAGTCTGATTTTCTGCACCTAATCCCTTGATTAGTTCTTGGATTAGATCAGCCAAGAAATTAAATTTGAAGCTTGAAATAGGTGCATTAATTGATCATCTCTGATTTTTTGAGTGCATGTTGAAGTTGAGAGAGATTTTGCTAAAAATCATAGATTAAGGAGTGATATGCAAGGTGAGAGGTTGAAATCCATTGTACCATCACTCTAGATTTGTTCAAGAGTGATAGGGTCAAGTTTAGAAGCATCAATTTGCTAGAAAACATCTTTGGATCTGTCCTCCAAGTAAAACCTTTGTAATAAGATCCTTGCACTCAGCAAGAGGCAAGGTTACTTATATAGATTGGCACAATGTTATTCTGAGTCTAGTCAAGCGTTGAAAACCTCTATTCTAGTCAATAAAGCATTACTATGGCATTATCGCTTAGGACACTTGAATTATGCATCTATTTTGAACATGTCCAAACAATCCATGGTTATTGATATTGACTATCCTTTTGGTAAGGTCGATCTCCATGTCTGTCATAGCTACATCTTTGGAAAGCAAGCTAGGATTCCTTTTAGATCAAACCATATGCATGCAGCAAAAGGTCCGTTAGATGTTGTTCATACAGATATATGTGGACCTATGCAAACTCCCTCATTGCTAGATGCAAAATATCACATGCGACACTTCCGAAGTGCTTCTGGGCTAAAGCTATTTCAACAACAACCTATATTCAGAAAATATGTCCTACTAAAGGCCTCTCAGACAAAATACCATTCGAAGTTTGGACAGGTACCAGACCTTCTTTATCAAACCTACGAGTTTTGATCATTTCCATCATACTGTAGTTGCTGATATACAACATCATCATCTTCTGATTCGTCATTGATTTGCTTTTAGTCGGCAGTAGAAGAGCTTGGTCCTTCAATGGGAATAGTCGCCTGCGGAACTGGAAAGTTCAATGCGTCAGGAGAATCTAGCAGGTCAGCTACATGGGGACTGCCCTTTCCTTTGAGGTCTTGGAATTGATCTTCGATGAAGATGACATCCCAGCTGGTGAATATCTTCGATTCGATGGGATCAAACAACTTGTAGGCTTGATCTGAAGTAGTGTGGCTGATGAAAACACATTTGATACTCTGGAAGTCGAGCTTCTTCCTGAGATCACGAGGTATCTGCGCAAAAGAATTGTGAAAATTGTCAACATTTCCTAGCTAGTTTGAGGCCTAAATTGGCTAAAATTGTAAATAGTTTTGGTTCTGGAGTTTTGCACGTGTGAACCAGGCCACAATGTTTTTATTTACTGTATTTTTTCAGTATGATGAAGTGTCAAACTTCATACCCTTCAAAATGAGACCATTTTGATGTATTTTGGTCATATAAGCCATTTTTAGCTATTTTTCCTATATAGGGAATATCTAGGGTCAAGTACCTTCTAGAGAGAGGAGAGAGAGTCATCTTCCTCATCCATAAATAGTAGGGAAGTCATGGAGAACAGGTTGGAGAAACCTTTTGTATGCTTCATTGAGATCAATAGATCATTGTCATTGTTTCTTCCTCCATTGAGAGCATTGTTGTGTGTATTGTCTTCAAGCTATTGTGTATGATCTTAGGTGCTTTCCAAAAGTGATAGGCTGATGTATTATGGACTGTATAATGCTATTTTGGGCCGCACTTGATGTTTATGGAAGTTTCCATTTGTGATAAATGCTTTTTGATCAAGTTCTTTGCATTCTAGGTAGCATAGAATGTGTTGCCAATTCCTAGCTTATGTAGTTTGGAGTGCAAGCATTCAAGCCAATGATCTTGGAGTTTAGATCCACTTAGGATCTGTATTTTTCACATGGTATCAGAGCTGGTTGGCTTCTATTTACAGTAAGTATTCCATTTTTGGTGATATTTGGATGTTTGATCAAGTTCTAGCATGATTTTGCATTGCTTTGTTGATCAAATCTTACTAACCTTTGTTTTGTGAGTTGAACTTGTGGATCAAAAGCATATCTCAGGTCTATTGAAGATCAGAGGCTGAAAAGAAACTATTTTGGATCAGATCATAACACCTAATCATTTGTGATTGTGAGGCTTGTGCATATTCAATACTAACAATGTTCTTTTCAATCCTATTGTTGACAATCTCCATTCTTGGATGAACACTCTCCTTAAGTGGATGAAACTTCTCCTTAAGTGGATGACAAATGCTCTTTTGAGTGAGTTGTAATTCTCCTAAAGGCTGAGCAAAGCTCCCATTTGGATGAAAGATCCCCTTTTTTGGGTGAACATATTGTAAGCTCCATTGTGAAGAGCATATTGTAAAGATTGTCATCAATTTTGGCATAAATTTTGGTGTACTTTGTTGAGCATGTAAGTAACTCTCCTTATGTAATTTGATTGGAGCATTTGCTGGAAGGTGTTAACCATTATGCAAGTGTGTTTTCAGGTTCTTAACAGGTTGAGGAACATTCTCATGTGAAGTGATCTTAGATCTACATCTAAACACCAAGATTTGACAAGATAGTGAAGCTAGTCTTGTGATTCACTAAGTGTGCTCATTCATTCACCTCTAAATCTTGTATTTATCACTTGCTGGAGTTTATAAACTTTTAGAAGTGTGGTTTACATGTGGTTTTACAGGTTGAATCAATATCTTAGTGTGTTGATCATATGTTGATCAAGTTTGTTCATTACTAGGTAATCTTGGCATCCTAGTTTTGGGTATTTTCTAAGAATGCAAGTAACTCTTCACACCATAACTTGATTTGGTCACTTGCTAGAAAGTTTGAGAGCTTAAGCAAGAGTGTGTTCAGGTTGGTTTGATTTTGTAATCCATTCTTAGTGTGTGCAAAGTGTTGCATGTGTTTCAATCTTCCTTTCTATGCTTGGAAACCATCTAGGTTCAAGATAGAAGTGTTTTAGGGTCCTAAATCTTCATAGATCTCTTTATCTATCATTTGTTGAGAGAAAAGTGAGTGCTAAGTGCTTTAGGACAAAACCTAAAAGTTGAAGAAACATTAGAATCATGGCTTCCAATGGTGGGATCATGCTAGAGTCTAGTGAAAGGTTGAGTTCATCAAACTACTCTACTTGGAAAGTGAGGATGGAGTCCTTACTTGAGTTGAATGAACTCATGGACATAGTTGCAGAAATTGAAGAGAGACCTCTCACACTTCAAGAGCAACAAAGGTTTGATAAGAAGGCCAAAAGGGCTCTTCATATCATTAAAATGAATGTTACAAATGAACTTCTCAAGGAAGTTGGAAAGTGTCAAAGTGCAAGTGAGGCATGGAATGCCTTAAAGAAGCTCTTTGAATCAAAGTCCACATCTAGGGTATTGACCCTAAGGAGACAAATATTTTCTAGTAGGCAAAGAGAGGGTGAAAGTGCTCATGCATTTATCTTGAGAGTTAAGTCCCTAAGTGATGATTTAGCATGCATTGATGAGAACATAAAAGATGGTGAAATAGTCCAAGTTATGTTGAATGGTTTGCTAAATGAACATGCTAACCTTGTGCAAAGTTTTGCCATTCAAAGAGTCTTGCCAAGTGTGGTTGACTTGCAAGAAATCTTATTGGCTGAAGAACATAGGTTGCAATCAAAGCTTGATGGTGCATCCTTGCAAGGTGGAGGTGAAGAGGCTTTCTTCACAAAAGGCAAATTCAAGGGCAAAGGTAAAGGCAAAGGGAAATGGTCCAAAGGTGGTAACTTTGATCATGATGATCACTCTTCCTCTTCCTCTTCTACTAAGAACAATAAGTCAAAGTTCAAGTGCTTTTATTGTGGGATAAAAGGTCATTTTGCAAATGAATGTTATAAGAAGAAAAGAGAGCAAGGAGAGAGGCAAGGAAATCTTACAATAGATGAGGAAGAACATAACACATGTGAATCACTTGTTATGACTTCAAGTTTGTTAGCCAACATAGATGATAATGATCCTTGGTGGATTGATAGTGGAGCCTCATCTCACATGACAAGACATAAGGAATACTTTACATCCTTATTGTCTTATGAGGGAGAAGGTAACATCATCTACACTGCAAATGATGGTCAATGTGACATCAAAGGCATAGGCACTATTCCTATTTCCCTTTCAACAAATAGGAAAGCAAATCTTGAAAATGTTTTGTACATTCCTTCAATCACTAAGAATTTGCTTAGTGTAAGTCAAATGATTGACAAAGGACTTGATGTGGAGTTCATTGGAGATGCATGTTTGATAAGTAAATGTGGATCCTTGATTGCTCAAGGTAGGAGGCATGGTAAACTTTTCAAGCTTGATGCATGTGTGATCTCTAATCATGAAGGATGTATGGCTAGGGAGCAATTGACAAACCAAGAAGTTTGGCACAAGAGGTTGGGCCATCCCAACTTCAAATCTTTGGAGGTAATGGCAAAGAAAGAGCTTGTTCTTGGTCTCCCTAAAAGTCTTGTTGCAAACAATAGTGTTTGTGAACATTGTGCCTTGTCCAAATCTCATAGACTTGCTTATTCTAGATCTACTTCTAGATCTAAAGAAGCTTTTCAACTTGTGCATTCTGATATTCATTCTTCTAGTACAACTAGCAATGGTGGGGCAAAGATGTATGCAACTTTCATTGATGACTTTAGTAGGTATACTTGGATCTATCTTCTTAAAAGTAAGGATGAAGTGTTTGCTGCATTTGTCAAGTTCAAGAATGAAATGGAAAACCAATTCAATACAAAGATCAAATGCTTAAGATCTGATAATGGAGGGGAATACACCTCAAATAGGTTCAAAGACTTTTGTATAGCACATGGGATTAAGAGGGAGATGTCTAGTCCTAGGACTCCACAACAGAATGGAGTGGCCGAGAGGAAGAATAGAACCCTTTGTGAATGTGCCAAGGCAATGAGACTACATGCTAATCTTGCTAAGTCTTTTTGGGGGAAAGCTTTAGCATGTGCTAACTATCTATGTAATAGATGGACAAGTTCTTCCTTGGATGGTAAAACTCCTCATGAGGTTCTTTATGGTAGAAGGCCGAGTGTCAAGCATTGTAGGATCTTTGGATGTACATGTTTTGTCAATATCACACTTGATGATAGAACTAAAGAAGATCCTTCATCAAAGAAGGGTGTGTTTGTTGGCTATAGTGAAGTAAGCAAGGCTTACAAAGTGTACATTCCTTCTACAAAGAAAGTTGTCATAAGTAGGGATGTCATCTTTCATGAAGAGAATGTTTCTAATGTTGTTGATGTTGATGTTGATGTGCCTACTAATCATCATGATGTGCAAGATGTCTTGGATGAAGATGGAGATGCCACTCCAAAGCAAACTTCAAGGAAGACTCAAAGGCAAAGGGCTAAGCCATCAAGGCTAACCTATGATGAAAAAGGAAAGCAAGTGGTGGACAACTCTAACTTTGCTTTTCTTACCTCTTTTGATGAACCAACTTGTGTAGGTGAAGCAATTCAAAAGAAGGAATGGATCCAAGCCATGGATCATGAGCATCAAGCACTCATCAAAAGCAACACATGGAGGTTGGTAAAGCTTCCAAAGGACAAGAAGGCAATTGGTTGTAAGTGGATCTTCAAGATCAAGACAAATCAAGATGGATCAATCAACAAGTACAAGGCAAGGTTGGTGTCAAAGGGGTATGCTCAAGAATATGGTATTGACTATGATGAGACCTTTGCACCCGTGGCAAAGATGGTAACTATTCGAATCCTAATCTCTCTTGCAACTCTTTATGATTGGGATATGTGGCAAATGGATGTTACTAATGCCTTCTTGAATGGTGATCTTGAAGAAGATATTTACATGGAGCAACCCGAGGGCTATGTTTCACATGATGAGCCTAATCATGTGTGCTATCTCCAAAAGAGTTTGTATGGGCTAAAGCAAGCACCAAGGAGTTGGTATGCTAAGCTCAATTCCTTCTTACTTTCTCAAAACTTTGTTATGAGTGAGTATGATCATTCTCTCTACTTTAGATTGAATGAAAATGATATCACTTTACTTTTGATCTATGTTGATGACATTATCTTAAGTGGTGGTAACAATCTAGATATAGATGAAATCAAGATGGCACTCAAAAGAGAGTTTGAAATTCAAGATCTTGGTAAACTTCATTATATCTTAGGAATAGAGATTATTAGAACTTCTAAATCTACATTCATATGTCAAGAAAAGTATGTTAACTCTATTCTAAAAAGGTTTCATATGGAAGATTGTAAAGTTGTTTCTACTCCTATGGAATCAAATGTAAAGCTAACTACAAGAAGTAATGAAAGATCCTTCAAGGACATTACTCTCTATAGAAAGCTAATAGGATCTCTTATATGGTTAACCATCACAATACCTGATCTAAGCTTTGTGGTTGGTAAACTAAGTCAATTTATGCAAGATCCTAGTGAGGCTCATTGGAAGCTAGGAAAGAGAGTACTTAGATACATCTCGGGATCTAGAGATTTTGGCATCTTGTATGGAGGTACTACACCTAACCTTTGTGGATTTTCAGATTCAGATTCTGCAGGTGATCAAATGGATAGGAAGTCAACAAGTGCCTTTGCAATCTATCTTGGAGATGGAGTGGTCTCATGGCTATCAAAGAAGCAACCAACTATCTCTCTATCTTCCACCGAAGCCGAGTACAAGGCATTAACAACATGCACCAAGGAGATTCTTTGGATCAAGAGGATGTTATTGGATCTTCACTTGCTGGAACCAGAGAAGACTCCAATCATACTTTGTGATAACCTTTCAGCCCAAAGCTTGGCAAGCAATCCTGTTTTTCATGCAAGGAGCAAGCACATTGAGATTGCTCACCATTTTGTGAGAGATCAAGTCATTGCCAAAGAGGTGGAGCTTCAACATGTCTCTTCAAAGGAGTGTGTGGCTGATATCTTCACCAAACCATTGGGAAAGGACCTATATTTAATGCATAGATCTAATCTTGGAATGTGCTCAAAGACTATGTTGAAACTAGCATCCAATGTTGAAGAGGGAGTGTGAAAATTGTCAACATTTCCTAGCTAGTTTGAGGCCTAAATTGGCTAAAATTGTAAATAGTTTTGGTTCTGGAGTTTTGCACGTGTGAACCAGGCCACAATGTTTTTATTTACTGTATTTTTTCAGTATGATGAAGTGTCAAACTTCATACCCTTCAAAATGAGACCATTTTGATGTATTTTGGTCATATAAGCCATTTTTAGCTATTTTTCCTATATAGGGAATATCTAGGGTCAAGTACCTTCTAGAGAGAGGAGAGAGAGTCATCTTCCTCATCCATAAATAGTAGGGAAGTCGTGGAGAACAGGTTGGAGAAACCTTTTGTATGCTTCATTGAGATCAATAGATCATTGTCATTGTTTCTTCCTCCATTGAGAGCATTGTTGTGTGTATTGTCTTCAAGCTATTGTGTATGATCTTAGGTGCTTTCCAAAAGTGATAGGCTGATGTATTATGGACTGTATAATGCTATTTTGGGCCGCACTTGATGTTTATGGAAGTTTCCATTTGTGATAAATGCTTTTTGATCAAGTTCTTTGCATTCTAGGTAGCATAGAATGTGTTGCCAATTCCTAGCTTATGTAGTTTGGAGTGCAAGCATTCAAGCCAATGATCTTGGAGTTTAGATCCACTTAGGATCTGTATTTTTCACAAGAATATCTTCAAGAGCAAGCAAAGCACCTGTGGATATATCAACGAGTCTGCAGCCTACCTTGTTCAGGAATCGACGTCTATCCAAGAGGCACTCAGTCAGCCTGATTCCAATCTCTGGAAAGAAGCTCTGGATAAAGAGTATTTATCTCTTATCAAGAACAAACATGGACAATTGTCGAATTACATGCTAGCAGAAATGTAGTTGATTGCAAATGGATTTTCAAAGTCAAGTACAATGCAGATGGAAGCATCAACAAAAGAAAAGCATGACTTGTTGCCTACACTAAAACTTTCAGTCCAGTAGTCAAGCATTCTTCTATCAGACTTTTGCTATCATTTTCTGCTACAACAGATTTGGAAATACATCCAATAGATGTACAGACAACATATCTCAATGGAGTCATTGAAGAAGACATTTACATGGTGCAACCCAAAGGTTATATTATCAAGGGTAAACACAATCACGTGTTTAAATTCCATAAGGCACTTTGTAGTGCAGCAGTCTTTTATCATTATCACTTTATATGTGGATGATACATTGCTTTTAGCAACAATACCAATTTGATAAAAGAGGCCAAGACAATGCTATCTTCCGAATTCGACATGACCGATCTGGGCAAAGCTCATTTATGCCTTGGTATACAAATCCACAGAGACAGAATATAGAAGTTGGTCTACATTACACCACAGAAGTACATCTACAACATGTTAGTCAGATATAATCTGATGAATTGCAAGTTAGCTCTCTCACCAATGGAACCAGGTCTCAAATTGTCAAAGGACCAGTGTCCCCAAACAATTCATAAGAAGCAGCAGATGCGTGAGTATCCTTACCATTCTATTATAGGATATCTTATGTACGCCATGATCTATACCAGGACAGACATAGCTTTTGCAGTCAGCTCTCTCATTCAGTTTATGACTAATCCGGGTGTAACACATTGGAAGGCTCTTATTAAAGTCATGAGATATCTTTAAGCTAGTATGGATTTTTGCATTTGTTATGGAGCAGTCGACAGTGACAAACTCAATTTACTCAATGGTTACACAGATGCAAGTTGGGCAAGAGATGTAGACACTCGTAAATCCACTTTTGGATTTACATTCTTCCTCAACAACGGTCCAATTTCTTGGAACAGCCGCAAGCAATCTTCAATAGCTCTATCTTCCACTAAATGAGAGTATATTGCAGCCTCTCAACCTACAAAGGAAGCAATTTGGTTGAGGAATTTACTCTCAAATATTGGTCTAAATCCATATGCTCCGATGACATTATTTTGTGATAATCAAAGTGCCATTGCTTTATCAACCAACCCTAGATTTTATTCTAGGAGTAAGCACATTGAATTGAAGATCAATTTGTCAGAAGCAAAGTTTTCAACGAAGAGGTCAGATTGCAATATTGTAGAATGCAAGATATGACAATAGATATTTTTTACCAAAGCATTAAGTTTGGATACACACAAAAGATTCTATGTAGAACTAAGTTTGAAGGTCAAGGCATTCAAGGATTCAGATTAAGGGGGAGTGTTGGATTAGTCTCCTTCTTACTAATCGACTAATCGGTTTTAATCCTCATCTATTGTTTATCCAGCATTTTTTCATGTTTTTATACAATCGGCAGCATTACAAGTGTTTTTACACAATCTGCAAAAATACATGGAGTTCAACAACAGTGTCATATTTTTTGCCTGTCAAGAATTACGAGTAAAATTACACTGTCTCATTTTTCGCATTTTAGCGACACTGTTGCCTGTCAAGAATCTCGTGGAAAAATGCAGTGTCATCTTTTTCACATTTTTCATCTATCGGGATTTGCGAGCAAATATGCAGAGTCGAATTTTTCACTTTTTCAAAAGTGCCTCAAATGTTAAGGAATGACTTTGGCAAAGTGTGGGGCAATCCTAAATGCATTAATAATGCACTCTCAGGTTTTTCACAAAATCTTGACATTGTCGTCTTTTTGCGACAGTGTCGCCTGTGGCTGTTTTGGTTCATTTCTGCAGAAGTGACAGTCTAGTTCATTTATGCAGACAGACGATTTATGGCCAATTTCCACCGCTTATCAGCAATCACTGACAAGGAACTGGATGGATGCCAGCAGAGATCAACCAACTGGCAATCGCAATTGACGACCTAATTTCTTAGTATAAATAGATGTTCATATTCATACAGTTCAATCCATCAGAAGAAGCATTTGAATAGTTAGCTCTCTCTCTCTCTCTCTCTCTCTCTCTCTCTCTCTCTCTCTCTCTCTCTCTCTCTCTCTCTCTCTCTCTCTCTCTCTCTCTCTCTCTCTCTCTCTCTCAAGCCTACGAGCTTGAACACTCCTGAGCATTCTAGCTCACTTCTTAGAGTTGTTTTAGAGATTGCTATTGCGCTATTGCTTATCAGCAGAGCTACTTATTATCAGACTTATTTTCAGTTACTCAGAGACAACTTAGAGTGTGCGGTTTCTATCCGCTACTGTCTTGCACTCATTAGCATCTGATTTTGTTTTTATGAATCAATATCATCTTCTTATTGCATTCAGTATATGTCAAAATGCATGCATCTCTGTATTGCTTTTGTTGTAGGGCATCAAACTGTGTCTCAAGTACAGTACAAAAAAATAGAGTTTTGACTATAGAGAATATGCTCAGTGAATAGCGATTGGCGAACTTGCCACCTAAGTGATTGGGAGGCTTGGTAAGAATTCTTGATAGGTCATTGTTATCAAGTTTAGATATCACCATTGTACTTAGAAGGCTCTTTTTAGTCTACGGTTGCAGTTTCAAGCAATTTTGAGCACATTTTGGAAAAATGGCGGATTTGAATAAATCTGTGCTTGGAGAAGCTAGCAAATTGGATGGGGTGTCCAATTATAGCATTGGAAGTTTCAAATGAAGAGCATTCTAATGTATAAGGATATTTAGGACAACACCACTAGGGTGGAACAATTCCCAAATACAACTCCAGCCGATATTCACTCTTTTGACAAAAGGGAGCAAAAGGCTTTGTCATTGATCAATTTGGTTGTGAAGGACCACGTCATTGCCATATTAGTGAAGTTGGTGACTACAAGAGGCACTTGAGAGGCATTGCAAACACAGTTTCTAATGGCAAGCCCCTAATGTGGTCCAATGCAAACTCCATCGTTGCTTGATGCAAAGTATTTTATTACCTTCATTGATGAATATTCGAGTGTGAAAAAAGTACAAAAAGGACCAAGAGTGGATCCTAATCTGATCCTCAAGAGGGATTGGTTGTCAGATTACTTGATCTATCAATCTACTTGAGATTAAGATCAATCTAGATCAATTCTAGACACAAAATCCTAACAAGAACAATTATTAACTGAAGGTAGGTGTACTTTTTGGTTTCACACATGTGAAACACTGTCTGAGTACGGACTCCAACCTGAAAATCAAGTACACATTGATAGAACCTCAAAACAATCAAAACAAATGTAGACAAATGGAGAGAATCACTCAAAATTGCTTCCAAAACCAAGATTGGTGTCTCACACTGATTATGGCCAAATGTGGCTCTATATATACAATAAGTGAGAGCTCGTGGTATTGATCATCCCTTTTATCCCACATGTGTGAAGGTGCTTTGTCATATGATGATGATTCATGCAAAACTGACACTTGGACAAAACCTTCTATTTTGAGCACTTTTGGTCCATTTTCCTTCTATATGGAGATCTACTTGAAAATTTCTAGAAGTCAAAATTCGTCTATTTCACCTTATTCCACATGTGTGAGCTGTCCTCTACACATGGGATATGACACCTAACCAAAGGATGTGGCTCAAGCAATCAATAGATTGATGCCATGTGTCATATGTCTAGAAAACTAGTTTTTGGCCTTTTTAGCCACTAGAACTTGAACTAAATCATATGTACATCCTATATGATTATGGTACATGACAAGTACACTAGTTTCACACGTGGGAACAGGCTCCACACATGTGTGTTTATCTATATACAAGATTTTTTTGCCTCTACCAAGCTTATTTTTGCATTTTTCACACTCCTCCTCAAAAATCTAGCTTGCTAAATTTAGCTTGATGGAAAACATGATGATCTTGAACTGGACTCCATGGGCTGAATTGGTCTTTGCTGGTTCAAAAGGTGTGAAGATCAGCCAATGAGCTTGATATTGATCTAAAATCACCATATCCATGATAGTGCTTCTTTGATGTTGACATCTTTGATGAGCTTGAGAGCTTTGCACCATCCTAGCACCTCCAAAATTGATTCCTTCCAATTTTCATGTAGATGCTTGACCTTGAGGCTTGCTCCTTCACATGAGATATGCTCCTCTTTCCCTTGAAATGTGAGCCACATGGGTTCAACCATGTTTCTTGAGTTTCTTTTTGGAATCACAACTTGAGAAGGTCTCTCCTCCTCAATCCTTGGCACACTTGAACCTTGAGATAACTCCTTAAGATCCTCTTCATGATGCTCCTTCTTGATGGAAATCCGAGACCTCCATGTCTCATAATGATCATAACAAATATGACCATTCAATATGCACTTCCTATGATTATCAAGATTACTTATGCTAGAAACATAAGTCCAAAAATCACCACAACTTGGCATGATTTTTTCAATATTGAAATAAAAAGGTATTTCCATCTCAATAAGGCTAACTACTTGCTTATGGATATAAGTATCCACTTTGGATGCTTCACTTATTCTCATAAGAAGTTTACAACTTGCCTTTAGGATTGAAAGCATACAATTTTCATCTTTATGAATGAACACACCATTCATGATCTTATTGAAACCAAAAGATCCTACATTATGAAGATATTTCCATTTCCTTGACTTCATAACTAATGTAAGCTTACAAGGAAAACATATTTTGCTATCTTTTAAGGCATCACACTCAACTACTATTGCCTTAATCCACCTTTGAGATACAAAAATCTCTTCAAAGCAAAATGGTTCTTCATAAGTTGACATGAGAGCATAAATCAAACTATTTTCATTTTGTGATTGCTCCTTATTCTTGATTGATTTCTCTTGGATAATAACAATAAGTTTGAACTTGTCCAAAGTTCCAAGCAAAATACTTTCCAAGGACATGAAATAAATCCAAGTTACTTTCATGAAAGTGACATCTATCTTTGCATCTTGAACCAAACAATGCACTTCCAAATGAAAAATTTCAAAAGATTTGACATGTGTTGTGATGGACTCTTGAAGACAAATCTTGCAAGTCCTTGTGAGACTCCAAGCCTCATTCACCTTTCCACAAAGGAAGCACCTTTCCTTGGACTTTTCCTTCTTGTATTTGCATTTTGAGCTTGAAGGTCCATCCTTCACCTCGGCCCCCTTGATTTGGTTCTCCTTGGATGGATTGGTCTTCTTTTTGTAGCATCTTGAGAAAAAATATCCTCCCTTGCCACAAAGGTTGCACTCAGGATCCTTTCTTTCCTTCAATAGGATGCCACCTATTGATGCCATGTGAATAAAAACCTGTGATATGATTCTAAAAATGTATTTGTGACTTTCAAGAGACTAGATTTGAAACAATCTAGAAGGATCTACAAAAGATCTAGCTCACAAACCTAAGAATCAATCTTCACAGTAATGACTAGTCACTTGGAAACTTTGCTTTGATCACTAAGACAAAAGCACACAATCTTTGAATCAAAACACTAAAGAAATCAGATCCAATCTTGAGTTCAGGATGTCTCAAACGTCTCTTGGCATTTTAGCTTCAGCTATGCGTCCAATCTGTGTATTTGATATATTGAGGATAATAAGAGCAAAAGCTTTACCATCCTTCAATTTCCACTTTGAGTCATCGTCTTCAGGTTTTACTTCTGTACATGTAACAACATCCCATAACTCATTGGTGACTAGCAAGGTCTATTGAAATGGAAAAATAATCCATCTTGACTTTAGGCTTGCTACAAATATTGTACCATGCAAGTATGTTGTTCATAAATGCAAAATGCCAAGTTTGGCCTAGATAGAACTCGAGCTACATGGATATGTCATATCTCGATTGATGAGTACAACTTGCATATAGTTTGTAGACATAGAATTAGCAAAATTATGCTTGTAGAAACTCGTGGCAATTCACATCATTAATTGTAAGCGATCCATAGTGACATGCAAGGCATGCACAAAGTGTAATGGACACATGCATGATGATTTGTACATTTCTAGTTAGAACTAGCACACTTGGAAAAAGTTGGTAGAGTTTCATGCATGAGAAGTGACAAATGTCACATAGACTCTAGTTTTCACTTTAGATGTCATTAAATGATGGATGGATGTGGTTCTACCTCAAGCTACCTCAAACTCCATAAATATGCATAGCTTTCCTCATATTTTGTGATGAAGAACCAAAGCTTTGTAGCTATCTCATGCCATTTTGGATCCACACAATTTTTGTTGTTATCTCTCTATCTTTCTCTCTCTAACTCGTGTTGAGACTAATGCTAATACACTAATATCTTGTACTTTTGCTCATTATTAATTTATTGCTATCATATTCTGATGCTTAGCATGCTAGATTGTGATTAAGCCATATTTCTGAACTAGATCTTGTTAATCAATCTAGAATCAGGTTACTATGCTAATCACAAAGCTTAATTAGATCCATCAAACTTGTGAGCATTCCCCACACGTGTGAAATCTGGAAATTTTGTCATGGTATCAGAGCCAAATTGAGCTTTGTACAAGAAATTGAGAGCTAATTCAAGCAAAAAAACAGTTTTGCACTTTTTCTCACCTTTCTCTGAAGTGTATTTGGATTAAATCGGATTGGAACTGAATTTTCAGACCTGAATAGTAGTATCACGGAATTTTGGAATTTCACACGTGTGAAAGTCAGAGATTTTCAGTCCCTTCTAATTCCTTGCTTGTAGACCCAAAGATAGTGGTGTTCTAGCTTGATGGAAAGCTTATGATTTGACTATCAAGAGTTATAAGCTCTTAAAGAGGATAGGGATAGGTCCAAAATCCAAGTGACAACATTTTGATTTGATTCAACCTTGCTTTGTTTCCATCTAAGGAGGAGTTGTGGCATAGAAGATTAGGGCATCCTAACTTTCAATCTATGTCCTCTATGGTCAAGAAAGTGAAGGCAATTGGTCCTCCAAAATCTCTTTCCAAAGATTTCAAGCCTTGTGAGACTTGTCCTATTGCAAAATCACACAGAAAGCCATATCAGAAGTCTTTTACAAATATTACTCATCCTTTAGAGCTTATACACTCAAATGTACATTTTTTCTCTTCTAAAAGTATTGGTGGTGCAACATGTTTTGTCACCTTTATTGATGACTATACTAGATATACTTGGCTGTATCTACTTTCTTCAAAGGCTATGGTTTTTGATCTCTTCCTAATCTTCAAAGCTTATGTTGAGAAAAATTTTTCTCTCAAAGTTAAAGCTTTAAGATGTAATGGAGGAGGTGAATACATCTCCAACAAGTTTCATGAATACTGTGAAGGTGAAGGAATAAAGAGAGAATTTTGTTGTGCTTATTCTCCATCTCAAAATGGAGATGCTGAGAGGAAAAATAGATCTTTATGTGAATGTGCTATAACAATTCGAGTTGAAGCTTCTTTGTCTATTGAATATTGGGGTGAAGCTATAAAATGTGCAAACTACAAGCCTAGGAGGCTTACCTATGAAGATAGAGGCATGCAAGTGGAAATCAACTCCACTAGTTGTGCTTATTTTATTTCTCATGAGGAGCCAAAGGATGTATATGATTCACTCAACTCAAAGGAATGTACCTTGCCATGAAGGAGGAATACGATGCTTTGATTGCCAATAAGACATGGGAGCTTGTGGATCTTCCATCCAACAAGCACACCATTGGTTGCAAGTGGGTTTTTCGAGTCAAGTATAATCAAGATGGCACAATCAGCAAGTACAAGACTTTGTGCTACAGGTTTTGCTCAAGTTTATGGACTTGATTATGAGGAGACTTTTGCTTTTGTTGCAAAGATGGTATCAATTAGAATCATAATTTCTGTTGCTTGTTTTTTCAATTGGCAAGTTCTTCAACTAGATGTCTCTAATGCATTTCTAAATGGATATCTAGAAGAAGAGATCTATATGGATCAGCCTATTGGGTTCATCCATGACAAAAACAAAGTTTCCTTGCTCTTCAAAAGTTTATATGGACTAAAGCAAGCTCCAAGTTCGTGGTGTTCTCAACTTAACACCTTTCTTGAGTCACTGGGATTTAATCCTAGTAACTATGATCCTTCCTTATATGTCAAATTTTTTGATAAAGATATTGTCATCCTTCTTATTTATGTTGATGATATCATTCTGACAGGAACTTGTATCAAGTTAGTTGAGGAAACCAAGATTGCACATGCAAAAGAATTCAAGATGCAAGATCTTGGAAAAATTCACTACATTCTAGGATTAGAGATTGACTTTCTTAAAGATAAAGCTTTTGTATGTCAATCCAAGTATGCTTTTTCCAATGTTAAAAAAGTTCAATATGTTAGATTGTAATAGTATAGAAGCTCCTATGGAGCAAAATGTAAAAGACCCTAACAAAGGTGATGAAAGATCCTTCGTGGACATCACACTTTTTAGGAGTCTTATAGGCTCCTTAATTTGGCTTACAATAACTAGACCTGACATAAGCTTTAGTGTTCATAAGTTGAACCAGGCTATGCGAAATCCTACTATTTATCATTGGAAAATGGCCAAGAGAGTGCTTAGATATATATCTTCAACTTTTGATTATGGTTTATTGTATAAAAGTGAAGATCTTTCTATTGTTGGTTATTCTGACTCGGATTTTGCAAGTGATAGAGCAGATAAAAAATCTACAAGTTCTTATGTCATATATCTTGGAGGAAACTTGATATCTTGGCTTTCCAAAAGGCAAGATACTGTATCACTCTCATTGTGTGAAGCTGAGTACAAGGCACTCACTACAACAACAAAGGAAGTGCTTTGGATCAAGAGGTTACTAGTGGAGCTAAAGATAATCATGGAAGAGGACCTACCTATGATCATGTGTGACAATGTTTCAGCCCAAGCCCTTGCCAACAACCCAATATTCCATGCAAGGAGCAAACATATCGAAGTTGTACATCACTTCATGAGAGAGAAGCTTATTGGAGGGGAAATCTACTTGGAGCACATCGACACATCATCTTGTATTGCTGATATGCTCACCAAACCTTTGAGCAAAAGTTCCTTCGTCAAGCATAGAGCCAATCTTGGAGTAATACCAAGATCCATGTTCAAGTCAATATAGATTGTTTTTAGGAGGAGTGTTGAAATGGAAAAATAATCCATCTTGACTTTAGGCTTGCTACAAATATTGTACCATGCAAGTATGTTGTTCATAAATGCAAAATGCCAAATTTGGCCTAGATAGAACTCGAGCTACATGGATATGTCATATCTCGATTGATGAGTACAACTTGCATATAGTTTGTAGACATAGAATTGGCAAAATTATGCTTGTAGAAACTCGTGGCAATTCACATGCATTAATTGTAAGTGATCTATAATGACATGCAAGGCATGCACAAAGTGTAATGGACACATGCATGATGATTTGTACATTTCTAGTTAGAACTAGCACACTTGGAAAAAGTTGGTAGAGTTTCATGCATGAGAAGTGACAAATGTCACATAGACTCTAGTTTTCACTTTAGATGTCATTAAATGATGGATGGATGTGGTTCTACCTCAAGCTACCTCAAACTCCATAAATATGTGTAGCTCTCTCCTGATATTTTGTGATGAAGAATCAAAGCTTTGTAGCTATCTCATGCCATTTTGGATCCACACGATTTTTGCTTGTTATCTCTCTATCTTTCTCTCTCTAACTTGTGTTGAGGCTAATGCTAATACACTGATATCTTGTTATCTCTCTATCTTTCTCTCTCTAACTTGTGTTGAGGCTAATGCTAATACACTGATATCTTGTACTTCTGCTCATTATTGATTTATTAATATCATATTTTGAGGCTTAGCATGCTAGATTGTGATTAAGCCATATCTTCTGAACTAGATCTTGTTAATCAATCTAGAATCAGGTTACTGTGCTAATCACAAAGCTTAATTAGATCCATCATACTTGTGAGCATTCCCCACACGTGTGAAATCTGGAAATTTGTCAAGGTCTTCATCTTAAATTTCCACAAATGATAATTGGATCCATTCAGCTTGTTTGCGATGAGACCAGCTTTACTTTGAGAATCCATCTGGAACTTAGTCTGTCGATTGTATCGATGACGCTAAGATGTAGTAACGCCAATATTAGGAAATCAATTCTCTGATACTAAAAGGTCAAAAGGAACTGAAGAGTTTGATATCAATTTAATATCACAAAAGATATCAAGTATTAGAGCTTTCGCTCTGATATTGAAATAGTATTAGGTCCTGAAGAAGAATCAATGCTTCGATATCATGTAGGTATACTCTACTCTAATACCATGATATAATGCTCTGATACCATGTTAGAAATAGGATACATAATAGCAGCAAAAACTTCCTATTTCAAGTGAATGACTATGCCTCTCAAAAATTGAACAAAGTAGTAGTGATGGAAATCACGTTCAATCTTTAGCAACTAACTTTGAAATCGCTAGATACTAAATGATTATGTAGCCAAACATGAAGTATTAAATTTACAAAAGCAATACAGAGATGCATTCATTCTGACATATACTGAACGCAATAAAGATAGTATTGATTCAGAAAAACAAAATCAGATGCTAATGAGTGCAAGCCAATAGCTGATAAAAACCGCGCACTCTAAGCTGTCTCTGAGTAATTGAGAATAAGTCTGATAATAAGCAGCTCTGCTGATAGGCAGTATCACAATAGCAATCTCTAAAACAACTCCAGAGTCATTTCTGTAACACTTGAGACACTTTTGAAAGAGCGAAAAATGCGACTCTGCATATTTGCTTGCAAATCCTGACTGGCAAAAAATACAAAAAAGGCGATACTGCATTTTTTCACGAGATTCTTGACAGGCGACAGTGTCGCTAAAATGCGAAAAATACGACACTATAATTTTACTCGTAATTCTTGACAGGCGAAAAATACGACACTATTGTCAAACTCCTTGTATTTCTGCAGACTGTGCAAAAACACTTGTGATTCTACAGACTGTATAAAAACACGAGAAAATCCATAGAACTGGATAAACAATGGATGAGGATTAAAACCAATTAGTCAACTAGTAAGAAGGAGACTAATCCAACATAGCTGAAAGGAAGAACCACACACTGCTGCTAGGGCAATGATGGCACACATGGGGATTGCATATAATTCATTTTTGGTCGAAGTCGTGAGAAAGGCCATATCTTTGCAAAATAGAAGCCCAATAGTTGCTATATCTAATTGTACACCAAATGAGCCATTCAGTGGAAAGAAGCCTAAGATGATTGGTTTGCGTGTATTTGGATGTCGAGTTTATGTTCATATACCCAAGAGTTAAAGAAGCAAAATGCAAGTGAAAGCTTTGAAGTGCATCTTCATAGGGATGAGCAAACCAAGGGATGTAGATGCTATGATCCACTTGGATGACAAATGCACATAAGTCGTGATGTCATATTTGATGAGATTCATATGTTTGGTGATGACAGAAAATATAGTGATGAACTATCTAAGCTTCTCATTGAGGATGAAACAATACCACCACCACAAGTTGATCATCAAGTCAAAGATGAAGGCCATGGTACTGTGGAGACAAGATGGAGAGTCAAGGCCGAACCTATTGGATCAGAAAAGATCAAGGTTGCAAGTAATAAGATGAAGGAAAAGGATGCGCCTTGAGACACATATTGACCTCATAGCAGATCACCTCAACATAAGCTACCTAAATGGTACTCACAGCTCATGGATGACAAGGAAGTCAAGGTTTCCTAGTCTAGCAAGTAGGAAGAGCTATGTCGTTCCACGATGGAGAAGATAGAACCTTATGTGTAATGTCATTCATTGCAAGGAACTCTCCTGCTATGAGGAAGCCAAAGATGATGGATATGGAAAAAGGCAATGAAAGAAGAGATAGATTCCATCAAGTGACATGATACATACAGATTGAATCAATCTATGCAAGATCCCTCCATGTATCATTGGGAAATGGCCAAGAGAATCCTTAGATACCTCTCAAATACTATAGATTAGGAATTTTTTACAGGGGAGATGCTATATCATTACATGCCTTCTCAAATTTAGATTTTTCAGGTTTCAAGGTGGATAGAAGATCTGCAAGTGCTTTTGTATGTTTCATAGGTGAAGGAGCAATCTCATGGCTATTGAAAAAACAATAAAAAATTTCTCTATCCTCAATTGAAGCTGAATATAAGGTGCTTACAACCACTACCAAGGAGATATTATTGATCAAATGGTTTCTTATAGAGCTGCATGTGCTTAGATCTAAATATGTTTTCTTGATCAAGTGTGATAGCCTCTCTTCTCAAAGTCTTGCTACCAGTCCAGTTTTTCATGCTCGAAGCAACCATATAGAAGTTTGTCACCATTTTGTTCGTGAAAAGGTTCCAACAATGGAGATCCATTTGGAGCATGTACCAACACTAGAATGCTTGTCTGATATTCTTACTAAAACACTTGCAAGAGGACCATTTGCTGAGTTTAGATTAGCCCTTAATATTTTAAGTAAATCTATTTTGGTAAGTAGCATAGTTTTGAGGAGTAGTGTTAAATTTGGCAAAACTAGCTATCATAATTTTGTCATTTGACTTGTTTGACCACATGACTATCATATGCACATATTTAGAGGCATGTTTCATTCTTCATTATTTTACTTATCAGCCTGAAACTCGAGGCTATCTAGATGTAGAAGTGATTGCAAAATTCAAGCAAGTTAGTAGAGTAAATTATGTTTTTTGATCAAGAGGTGCAAAAGATGGTGACATAATTTGAGGACCTTGATTATAGTTATGATTAAGGTGGGTTAAAAAATATTTTAAGGGTGTTAAAACCCTAATATCAGGTCAAACTTTATAAAGGATGGAGTTTTCCAAACTATTTTTCATCATGAGAAAATTCCAAGATAGTAAGATTTTCTATCTTTCAATCTACATTGTTTTGTGATAGCAATATTCCATTGTTTTGAAGGATTGTTCTAGATGTATTTTATGGTAGATTAGGCGTACCAACACCTAGTTATATGCTATAAATACTTGAAATTGTTTTGGTTTCAAATGCTCAAGTAGATCTTTCATTTTGTGCCTAGAAAGCTAGGAATTGTCTAGCTATTGGAAATTCAACCCAATAGGTTCTTGCGCAAGCACACCCACTTGGATTCTTGTGCTTAATCATTTATGAAATTAAAATATCTGATTTTTATCAAGTTCTATGATCTAAAGTGTAAGTAAAAAGTTAATGAGGACATGTTAGGTACTTCATATATTTAAGATGCTATTTCCAACCCTTCAAAACACTCTACATTTGTCAATAATTGAGTCGATGGTGATGTACATTAGCCACAACATGAGCGTGAAATGTGAAGAATTGGAAAAGATTCTCTATGTTAGATATAGGGGTCTTATGTTTTTTACATCAAGCATCTAGGTAAAGGATGTTGATAGGAACAAATATGGCATAGATGGCAAATTATGCATTTCCACTTGTAATGCCACTATTGAGCCAAAATAGAGTAAGAGGCTAAACTCATGCCAATTAGAGTGTAGACAAGTGTAATACCTTTGTTTGATGAATTCTAAGAGGTCCAGTAGGATTCAGAGGTGGAACCATGTGAGGTCCAATAGGAATTTGAGGTGTGCTTGAATATAGTCCAATAGAATTAAGAGGTGCATGGATCAATGGTCCAATAGGATTAAGAGGTGACAAAACATCTTAGGAGATCACAAGTACATGTAGTGGACAATCCACACGTGTGAAATCAACATGGTATCAGAGCCTACCTAAGGTTACCATGCATTTTGATCCATTTAAGTGAAAACTATTCATCAATCTTGAGATAGAAATTGTCAAGGCCCATTTTCCTAGCTATCTTGTTCAATTTTGGATCAAAAGAGATCAAAAGGACATTGATTGGGTCTAACCTGATACTATACGAAATCAAGTGCTCAGACACGTGTGAGGAACATCCAATTTCAATTTGGAAGTTCTCTCTCATGCTTGATCCATTTATCTTGCTTGATAGCTTGTTTTGAAGCTATTTTTGTCTAGTTTCTAATGCAACTTGTTTCACTCCATTTGGTTGAGCCAATCAGAAGTTATAAGCTTTTGAAGAGGGTTAGGTAGGGCACCTAGACCTGGGTGGACACATTTGGTTTGGTCAAGAGATTTCTTGGTTGATCCAAAATCACAGTTGTATGCTTACCAATCTCATCTATATGTGGTCTAGGCACTGTTTTGAGATCTTAGCCATTTTGTTTCATGCAATATCATTGTATTTGAGTCAAATTTGGTTTCTTAGTGACGTTCTAAGAGTGTTTGATCCTAACTCTGCCTATACTCCATCATTTGATGTGAAATAGATCTTGTTTTAGAGAGATTTGTGTAGCTAGTGAGAATCAATTCACAAATAGTTGCAAGATCTTTCATAGGAGGAGATAGTACTCTATTATTGGATCCTATTGAGAGTGTGTAGCAACATTTATTGTTCATCATTTGAGTTTTCTTCACTTCAAATGTCTTCAATGGGTTCATCCTTGTTGGAACCAAGTGAAAGATTGTCCACTTCAAACTATTCAATTTGGAAAATGAGGATGGAGTCCATCTTGATCCTTCAAGACGTGATGGACATAGTTCTTGGCCTTGAAGAAGAACCACAAGTTCTTCAAGAGGTTCAAAAATACAAAAAGAGAGCTAGGATGGCTCTCCACTACATTAAGATGAATGTCTCTAATGAGATATTGAGGGAGATCGGTACTTGTACAACTGCCAAAGAAGCTTGGGATTGGCTCAAGACTATCTATGAGGCTAAGAATACCTCTAGGCTTCTCACTCTTAGGAATAAAATCTTTCAAAGTAGCCAAAAGAGTGATGAGAGTGCATCTAGTTATGTTTTGAGAGTAAAAGATATTCATAGAGAACTTGCTTGTATTGGTGATTCCATCAATCAAAATGAGCTAGTTCAAGTCATTCTCAATGGCTTGAGAAGTGAATTTGATAACCTTGTCCAATCCTATGCCATTAAGGAGGCGCTACCAAGTTTGGAGGCTCTCCAAAGTGTGCTAATTTCATAAGAATCAAGACAAGAGTACAAGCTCTTGAGGATGGACAAGCTCTCTCTCACTCATAATGATGGAAAAGCTCTCTTTGCCAAGGATAAGCACAAAGGGAGGAGCAAGAACCAACATCAACAATCCTCAAGCAAGGACAAAGTCAAATCCAAAGACAAAGATGAGGAGGAAGATGATTCCTCTAATGCTTCATCATCCAAGCTCAAGAAGAAGAAGATCAAGTGCTTTTATTGTGGCAAGAAAGGCCATTATGCCACCAATTGCTTCAAGAAGAAGAATCAACTCAAGCAAGCCAACATTACCAATGAGAAGGAAGACACTATTGCAAGTGATGGAGAGGGATCTCTTATGGTCTCTAGTTTCTCATCTACTCCTTTCAAGAAGGACGACCTATGGTATATTCCTATGGTATATTGATAGTGGAGCCTCTTCACATATGTGTAGCTCCAAGGACTCTTTCTCTTCTATTGCACCTTATGATGGAGTCAAGAAATCAATATACACAACAAATGATTTTGAATGTCCTATTGAAGGCATAGGGAACATTCCCTTGAAGCTTGCATTCTCTAAAGTTCTTTCTCTCTCTAAAGACCTTTATGTACCTAAGCTTACTAAGAATCTTATTAGTGTTGGCCAATTGCTTGATAATGGTCTTGATGTAAAATTCAATGTTGATACTTGCACTATCAAAAAGAATGATGAGATACTTGCATTAGGATCTAGATTTGGAGGCATCTATAAACTAGATCCAAATGAGTATGTGAATGCTTGTAATGTTGCTCTTGTGAACAAGCTCTCTATGGAGGAATTATGGCATAGGAGGTTGGGACATCCCAACTACAAATCCATGCTCTCTATGATCAAAGAAGCCAAAGCTATTGGCTTGCCAAAGTCATTCTCCAAGAAGATCAAGCCTTGTGAGGCTTGTGCTATTGCTAAATCTCACAAAAAGCCATTTACAAGAACTTCTATCAAAAGAAAGCATCCTTTGGAGTTAATCCACTCGGATGTGCATTCCTCATCAATTACAAGCAAGGGAGGAGCCACTTGTTTTGTTACTTTCATTGATGATTTCACAAGATTCACTTGGATATATCTTCTTGCTTCTAGATCTATGGTGTTTGATCATTTCCTTATTTTCAAAGCTTATGTAGAGAAGCAATTCTCATTCAAGATTAAAGCTCTTAGAAGTGATGGAGGTGGTGAATATATCTCCAATAAATTTCAAGATTTTTGTGAGCTTGAATGCATCAAAAGAGAGTTCTCTTGTGCCTAATCTCCATCTCAAAATGGAGTGGCCAAGAGAAAGAATAGATCTCTATGTGAATGTGCAAAATCTATGAGAATTGAGGCATCTTTGCCCAAAGATTTCTGGAGAGAAGCCATTAATTGTGCAAATTATCTTTGCAATAGGCTCCCACATATAGCTCTTGGAGGAAAGTCACCATATGAAATCTTATATTTGAAGAAGCCTAAGGTTGATCACCTTAGAGATTTTGGATGCATATGCTTTGTCTATATTCCCTTGGAAACAAGGAAGAAGAAAGATCCTAGTGCATGCAAAGGGATCATGGTTGGATACTCATCCACCAAAAAAGCCTATAGAGTCTTTATACTCTCTACTTCTCAAGTTATTGAAAGTAGAGATGTTGTCTTTCATGAAGATCAACACTCATCTTTTGAAGAGGCCGAGATCAAGAAGTCTATGGATGCATCACCAATTATTGATTTTGAAGACAATCATGATGTGATGGGGTCGAGATTTGAAGAAGACTCTCCTCGGATTTTCTCACCAAGAAGATCCATGAGAGATAGATCCGAGCCTAAGAGGCTCTCACGTGTTGACAAAGGCAAACAAGTGGATCTTGATTCCACTAATTATGTTTTTTATGTCTCTCATGAAGAGCCAAAGAATGTACAAGAGGCACTCAATACCAAGGAGTGGTATGATGCCATGAAGCAAGAGTATGATGCATTGATCACCAACAATACTTGGGAGCTTGTGGATCCTCCATCCAACAAGCATGTGATTGGTTGCAAGTGGGTATTTCGGATCAAGTTCAATCATGATGGCACCATCAAGAAGCATAGAGCAAGATTATGTGCCAAAGGATTTGCTCAAATCCATGGCCTTGATTATGAGGAGACCTTTGCACCCGTTCAAAGATGGTGACAATAAGAATTCTTATTTCTCTTGCTTGTTTCTTTAAGTGGAAGGTGTTCCAATTAGAAGTATCCAATGCTTTTCTAAATGGTTATCTTGAGGAGGAGATCTATATGGAAAAACCTCAAGGATTCATCAAGGATGAGTCCAAAGTGTGCTTGCTCTTCAAAAGTCTTTATGGACTCAAGCAAGCACCAAGATCATGGTATTCAAGACTTAATTCTTTTCTTTTCGCACTAGGATTTACTCTTAGTGACTATGATCCTTCCATGTATCTAAAGTTTGTTGATAGCAATATTGTCATTCTTCTAATTTATGTTGATGACATTATTCTTTGTGGAAGTTGTATCAAGCTAGTTGATGAAACTAAGCTAGCACTTGGATGTGAGTTTAAAATGCAAGATCTAGGAGAGATACATTACATCCTAGGACTAGAAATTGATTTTTATGAAAATCATGTCTTTATATGCCAATCTAGATATGCTCACTCTATGTTGAAAAACTCTCATATGGAAAATTCTAAGAGCATAGATACTCCAATGGAGCAAATTGTAAAAGATCCTAATAAAGGTGATGAAAGATCCTTTGAGGACATCACACTTTTTAGGAGTCTTGTAGGCTCCTTGATTTGGCTTACCATTACTAGGCCCGATCTAAGTTTTTGTGTGCACAAATTGAGTCAATTTATGCAAGATCATAAGATCCATCATTGGAAGATGGCCAAGAGGATTCTAAGATATGTATCTTTATCTTGTGATTATGGTCTACTTTATAAAAGTGAAGATCTATCCATTGTTGGCTACTCGGATTCGGACTTTGCAAGTGACAAAATGGATCGAAAGTCTATTAGTGCATACACTATCTTTCTTGGAGGCAATCTAATATCTTGGCTTTCCAAAAAGCAAGATACTATATCTCTCTTTTCATGTGGGCCGAGTACAAAGCACTCACTACAACTACCAAAGAGGTGCTTTGGATCAAGAGGTTATTAATGGAGCTAAAGTGCATCAAGGAAGATGATCTACCAATGATTAAGTGTGATAACATCTCGGCCCATGCTCTTTCCAATAATCCCATATTTCATGCAAGAAGCAAGCACATAGAAGTGGCACACCATTTTGTGAGAGAAAAGCTTATTGGAGGAGAAATCTATTTGGAGAATGTCAACTCGTCCTCTTGTATTGCCGATCTACTCACCAAGCCTTTGAGCAAAAGTGTTTTCATCAAGCATAGATCTAATCTTGGAGTTATATCAAGATTAATGCCTAAATCTTCATAGATAATTTTTTAGGAGGAGTGTGAAGAATTGAAAAAGAATATCTATGTTGGATATAGGGGTCTTATGTTTTTTACATCAAGCATCTAGGTGTAGGATGTTGATAGGAACAAATATGGCATAGATGGCGAATTATGCATTTCCACTTGTAATGCCACTATTGAGCCAAAATAGAGTAAGAGGCTAAACTCGTGCCAATTAGAGTGTAGACAAGTGTAATACCTTTGTTTGATGAATTCTAAGAGGTCCAATAGGATTTAGAGGTGGAACCATGTGAGTTCCAATAGGAATTTGAGTTGTGCTTGAATATAGTCCAATAGAATTAAGAGGTGCATGGATCAATGGTCCGATAGGATTAAGAGGTGACAAAATGTGGTCCAATCATAGTTAAGCATAGTGGTAGCTCGTGGATCTACTAGTATCATTGTACTCCTCATTTTGGATCTAATTGATTTGGTGATTGTGTGGATTTTGAGTGTCATTGAATTTCTAGCTTTCTCTCTCTACCCGAGAGCTCATGATGGTTTTTCTCTCTCTACCTGAGGAGAGCAGCTTGTTTTTACTTAAAATATTTTTTTAATACTTCCCACACGTGTGAGTTAGAGTTGGAAGTAATTGAATGCATGTAGTAGTGTGTTTTTGCCATAGGATCTAAGATTGATCTTGAATCTCAATCTAGTCTTGATCTTGATACATCTACACATCTTAGGAGATCACAAGTACATGTAGTGGACAATCCACACATGTGAAATCAGCATGAAACTCCAAGAAGATCAAAGTATCAAATATTTTCACCAAAGAGATTTATTAATGAGGCCTTTGTAATTTTGCAAAGGATCCAACCATTGTAGAAGAAGTGATAAGTAGTCTTAATGTAGAGCATTGGAAGTCAGCAATAAATAAAGACTATCAATCTCTTATCAAGAATAAAATGTGGATTGTCACAAATCTACCACCCGATAAAAGTATTGTAGTGTGCAAATGGATTTTCAAGTTCTCATATTTCTAATATTGACTTTATGCAAACTTTTAGTCCTATAGTCAAGCTTAGCTCCATCAGACTTCTTTTAATTTTGGTAGTTCTAGCAGATCTTGAAAAACATCAAATGGACAAAAATTTTTAATGGTGTTATTGATGAAGACATATACATGTCAAAATATAAGGTTATGAACTCGAAGGCAAAGAGCATCCAGTGTGCAAACTTTATGAAGCTTTTACGAGCTTAAGTAGTCACCATCTACATGGTTTCAAAGGATCAACACAATTTTATACCTAGCTTAGTTGACTCTAATGTATACTTCAAGGTAGTAGTATCATCTTTCATCATCATCAAATTTTATATTGATGATAATTTACTCTTCAATAGTAGTGCTTCATTATTTAGTCAACAAAGGCATATACAAAACTTATTGGAGAAGCATAACACGGCCAACTACAAATCAACAAATTCTCCATTGGATCCAAGAGTAAATTTTTCTAAGGGATGATTCTAATAGTCTCAAAAAGAAATGGAAAAGTATTATTATCATTCAGTTATCAACTCCTGATGATTGACTTGTTTTGAAAAATAGTTTCAGGTTTCAAATTGATTCCCAGTGTGATGAGCAAGCCATTTCTAAATGGAAGCTCAGGGATGGTAAGACTTCATCTTAATCACTCTTAATATATCAGACACATAGATTGTTCACATCAGACAAGCCCAATCTTTAAAAGAAGCTTGGGACATTTTGAGCACACTCTATGAAGTGAGAGATGTTACTTCGAAATTGCATTTGAGGAATAAATTTTTCTCACTTAGAATGTCAAAAGGTGATTCTATCCAGAATCATATCAATCAATCTAAGACTCTTTTTGAGCAGATGGCATCAACATGTTCAGTGATCGAAGATTCAGATGCTATCATGAGCTTATTGTTTAGTCTGCCATCCTGAAATGAAAACTGGGTGACGGTCATTTTGACCCACTCAAAGCCTATTAGAGGAGTTCTAAATATAAAAAAGACCCTTTGTAAAGATTCTTTTTATATTTTTTCTCAATTTTCTCTTACACATGGACCAATCAAACACTCAAATTTGAAATCTACGTAACGTAAATTTTTGAGTCCACATTTTGATTCCACACTAAAAATGGCATAACTTCTTAGTGGTAAGTCCAAATTTAGCAAAGCTTGGTGCATTGGAAAGCGCTCAACAAGGGATTTCCAATGATATGTTACATGACATACTTTTGAGCTACGATTAAAAAGTTATGGCAAGTCAAAAGTATTAGTGTTATAATATTTTAATAATATAAACTACATCTTGCACGAATTCTTAAAGGGTCTTTTTGGAACTCAAAACTCCTCTAATGCTTTCCTTTTCTAGAGTCATATCCATGCTACTGGAAGAGGAGATTCGAAGAAATGGTACTACATCCTCATCCTCCATCAAAAACTCACA
Source organism: Diphasiastrum complanatum (assembly GCA_029204225.1). NCBI lineage: Eukaryota > Viridiplantae > Streptophyta > Lycopodiopsida > Lycopodiales > Lycopodiaceae > Diphasiastrum > Diphasiastrum complanatum. Next base: position 21,998,997 of record CM055102.1, read on the forward strand.
AGCTCTTTACTACAAGAGAGGCTCGAAGAAGTAACCGAAGAAGAAGAACAATAAAAGAAAAAGACAAACAATTCGCAGCCAGACCTGAATAAGAATCATCAACCTACTCAACAAGAAGAAGACATTTTGTAAATACTGCAAAAGGACTAATCATGAGATTCATGACTATTGAATACTCAAGTTCAGCGACAAGAAGAAGAAGCAACTGGACCAACAAGCCCATGTAGTAATAGAAATGCAATAGAACCTCGAAGATGATGATAAGCATAATGCATTCATGGTGAATCATCACCATGTTGATTAAGAAAAGGAATGGTTCCTCGATTCTGGAGTGACACAACACATGACAAGCAATCAAGAATGGTTCCATGACTATTCGGCTACAAAGATATTCGTTCACCTTGGAGACAACAACTCGCACATGATCGAAGGTGAAGGTATCATCAAGTTGAAATTTCAGAATGGACAATCCAAACTCATTCCAAAAGTGCTACATATTCTAAATATGGCAACCAATCTATTGTCTATTAGTAGAACTATTGATTTAACACATATGGTAGAGTTTGGATCCGATTCTTGTAAAATTCTCAATAAACAAATGAGAATCCTTACACTTGAAAAAAGACAAGGATATTTGTATCGGTTTATGCAACACTACTTTGCGATTGATCATGCTTTAAGAGCTCAGTTTTGATTAATAAAAAATTGATTTGGCATTATAGACCTGGGCACTTGAATTGTGCATCCATCGCAAATATATCTAAACATTCTTTAGTTCTTGATTTTGATTATCAAACTATCGACCCTCTAGTCTGCCATAGTTGTATCATAGGAAAGCATATTAGAAGCCTTTTAAGTCAAATCAAGAACATGTATGTAGCAATATATTAGACATAATTCATTCAAATATGTGTGCTTTAGTCTATACGAACTTGAGCTCAAGTGTGTACAAGTGGAAGCGAACCCTCCCAAGGCATCAACATAATTTCTAGATCTTTATACTAAGTGGATGCTTGAGCCGAATTGGAGATGAAATTTGTATTGGTGGATGAAGAGGTGGGTGGAGGATGAGCAAGTTAAGACATGAGGGGAAAACTGAACAAGTTAAGACATGAGGATGAGCAAGTTAAGACATGAGGGGAAAACTGAACAACATGTAGATCAACTCCATCTTGGCACCAACACTTGTTCTAGCTATAGCTATACTCAAAGAGAACATACATATACCATTTTTTGGACCAAAAATGTAGTGTTCATCTAAATAGAGACCCAACTTATTTAAAGGGTATAATCTTTACAATTATATAGCCTAATCAGTATGTATTTGGGAGTGCTCTCAAAGCGTTGTCTCAAGGTAAGTGTAGATTTCAAAAATTGGGCGGAGAACGATCATCAAGGTAAGATACACTGAGATTATTTCGATAATTCATATCATTGAGTGCCATACTCAATTGCTAGCAAATCTGCATGTATGATAGTGTAGCCGGATTTGGCACAACTTCCCTATGACTAAACCTATATGGTTATTCAAAAATAAGGTGGCTACTAGGCATTAGTCGAATCTTATGATCTATGAACTGAGCAAGTGGTAAACCATCTGGGAGTTCCTTTAGAAAAACAGTTGATCTATTTTTCTAGATGTGATCGTTATTGGACTCTCGAAATCAGACAATACTTCATTGTTGCATCGATTATGGGTGTTTTGATCGTCACGTTGCTTGAAGTTTGTTATTCTTTTTAGGGCACCATTTTGCAACTTGACCAGGTTTATCATAATAAAACATAAATTTTTCTTAATAGCCATTTTTTGAGATCTATCTTTTGTCGTAGGTTTCTTATTTTTCTTTTTCTTAGCAATGGCATCAAGTTCAACAAAAAGTTTCTTTCTTTTACAAGAGGACAAACCTTTTGAAAGACAAGAAAAAAAAAACAAACAACTATGAGCCCAACAAGTTAAAAAAAGTTACAAAAATTTGGAGACTACTAAAAGAGATAGTTATAAACTCTCCACCAGAGGAAAACATTACTAGAAGACCAAACAAAAGCAATTTCTTGACCATTATAAAGGCTAAAGGTAGAAGTAGGAGAGCTATAGGCTCAAGATCAATGCTTTAGCCATTCGTAAAGGTCTATTTGCCCCTTCTAGATCTTTTTCATTTTTTATTATAAATATCATCACTTGGATTGTACATGGGCTAAATTGTGTTGCTTTTAGGAGTCTTTGAAAAGCTATTTTTTCTCTTTTACGTATGTTGATATATTTGTCATTTTTTTTCAAAAAACTAGATTGACTAGTGTTTTGCTAGAGGTCCTCATAGCATTTCTAGGAGCCAACTTCGCTTATTTTGTTGTTACCCTAAGAAGAAGAGATAAAAAAATAATGAGATTGTCTTGACTCCAAGCCTTCCAAAACTGGAATGCCACTTAGGTTCTACATTCTTCAAAACCTACCTACTATTTATAGCTATAAATAAAGACTCTCTCTCCTCAAAGTGCATGAGTTTAGCCAAACTTATCAACAACTAGCCCTAAAATAGTCATATTGGCCAAAATTGTCAAACTAAAGCTCAAAATGAACTTTTAATGACTAAGTGACCAAATAACTTGGACCCAATTCTAAAAATATCATGTAAACTGGTTTTACACGTGGGAACCAACCATGCACACTTTATTTGCATATTTGGCCTCATATAGACCCAAATTGCCAAACTATGTAGAAAACTAGTTGACATTTTTCAAACTAATGTCCAAGGACAGCATAATATCTTGCCATTCCTTTGAAATTGGAAGATATCTTATTGGTTGTACCATAAGCGATATTGAATTCTTGTTTATTGTCTACAAAATATACTCACCTTATCCCAAAAGGTTCATAACTAACTTCTGGAAAACTACGAACCTCTCCAACTCCTTTCCTTATATTTTTGTCGATGACTTTAGTTCATATCTTAAACATGCAAATGGGCTTTTGTAGAATTTCATGTGCTAAGTGAGTAGCATGGGACACCCCTCTAAATAAATATCATGTGTTAAGTGAGTAGCATGCGACACCCTTATAGATAAAGTTGACTTTGCTGATTGCATTGGCATATGGCCATCCCGCCCTTCCCACATAGGAACAATGGCAATTCTTTCCCTTCTTCAGGTCCACTAGATTAGTTAGGTGTATTTACACTCTTCCCCTCTCTAATCACAAGCCTATTCATATGGCACATCTCTTGTTTCTTAGGTTTTTTTTAAATGCTCCTCCATTTACATTATGAACAATTCTCATTTATGGATATCTGAAGGTATGCAAAGCATTAGAAAGGCCATGAAGAATATTTCTGAACGTGACGTATATATTTTTAAAGCCAAGGCCTACCTCGTAGACTATGGCACATAGTAGAAATTGAAGGCCTCTTTTTTTCTACCTTTTTGCACCATAAGAGTAATTGGCATTACCTGTAATAGAATTTTTTAAGCTTATCCTAGCTAGAAATTGGGTAAAGATATGGACTTAGTCCAACTGATAAAAGTATTATCTTTGCCTCTAAGTTCTCTTTAGTTGGTTCTTTTCAAGCAAACAAATCATGCCATAATTCTATTTATAAAGCACATTGTCACAAATGAAACAAGCCTTTCAGTATGAGCAAACCAACTCTATTTTTATGTTCACCCATGTTGTCGTCATTATGTTTTACAATGTGTAATAAATGGTTACATGTGGTAATTTGATGGTCAATGCCTAATGACATGAGATGAATGAAGAAAAGTTGGTTGATGGTAAGGCAAATCAAATTTTTTGGTTTTAAGATAGTGTGTCTCGTCATTCACAAACAAATAAAGAAGTACATGATAGGATCTAGTTAGTTAAATGTAAATACTCACACTCTCAACTAAAGTACAATGGTTGAAAATTTCTAAAAATTAGAATTGTTGTCCTCCAAAAAGTGGTAAGTTGGTGATGACTTACTTCATCTACCCTAGGTCACAAGTTCAACTTCAAAATATTAAAAAAATTAGGTCTTACATGATAAACCAATAAAGAGTTCTACTTTAATTTTTGTATGTGGAGACTTTAGGCTTCAATAGTAGAATAACCATTTACCACAATCATTTTGGGTCATTTTCTATTCATTGAGATTAGTGCTTCTATGGGCTTGATCTTACTCCAAAAATGTTCAAGTCTAACCTCAAACTATCATGAACATATCAAAACTAACCAATGCTTTTCAAATAATTACTGAAAAAAATGGAGTTGTTGTCTCATTGCTGACGACTTGAATTGAATTGAAACTTCATTTATTCTAAGAGACAAATCCCAATGTACATAGTAGATCATAATGGTACCTTGTACTATGATAAGGTTTTCCATTTTTTGTCTTGTTACTTATAGACTTGTATAAGTGGAGAGGCCACATGTATGTGCACTATGAGATGATGGGTTGAGACTTGATGGACTGAACCTCTTTGGGCTTAAGAAAAAGTGTATATGATCACAATATTCTGAGAAAAAGGTTGTGGATTATGATGGGTACTAATCGTGCTTGTTTTTGTTGGTGATGGTGAGGTCATAAAGGAGAATGTGGTACTATAAGAATTATGAGATTGGGTTTGTGAGTTTCCTCATAAAAGTTGTACATGGGTTGTAAATGCTAATTTTCAAGGGTGATATTTGATGTTATTAGTAAGATAGCTTTATGCCAGGTAACAAATAACCTCTTGCATAATGAAAATATAGTAAATGTCATTGAGTATTTGATGTGAAGATGTAGGCATACTCAAGGTACATTTTTGGGATAAACCAGCATGAAATTTTAAAGTAAATAATGAGAGCTAGTTTGAATAAGATATTTTATGAGACAAATGAAATGATTTTCCAATAAATAAATTCTTATAATGATATTGGTAACAACTTTCCTTTTTTTACATAAAGAAATTTGTATAGAGCTACATTAATGATATAACTTTCTATATAAACTTGTCAAATTGAGACCTTTTAGAGAATCAACATTGTCCATCAATGACTCTATTTTATTTTATTTTATAATAGTGTTGTTTCAAAGAAATGTAAGCTAAAATATGTACATGGTCTTGTATTTTTTTACTAAATCGATAATCTAATTCCACACTTGTTATATCATTGTAGATCTAAAAATGTGTGTGTGTGTGTGTGTGTGTGTGTGTGTGTGTGTGTGTGTGTGTGTGTGTGTGTGTGTGTGTGTGTGACTCACATTCATTGTTTATGTAGCAACCATTGTACAAATTTACTTTATTCATTTTAATGTAGGTTGGACATGTTGACTCAAAGAGAATGATTAAAAGCATTGCACTAGCAGCATTTTTCATGAAGAGAAAGTGTAAAAAATTAATAACATTTCGATTTCTAATTTAAACTATGTACTATATAGTTTTCAAGTCACAATGTAGTTTGCTCTTGCATAATGTGCAAGTCAAAGAAAATGTTTACATCCATGGGCTAGCATTTTTGTCATAAAGAGTGTCTTGTCATATAGATTATGTATCTTCAAATAGTATGATGGCATATTACTTTGTTTGCTTACCTTTTAGTTTTGAATTTTTTTTTTAAGTGTATAAAAATCTCAAGTAAATTTGTTTCTTACATTCAACTATATTTTGCTAAGGAAACATGATCCATTTGTAGCTCTACATGTGAAAGTAAATGATTATTCTTATTAGTGTCATTTGAGAACTCTAGTCACATACAAGCACAAGGTTCTTTTGTTATGAGAAGCAACTAGTACTAAAGTAGCCAATCAAACTAGCAAAAACTTCCCCACTTACATTCTTGTTACTATTATTTTCAAGTAACAAATGCATCCAGATTTGTACGATCCCCAATCTTGGGCATAGTCTACATTATGTTATCCGTCCAATGTATGTGCCTCTAATGAGAAGGAAAGTATGGAACTCTATTCAAGTGTTATGTGTAAAGTCAATGCTTGATTAAAAATTACCATGGTATTAATAATTTTATGTAGAAAAGCAATATAGAAATATTCATTTTGATAAGATTGTGTGTATCCAACAAAATTTGTCACATCACAATATTTCAAAAGTTAGTGGAAAACCTATCTCGGAGTGGTTATTACGTGGAATGACTTTTGTCTATTCTAGAAACTTTATACTTGCATAAAAGCAAATAGTATTAAAAGTCAAGCACATTTTTTGTTACCAAACTTTTGATACTCATATTACAAGTACATTATTGTTTTTAGCCTATAGTCTCATGATATGCAAAGCCATTACATTTACATTCCAATTGTAAAACATCAAAATGTTTATTGTAACTTCACGTGCACACATTTATATTTCTACTTTATATAGCTAGAGAGCACACAAACACATACAAACTTTGAAATTCAAATGACCATGTTACCAACTATTTTGAGGTGAAATATGTCTGAATTAATTTGTGGTGCAATATTTTAACTCCAGCAGAACAAATAATCACCTGAAGTCGTGACAAATTGAAGGTGAAACTCCTTTGTCTGACACCAGTTTTACCTCAAAAGAATCTTTTTATGCCTTAAATATTTTTTCTAATACATCTGACATCGAAGTGCAATATTTCGAATGTTATGAGAATGCTAATGAAGAAGAATTCTTCGATGCCTGCAACGCTGAAGCGGATGTTTCGTATGAAGATAATAAAATTGCAGACATGAACTAGAAAGAGTCTGATGATTCGAGTGATGGATTTGAACACGAATTTGGTAACAAGGACCAGGCTGACGACAAGAATACATCTATGGAGTCAACCATGTGCGAAATTCATGGCCATACCAAGGCTAGTATGACAGAAGGTATCATTTTACCAGATTCTAATGAACTAATTGGACTTGCACCTGGCAGATTTGTGCATGTTTCAAAGGCACTTGGAGAATCAGAGTTAGCGGAATTCACAGAATTATTGAAGGAGTATCAAGATGTTTTTGCTTGGTGGTCGACGATTTGAAGGGTATACCTGTAGAATTCGAAGAGCACCATATTGATCTTAAGGAAGATGTTGTACCTGTTCGACAGAGATAGTATCATCTCAATCCCAAGTACTCTCTTATGGTTAAGTATGAACTTCACAAGCACCTTAAGGCAGGTATTATCTATCCCGTCTTAAGCAGTGAATGGGTTTCACCCATTGTTGTCGTTCCAAAGAAGAAGACTGGCAAAATACGAATATGCCAGGATTTTCTCAAGCTCAATGTTGTCACAAGGAAGGATCATCATCCTCTGCCCTTCACAGATTCCATTTTAGATCAAGTTGCTGGTCAAGAGCGTTACAGTTTTTGTGACGGTTTTTCTGGCTATAATCAGGCTGGAGTGCGAAAGGAGGATCGTTCAAAGACCACATTCATTACAGATTGGGACACTTATGCCTACAACAAAATGCCCTTTGGTCTTTGTAATGCACCAACGACTTTTCAGCGAATCATGATGTTAATTTTTGCTGCCTTCCTAAGAACTTTTCTCAAAATATTTATTGATGATTTATGTGTATATAGTGATATAAAGACACACCTACAGAAGCTGAAATCAACATTGCAATGGTGTCGAGATACTTGTTTATCCCTTCATCCAGAGAAATGTTTTTTCGGTATGAAAGAAGGAATATTACTTGAACATAGAATATCAAACAGAGGAATAGAAGTCAACAAAGATAAAGTCGAGCTCATAAAGAATCTTCATATACCAACCAATCTACGTGAACTAAGAGCTTTCTTAGGACATGTCGGCTATTATCGGCGATTTATTTGAAATCATGCTTCTATTGCTGCCTCTCTCACTCATCTACTCAAGAAACAAATGGAATACTTGTGGACGAATGAACAACAGAAAGCATTCGAAGAACTTAACCAAAGGTTGATCAATGCTCCTATTCTGAGACCACCCAACTGGGCTATTTTATTTCATAGTTATGTTGATGTTTTTGCATTTGCTATTGGCATTTATCTGAGCTAGAAGGATGACCAGAAAAAAGATCATCCCATATACTATGCGAGTCGACAGCTCAGTGCCTCAAAGAAGAATTTTTCGACTATAGAAAGGGAAGCACTTGGCATGATTTTCATTGTTAAGAAATTTTGGCATTATTTGTTGGGATATGCATTCATTTTTCACGTCGATCACTATGCTCTTAAGTATCTTGTGAATAAACCAGATCTATCAGGATGAATTGCTCGATGGGTTCTACTTCTGTAGGAATTCACTTATCAAGTAGAACTTTGCCAAGGAAAGTATCATACAAATGCTAATTATCTATCGTGACTCAGCACTGAAAAAATTGAAGACCCAATTAATGATGATTTTCCAGACGAACATCTATTTGAAATTTCATCCAAGAATTCGTTATATTCTGATATCATTATTTATCTCAAGGATCAGATATATCCGGATGGTTACAATTTGGAGCAAAAGATAGTTTTTCAATGTAAGGTAGCACTTATACGATTATTAACAATGTCCTGTACAAGCTTGGTGCTGATCGTCAGCTACAAAGACGTCTCGAAACAGCAGATATTAGATAGGTTGTTGGCAAGCCTTACACTCAGAAGATGCTGGATGACACTTTGCATTGAAGAACACAGTTAATAAGATATTGACTGCCAAATACTGGTGGCCAACAATGTTCAAGAATGTATCAAATTTTATTCGTTCGTGCGATCCATGCCAAAGACCTGGCAAGCCTACAAAAGCAATGAATTGGCCGTTGACACCAATCTTGCCTTTTGCACCATTTGAGAAGTGGGGGATTGACTTTGTCGGTCCAATCAAACTTGTGACCTGACATACTAAATGTCGTTATATTCTTGTTGCAACGGATTATGCTACAAGGAACGTTGAAGCAGAGGCGACGAAACAAAACAATGCGAAAACTGTTGCGGCGTCCTTATTCAAATATATCATCACCCGATATGGTTGTCCACTTGAATTAGTAAGTGACCATGGTTCACATTTTCTAAATGACACTATACGGTTGCTGACAACATATTTTCTGATCAAACACAGAAAAAGTACACCGTATAATCCAAAAGCAAACGGGTTGACAGAAAGAGCTAATGGAATTTTATGTAAGATCCTGAACAAAATTACTATTGCACATGCAACGGATTGGGATCAGAAACTACCATCAGTTCTTTGGGCTTATTGCAACACAGAAAAAATCACGACAAAGTAGACACCATATTTTCTTACGTATGGTATGCATCCTATTTTGCCTATTGAATTTGAGGTGAAAACTTTTCGTATTCAAGCTCAACGAACAGATGAAGAATGTATTAACAAAAGGTTGACCAATATTGAAGAACTAGCTGAAGCTCGTGCAAATTCACATAAATTAACGGAGGAAATCCAGGAACAAAGGAAGAAGAAGTATGACAGTCGTATCAGAAAATGTGATCTTAAAGCTGATGACTTTGCGCTGATTTATGATAGTCGACATCAAAAGTTCCCCGGAAAACTCCATATGAGATGGCTTGGACCATATAAAGTCATAGAGGTGTTTGAGAATGGTTCTGTACAACTTCAATCACTTGAAGGTGAACTGTTACCTACACATATTAATGGGTCCAGACTCGAGAAATACTACCTTTGACCATAATTTTTTTATTCTTATTCTTTTCTAGTATTTTTCTAGAATTTATCGCAAATTTTCTTATATCTTTTCTAATATTTTTTGCGACTTTTCTTTTATCTTTTCTAGAAATTTTCGTGAAATTTTCTACCACCTTCCAACATTTTTCAAAGTGTTTCGTGAAATTTTCGAGAATTTTTCTTGACTTCTCTCAATCTTTCAAGATATTATCAAAGTATTTTCGAGAACTTTTTGAGAGTTTTTTGTGACACTCAAATTGTAAAACATAACGTGTTTTAATTTTCGCAGATCGTTTTCGAGAATTTTTCTAGAATCTTTTCTAGCACTTTTCTCCACTTTTTTGAGAATTTTTCTAGTATCTTACTAAAATTTCTGAGAAATTTTTGTGATATTGTATCTTTTTCTAGGATCCCACGAGAAGGTTTCACGAAACTTTTTAAAATCTTTCTAGCATATTCTCTCGAGAATCTCTCGACCTACTTTTTGTATTCCTCCATTAAAGATGATGGCCAGGTGAACATTATTCACAAGTGTGTACGATCACATATCAAAACGGATATTGTTTCTTCTTAATTTATTTCTTTTCTTTTCACAAACGGTCTTCCGTCATTATGATCGATCTGTCAAATCATAGTTTGAAACTCTAAGCCATGCACGTCCTCCATAAATGGAGATGACAGATGTCGTGTCACCATGCCACATCATCATCCCTACCACACCGCTACTGCATATCATCATTATTTTTCATTTTTTTTTCTTACACTTTCTTTCTGCTATTACATGCTTTCCTGTGCTCACTCTCTTTGTAGTCAAAGCGATCTTTTGTCCCCTATTTCGATTTGCGGAGCTATCGTCAATCATTCGATGCAATGGCTTCTAGGTCGAGCTCAAGTGGAAAGCATGCATAGGAATCCGCCTGGCATCCATTCAGTCCTTTTTGGACCGATGCAGGTTGGGTGATCTGAAAGTGGATCCGTCCATCATTCTATCTGAAGTTAGTACTGAATTTGTGAACTCCATCCACTCAATCTCTGAGGTGGACTTCAAAGTACATGTGCGAGGCCAATTTTTTGCCATTACTGCAGACCTATTCTGCACAGCCCTCGGATTACCACTGGATGGAAAGATTGTTGCTACGAACAAAGATTATGTGGATGAAGCGGCCCACTTTCTAAGCAACTATTTTGTACCCACGAAGGAGTACAAAATTTTAATGATCAGAGATACGCCATTTAAGTGGTTTTGTAAATATGCCAATCAAGCAATATTTTTGACGGATGCAACAATTTCGATCCAAAATTTTGGCTATATATTGGACGCGCTAGCGGGAAATCCAGTTTGCTTTGGTGTTATTACATACAAGGATTTTTTGCGATGGATTAAACACCAAAAGTTTTCTAGAGTTGGAGCACATGTTTTTCGATTGTGCGCTCATTTTGAAATTCTGACTGAGCAAGAGAAAACCATGCTGACGGGAAGGATGTTGGCTCCAAAACCTATTGATCTTTCCAGCCTCCTGATTGTTCCTATCCCGGTTGCAGCAGATGTTGTGTCAGTAGTCGAAGTAGCAGCTACCACCGCTATGGAGATTGATGCTGCACCATCCCAACCAGATACAGTTCCAGCCATGGCTATGGATACAGATGGAGCTGCTGCTACTGCTGCTGATTCTTCAAAGCCAGCATATCTGTCTCCACATCCCAGAAGCAGTAGAGTGCATCCACCTCAGATGATGATGCAACCCAATCCGACACATCTGAAAAGGCTCGAGCAGCTGCTGAAGGCGACATTGGGGCACCTGTGGAAGATGAAGATGAACTAGACAACTAGCCCCAGTGGCTTCGTACCATGACAGAGAGAGCCAAGAACTTAGTGGCTGAAGTCTATGAGTTTAACAAGTACCACTAAAAGCTCATCATGGAGTTTGTCAACTCAGAGAGAAGATGCTTACAAAAACTTAAAATAAACTTAACTTGAACTTAGGAATTAAATCTTAAACTTAGACCTTCTAAGTTGAACCATTACAAATGATTGTTTGTAATAATTAAACTTAAATAGTAAAAGGCTAAGTATAAAGTTTTCCTAATCTGAATTTACTGTGGACTTACAAAACACATGCCACAATAAATTCCTATGTTGGGCTAACATGAGGGACAACATTAGGTGTGAATGGTTCACGCCGCTTTAGGGAGTAAAAATCTGGATTGACCCTCAAATACATTGCATTGAGGTACTGTTGGAAGGCTATCTTATTCAAAATAAAGAGTGCCTTGCACCAAACTCGTTGTGGTGCAACTGCTTGAACCTTGGCCTTATGTGTGCGGCACTCCTTGAAATCTGGAATGGTATAGCTGCCACGTTCTTCTTCCTTGGCATACTTTGCTATGAACTTTGTGGACTCAATCATATCCCAACTTGGATTGCGGGTGTCACACAATGTCATTCAAGTGGTACACTACGGGTGGTGGAGGGTTTGGAGATGAAAGGGGTTGGAAAAGTTTGGGTGGAAGGTGAGGAAAATGGGTTATCAAAAAGGATTCCTAGGGAGTGGAAGGAGATAGAGATCAAGATCATAATGTGAGCAAAAGTGTTAATTATCAAGATTAAGCATTCTAGCTGGACTGGTCCACATACTATGAACTTTATCCATGATGGATCTAACCTTGCTATCAAATGAGATCTTGATCTTTTTGAGGCTAATTACTTGCTCAAGGATGTAAGTGTCCTCTTTGGATGCCTCACTTAATCTCAAGAGAAGTTTACAAAATGCCTCAAACCATGTAAAGACATGATTTTTCAAACTATGAGCAACAAGCTCATTCTTGCTCTTACTAGGTCCAAGAGCATACACTTAATGACTCAACCACTTGCTTTCTAAGTAATTTGGAAACATATCTAAGCCATGAATGACAAGTAATATGTCCATACTAGAGGCATGATACAAGACAATCATTACCTCACTCCAACTATGAGATGTAGAAACCTCATAAAAGCAAGATGGTACATCAAGTAATGAAAGAGAAGCATGAGAGAATATATTGGAGTGAATACCACCTGAAACTTGCCTCTCTTTACCATGAACTCTGATCCACAAAGACTCGGCCTTGCCCCTTGAAGATCCCCTTGAAACGATGTGTTGATAAGACTCCTCCTCAAGCCTTGGCAAATCTCCATCATACACTTGGAATTTTGGTAGATTTGAGAATCCTACCATCATCCTCTTGATTGAAATTTTATTCCTCTTTATTCCTTATGTGCAAACAAATATTGGAAAAGAAAATGGATCACATGAAATAACACTTTCTTTGCTTCTACATAATGAAATGAAATCATCCGGATGAACAAGATAAGAGAATTGATGAGAAGTAGACCTTCTCGGGAATAACTCTCCATGTGATTTTGTCAAAGCACTATCTTCATGAGCTTCACCATCTTGGAACATAGATTGAGGTAGATCACTTGCCTCCTCCTTGAGATGATCCAAGCTCCTCTTGGCCACACTTCCACAAGGATTAGCATCAATTATGAAAAGCTTACCACAACTAGTCCCTCTTGCTACCTTATCATCATTTTTCTTCTTGAAACAATTAGAAGCAAAATGCCCCTTCTTACCACAAAGGAAGCACTTCTTGTTGGATTTGCAACTTGTTGATGTTTGTGATGACTCTTCATCACTCTCCTCCTTTGACTTGTCCTTCATGAAATGTTGATGTTGCTCTTTGTCCCTTCCTCTTGTCTTGTCCTTTGTGAAGTATGCTTTCACCTTTCCACATAGATGGATTCCAATGTGTCCCAAGCCTCCTTGGATGTGGTACATGAGCCAATATCACACAACAATTCATTTGAAAGATTTATCTTTATGATATGTAGAGCCATCCTAGCTCTCTTTTTGGACTTTTGGACCTCTTGGAGCTCTGGAGGCTCCTCCTCAAGTCCTAGCACAGTCTTCATCACATCTTGGAGCACCAAAATGGACTCCATTCTAGCCTTCCAAATAGAATAGTTGGAGGTAAATAGTCTCTCACTAGATTCCAATAGAAAGTAACCCATAGATGCCATGTAATAGTGAAGAATCCTTGTGATTTAGACAATAAAATGTTGTTTCTCTCTCACTATGGGATCCTTGAAAGGTGTACTACCAACTCCTATGCAAGATCTTGCAACAAAATGTGAAATGGATCTCACTAGCTCTACCAATCTCTCTCAAACTAGATCGACCTCTCATCATGAAAATTTTGAAACTATGGATGATAGATGCATCAAAAGCTTAGGTAGGCTCTGATACCATGTGAAATTTCACACATGTGGGGATGTCCTAATGTGTGAAATTGATTTCCTAAGCTTGGCTCATGCACTATAGATCACCTATTGATTGAAATCCAAGATCAATGACAAGATCTAAAGCAAAAAGACCATTCTACATGCATTCATTCATTACCAAAAGGTGTTTCACACGTGACTTCATGAAATAAACTAAGTCATAACAAGCTCCTCTCCTCGGGTAGAGAGATAAAATACCACTTTTGGGCTCATCTAGTGAGAGAAGACTCAAAAACTCATAGATCTCTTTTAATGAAAGTACATATAGAAACTCGTGGAGATCCAAGTTTAATTCCTATTGGACCCCTTAAACATAGCCTCTCTAATCCTATTGGATGTGTGATGCAACATTCCTCAATTTTGATTGGACCCTTCCAGCACATCTCTCTCTTGTGATTGGACCCTTTGACTTTTGCCACCAAATAGGGTGCATCACTCATCAAACCTAAACTTGACATGTGTAGGCAACCTAACTATCTTGAGTTACATCACAATTGAATTTTGGCCTAATCATGACAAAGCATGTGTACTTGACCATTTGACCTCTAAAGCCAAAATTGGTCATATCACCTAGTGACACCAAGATGCTTGACTAGCAATCTTTATGATACCCCTAAAGTTAACATTATAAACTATTTCTAACTATTTTACTTTTTCTACATGTGGGAACATGCTCCACACATGTGATATTTTCTCACAAACTAGAAACACAAAGAATATCCAAGATAGATTTTGACAATTTTTCACAATAGAGAGCTGCGGCAATGTAATAATAGGAGGGGAAACTATGCTGGTAATGATCACCGCTAGTTGTGCTGAATACTGGGCCACCATGGTGGAATCAAAGGTGCCCAAAGTAATATTGCCAAATCGATCATTTCTTGAGTCTTGAGTGGCTCCTTGATCAACTGCTATGACATCAGCTTGTGTTGCATATGTGTCTGCTATATCTGTTCCTTGAGCTTTAGAGACCCTTCTGACCTTTTGTTGGCGTGTGGATCTAGTCGCGGATTTGCCTGGAGGGAGGATCCTCTTGAACGTCTGTGCACGCATAGTGGATTGACTTGGCACGTCTAGATACTTCGCTATGATTTTAAGTGTCCTTTGTGGGCATTGAGGCCCCAACTGCTGAGTCAAAATTATATCGACGGTATATCCCACCTTAGTAACTACCTTGCGGGTTGTCAGTGCTGCGTGGAATTTGTTTACCAACTCGTCTGCCCAATTGTAATGATGAACCTACTATTGTCCCATTGCGAAGGATAAAGCAAATAGGTCACTCGGAGGAATTCGGTCCATTTGGGGTTCAACACTTCAATAAACAGGTGCACAAGTTCTGCTGCTTCTCTTAGCTCCTTTTCTTGGATACACTTGATAGCGTATCCGTTGTTGGTGAAGAGTGTGGTATAAAGAGCAATCAAAGCAACCATACCATCAAAGCATAAGACATAGATTTGGATCAGAATGTGTTCTCACCATCTCCTTTGAGTGAAAGTAGGCATCAATCCTGCTATACCACACACATGGTGCCTGTTTAAGACCATAAAGCGCTTTCTTCAAGCAACATACTGTCCCTTCGCCACAAAACCTTCAGTTTGATCCATGAACACCTCTTCTTCTAACTCACCATTTAGAAAAGTAGATTTCACATCCATCTGATGCAAAGGCCAACCAAAATGTGAAGCTAAAGCAACAAGTAGAAGTAGAGTATTCCACTTATATATTGGCACAAAAGTCTCCTCATAGTCGATGCCTTTACTTTGTGCATACCCTTTGATCACCAATCTTTCCTTGTGCTTTGCTATACTTCCATCTGCATGGTACTTAGTCATGTATACCCATTTGCAACCAATGGGTTTCTTGCCAACTGGTGGTTCTACTAAGTCCCATGTGCTATGATTAGCAATTGACTCCATCTCCTCTCCCATGGCCTTGACCCAAATGTCATCATCCTTCGCTTCACCATAAGTCGAAGGTCCTTTGCTTTCAATAATGCTAGATAAGAGAGCATAATTTGCTTCAAACCTTTCAGGTTGTGTCTTCTCTCTTGTTGATCTTCGTAGCTCTCCCTGGCTAGATGATCTTGGAAAGTCATCCATGTCATGGCTCTCCAACAATCTCTCAAACCACTTAGGGAGCTTCCTGTCATGTGATCAGCTTCTTGGTGAAAATGTATCCCATGGTACATCCTTCTCCTTGCGTTTGTCACCTGCAACTTCAATCCTTCTTGCACCAAAAGGTTTGTCTCTACCTCTCCAACCTGTCTCTTGAGGTTGAGTAGTAGTATCTTGAGATGTATCCTCATGTTCATCACTTGGAAGGTCAATGAATGGATCATCATCAGGAGGTATCCTCACTATACCATCTTTCCCACTGGATGTATCTATCTTCTCAACATCCTCATCTTCATACATCTTGGATTCATCAAAGATAACATCACGGCTTATATGGATTTTGTTTTCCACTGGATCAAAACATCTATAGCCCTTCACACGTTCATCATATCCTAGGAGTATACACTTGATAGCTTTCACATCAAGTTTACGTCTCTCTTTCTTAGGAATGTGTACAAAGGCCTTACATCCAGAGATTCACAAGTGGTTCACCTTTGGCTTTTTCTTCGTGAATGCTTCTTCAGGTGTTATCTTTGGTATGGCAATGGCAGGACTTCTATTTTGAAGATAGACTGTCGTACTGCATGCTTCTGACCAAAAATCTTTTGGTAGTTTCATCTCAGCTAGCATAGATCTGGCACTTTCCACAATCGTACGATTCTTGCGCTCAACTACACCATTGAGAGCAGGAGTATGAGCTTGCATAAATTGTCTTTTAATCCCACATTGATCACAAAGATCATTGAAGTCATTAGACTTGTACTCACCTCCACTATCTGATCTTAGGACGTTGATCTTCCTACCTGTCTGATTTTTTACCAATGCTTTGAAGCTCTTGAAATTGTCAAATGCATCTGATTTCTTCTTCAAGAAGTAGATCCACGTCTTACATGACATATCATCAATAAAGGTCATGAAATAGAAGGCTTTACCTAAGGACATGTTCCTCATAGGCCCGCATAGATCTATGTGGATAAAATCCAGGATGTTCTTTGTTGTTGCAACACCACCTTTATTGAACTTCTCACGATGCTGCTTCCCATATACACATGATTCGCACATCGATTTCAAGTGGTCTTCTATAGTAGGTAATCTTGTTACCATCTCCAATTTCCTCATCAAACTGAGGCTTCCCAAGTTCAAGTGACCAAGCCTCTTATGCCACAACTCAGTTTGCGATGGAATGGATGATACAAGTCCATGTTGCCCCTTGATTGTAGCATTCAACATGTACAATTTTGTATTGGGCTCCCTTACTCCATCCACAATAACTTTGAACTTTTGGTTCACATCCTTCACAAAGCAATGATCATGGGCAAATTCTACTTTCAGCTTTTGATCTATAATGACTCCAACAGAAAGTAGATTTTTCTTCAAACCTAGTACAAGACAACATTGGGCTCACTATAGATGGTTCGCCACACAGATTTACTGCTGAATGTTATAGCATTTGTTGATATTAAAGTTAATGCTTTTTGGCAATGCATTAGAGTCATTACTCTATGGAACATTTGGTTAGATAGGAACATTAGGGAGTTTGGAAACGATGACTTTGTTATCTCCCCCGTACTTGTTTTTAAAGAGGCGGATAAACTCATGCTTTTATAAGTGTTGATTTTCTTTTGTATCACTATAAACATTTCTTAATCCAAGGCTAATTTTCTTTAGGAGAAAAAAAAAATAGTTCACAAAACACAACTCTTGATAAGATTGTAAGCTTTTGGTATTCCATCTAGTGGTAATAAATTTCTTGAAAAACAAATTAGAAAGTTTTTCATGGAATAGATTAAGTTTAGGAAAACACTTTTGGATCAATGAAATTTGGGAGTTCATATGATAGCTTCAATAAGAGAATAATTTTGGACAACTATGAAGCAATTAAGAAAGGCTATTATAACCCTGTGGAAAAATTCTATGATTTAAAGAATGTTATAATAATTTAATTAATTTTCAAAGTGCACATTCTCCAAAAGAAATTTGCATACAAAGAGATCAAGACCGCTACTTTTTTTTCATAATGGCATAATGTGTTTGCTCTTTCAAATAATTGGAAAAGATGCAACACTAGGATAGCCAAAGTAATCAATCTATCTATAAGTATCTTCTCCATATATTTATTCTAGCTAGAAAAAACTATTTGAAAATAGTATCCAACATAAAATTGGAAATTGTATTGTAAAGGAATTTTTGAAAGATTCTACATTCTAATGATATGTCATATGTAGATACACACAATTGTCACCCAGACTACACATAATTGTCACCAAGACTATCCCCTACACATTCTTGAAATACTACTACAATATTTTGTAGTGCATACAAAAGTGTCATCATATTCATATACATAGTATAGTATCCAAGAGTTGAAGTAAAGGCAAGAACTAATCAATTGATGAGGTCAATCACTTCAATAGTAATACAAAGTTTTAAATGAATTTAATTCGTTAGTTTTGTGGAGAAGCGCATACATGAAAAAAAAAAATTGAATATAAAGTGAATCAATTTAGATTCTCTGTTCATGGATTATTATAGATTGGTCAAATAGATATGATAAATTTAAACTAATATACCATTCATCATCCTATCTACTTAGAAAATATTATCAAAAGTGTCAAGCCCAAAATATGTCAGTTATCTAGTCAATCTAGATATTTTCTAGTATTCTTAGATTAAAAAATCAAAATATCCAATTATACTTTGAAGGTTGAGCTAGTTGGCATGATCAATAGGTTATTAAAAGGAAAGAAATAGGCAAACATCAAGGTTGTAAAGCCAAAAGTGGTGTTGATCTATCCAATTTTATGTTGAAAGAAATATGAAAGAGTAATTAAATTATTGTTACAACATCCTTGATCAACATAGTACTATTTATACATCTATTATATCTCAAGAAATATCGAAATCACAAGACTATATGATGCAGTTTATGATGATTTTATAGCAAGAGCCATACAAGTAGTTTTGATAGTAGGAATGGGACATCATTTTTTACTTGTCAATCAAACATTTTACATGAAAAATCCTATTTCCTAGTATGCAAAATACTAAATTATAAAAAAACAGAATTTGTGAGTGCATGAGTAGCCATGTACAAGGCTCATTCAAACTCAAAACCATGATAATTCTCTCCATGTAATTAGCTCGCTTGCATTTCCCAATTTAAAAAAGTGCCTCCCCAAGGGTACACAGTGACATGTGAGATGCATTCCTTTTGGCTTGCAGGGGCAACTAACATGCAACTTTTTTCCATATATGAAAATGTCATGTGCATCTTGTAGCTTAGCCCATGGCTTGGAAATTTGGGTTTTCATTGACAAATGAAGACTAATGGGATGATCAAAAGCAAGGAAGGCCAATAGTTCAATAGCAAATTTGTCCTTCTTCTATTGACTATTCAACTTGCCATTGCATCCATAAAGGAGGGTGATCCATGTGCATCATATTTCAATTGCCTTGACGTTCAAAGGGAAGTAGAACAAAGGCATCAAGAAACTAGCATGCCCCTAGTACAAATCCATTTGAAGACACAACTAGAAAATTTCATGAGTTATGGTTCCATATACATAAACTTAAACGAGAGAACTCGACATGAATAAAATAGGATTCTTTTCTCCTATTTACTAGGAGGACAAGCAAGATGCAAATTTGAGCTTGTTAGCTGGCAATATCATATTCTCTTGGAGAACATGGGGATTGAAATGTACCATTATATGGGAGTCTTTGGTATTCTATCTTTTTAATATTCTTAAAGCAAAATCATATTGATAACCAGATTAATTAGAGCTGTTACTAATAATGATATTTCCAAATTTTTTATTTAGTGAAACCACATTGCTTTCCTTATCTCCCTAGGAAAACCATACTCATAGCCCACCACCACTTATACTACTATTACTACTAAATTACAAATGATTCATAGTCCACTTTTCTTGTGCATCAATATCAGTAATAATGACCCTACATTGGCAATGATGACACCGGTATATACATTAAATGTACACATGATACCACTATGTTCTCTTGTGACTCATACTCATAGTCCACTACTGCTACTAATAGCATTTTAATTACTACTATAAAAGTACTAAATAGACCACTTTTAAGTGTGTATTACTATTGGTAATAGTAACTTTGCATTATGCATTATAGATAATGGTCCTTGTCTTATATGCTTGTAATTCATCTTTTTTATTGATACACATTGCTATCACGTAGAACATGTACAATTTGTTTTTCAAACACACTGTCCATTCATTGTCCACTAGTTAATATCCCCTTCCACTAATTAATCCACATTGCTATTGCATATAATGTGTACAATTTGTTTTTCAAACACAGTCCATTTATTGTCCATTAAATAACAATCCATTCTACTAATTACTATATAAAAATGATATATGAATGTCAATTTCACTTATGGTTTTGTACCAAAATTTGTGTTTAGTCTTCAAGCATCTTTTACACTATTTGTTTCATGAGGAGCTCATTTTTTTAATGCCTTTTCTATTTCCATAGGCCTCTCTCCCTCTCTTTTTCCTTCCATCAAAGGACTCTCCAAATCTCCCTCCCCTCCTTTGTGTTATTGCCACTCCACCATCCATGCATATCAAGAAAGATGGTTGTTTTGTCTCTTTTCAGTCATGATAGAACACAAATTGAAGGACACATCATCCCATGGAGTGACATTTAACATTTGTGGAGAAAAAGACAAAGAGAAATGAAGATGACACCATTACCATCGCAAACTAAAGCTGAGCTTGACACAAAGAATTAATGAGAGATTGTTGAAGGACTTTTGAGTCAAGGGATTTTGGACTATCGAATTTCAACTTTGAATCTCGCAAGAGGTGACTCTTTGGCATTCCTTTGACTTATTCGGTTGACTTTGTGTAGTGTCGCAAACCTGTCTCAAACTTGAATGTATTTCTGTAGGTTCTTCATCTACAATAGGTTCTTGAGTAAATAACTAGGTCTAGGACTCTATCATGGATACCTAAAAGCGATAGATGGTAATGTATGCAAAGGCAACTAGATTGAATGGGGTGGGTTTGGCTTCGAATTAAAATTCCAATGTTCTCTCTTAATTTGACTTCAAACACTTTAGATAATCTTTGAATTTAACATGTTCTTAAACAAAATATGCTTGTCCTTAGGCAAAGTCGTAGTGAAGATTTCATCTACCATTCTATTTGTCAAACAATAAATCAACTCTACATGTTTTGAGTGTACTTTCTCCCAAACAAAATAAAATTGAATTTCGATATGTTTAGTCCTAGAATGAAATCTAGGATTGAGAGTAAATTGAATGCAGCTGATATTATTACAATATGTGTACTTTTTAGCATGTGTGAGGACACACAAATCAATGTGCCTGATCTTCTAAGGTGGGTGTGATTGTACATGAAACTAGCACTTGATTGTACAAGCAATCTTCCTAGACAATTTTCAACACAAGAGCACACAATTATTCATTAAAAATCATCCACACGACACTTTCTCACTCAACCCAAACACTTAACATGGAAAAAACTAAGTTCCAAACACATACAAAGAGTGAGAGAGAGCCCTTGCTCTCGGGTAGAGAGAGAATAGAAGAGAAACACTCCAAAAATTGTGATTAACTCTCAAAAAACCATATGTACAATAAGAGAGCTCTTCCATATAGTACTAGCACGAGATCTATCATGAGTAGATGCTCTAGAATGATTGGACCCCATGGATTGTCTTTCTACATCATGATTGGACCCTAGATTTGCGCCTCTCATTATGATTGGAACTCATGATTTCCACCTCACAGTTTGATTGGGCATCATGATGTGCACCTCTAAATATGATTGGTCCACATGTAATTAAAGTGGTTGGCCTTATGATATACACCTCTAAATGTGATTGGGCCAAATGGATGCATTTCAATCCTAACATTATGTGACAAATGTCACTATGTCACTAGAACTCAAGTTTGAGGCCTAGTGACTATTCAAACTCATCATAACTGAACTAAAATGATTAGGCCTACCCTCCACACGTGGGAACATGCTCCACACATGTTATATTTTTATATGTACATGAAAATATAATCAAGCTAGACTTTGCAAAATCTCCACGCTCCTGAAAATTTACCTTGATTACTATGCTAGTTTCCTTAGTAGCCAAGAATAGCTTCTCAGGTAGATCCTTTGGCATGAAATTGATGAGAAAACCAGCCAAAGTCTGAAATTATACCAGCATCACCATAGCCATGGCAAGGCTTCTTTGAATGAGAACCATCTCCAAGCATCTTGAGACGCTTCCACCACTTGAGCACTTTTTCCATTGATTTGTTCCATCCTTGAAGCATATGGTTGATCCCAAAGCTCCTCCTCCTTGAAAATAATTGCAAATCCATAAGGAAATAAAGAGTCCTCCTTTACTCAAAAGGATCACAAAGATCCATCATTGTGTTACCAACATCTTGAGAATTAGACACATCAAGATTGGCAAGACTATGAATGCTAAAATAACAAAGAGTTTGTATAATTTCTTTATGCTTGGACTCCATGCTAATCTTAGATATCATGATCTAAATACATCATCATGGATATACGTGTACTTAGATGATGATTCAATTATTCTCATAATGTGTTTACAAGTAGCGTCACAACATGAAAAACCACAATTTTTCACACTAAGAGTGAACAAATCACTCTTGCTCTTGGAAGACTCAAGAGCACACATTTGATGAAATAACCATTTTCTTTCTAATAGATCTAAAATCAATTTCAAACCATTAAGAACATCAACTATGTTCTCAAAAGAGACATCATACTCAACTAGTATGGCTTTATTCCAACTCTGAGATGCAAGAGTCTCACTAAAGCAAATGATTCATCAAATGACATAAGAAAAGCAAGCACGAATGTTTTGAGGTGTGTAGCACTTGAAATGTGCTCATCTTTCCCTTGAAATGTGAGCCACATAGCCTTAGCCATGTCTCTTGAGATTCTTCTTGGAATCATAACTTGAGATGGACTCTCCTCCTCAATTGGTCTCAATCAAACACATTCTGTTACATCTTGACCGAAGCGCTATGTTTGATCTTGACCAGAGCCATTCGCTCAGATTCAATCGGACTATTCTATCAACTCTCAATCGGACCATTCCCTCAGCTCTCGACCGGACCTTTCTATCAATTCTCAACCAAGGATTTCGTATCAACTCTCAACCGAGAGCTTGGACTTCCAACCTGAACCAAGTCAACTTCAAAACAAAGTCTACTTTATTATTTGACGAGGTCTCAGTGTTTGCTAAATACCACAGTTCTTTCCAAATTTATTGCAAAACTCTAACACCAAAAAAAACAAAACAACTGTGCCATTTGGACACCACCACATTATTCATCTCTGACTAATATTGACAAAATAAATAAATAAACAAACAATAGTCAAGTTACCAAAGAGTCCAAGGGGCCTACTTACCCAATCCTAAGGTACTCTAGAGTTGTGATGGATCAACCTTACGATCCAAATTCCACAGAGGACTATCCACCAAAAATGGTCTCTCCATCTACCGAACATGCTCGATTCAATAGATATTCTAGGATGAAATCCCAAGTCCAAGAGCCATCAACAAACCCATTTGACAGATGGGAAGCCATGCGTTTTGAAGCTCCATACGATCAACCACACTTTCATGTTGTAGAATCTTCACATGCACAAGCTCACTTAAACGGTGCTTTTGCAAATAATGTTCCGTGTACTGAAAAACGTACTCCCAAGTTAGATTTAAGTACAACGACAACACTGATCCTCAATGATTTCTTCAAGTCTTTGAGAACGCATGTGATGTCTATGGCGAGACATCACCAGAAGCCATGGTTCAGCTCTTCTCGATGACCATGATCGATTGAGCACAAGAATGGTTTTTTAACCTTGATCGTGAAGATAAACGAGACTGGTCACTCTTTGAAGGAAGCATTGATCAAAAGATTCAAGCCATTTTGTTTGATCAAAAGTCCTTTTGTCAAGTTGAGTAATATCAAAATGACAAAAGATGAGAAACTATGTGACTACATAGAAAGATTTAAAAGATTAAAAAGTCAGGTGCAAGAACAACCAACTGAATCTATGCTCATAATTTGGTTTCTTGTTGGACTCTCACGATGGATACGATGTGAACTTCACTCCAATGATGAATACACATCATTGAAACAAGCCATGTCTGATGCCATTCGAGAAGAAGATGAGGGATCAGATGTTGATGAGCCACGTGAACGGAGAGCACATCGTGTTGTCCAAGGACCAGATTGTTGTGGAACATATGATATATTGATCTCATATGGAGATGTCCTAGGCATTGATGCCATAGGATATGCTTGTCTGATAAGGTGTAGACATGGGCTATATTTAGCATTGCAATTATTAAGCACAATAATAATGAACATTTACACACCAAAATGTAATCTGTTTTAGAGGATATGACTTATCCAAGAAATAAGTGACCCAATGTATAAGACAAATTTTTTATTTTTAGCTTTGTGCTTCATTGTCCTACGTGTCTACGAAGTATCATGACAATAGGAGACAAGGATGTTATCATAATATTATGTCTTCAAAATAATTTAGGTAATGCTAATTTCAAGAAAAGTTACTATGCGACCATTGATTCCTCTTTATGTATGAAAAGTTACTATGCGATCATTGATTCCTCTTTATGTATGATTGTATAATTTACCTATTTTGAAAATTTGTAATATATGTTTGTGCATTGCACTTAGAAATTAGCATAGCCAATAGAGTTATTGCATCTCTTTTAATGAGTTTGTTCCAATGTTACATGGCTATTCTATATTAATCACAACAAAAATAGAAATGAATTATGTTTCAATTGCACTTTATGTTATTCTACAAGGAAAAAAAAACATAATTGTCATGATGTATTATCATTTAGATTCTAAATTTGTACTTTACACACATGCAAATGACATTGTTTGGTTTAATACGTAAAAAACAAAATACTCTTAGCTAGTAAGGAAATCAATATCAATGTGAGTGCAGATATAGTTTGGTATCATGAGTCATGAATAGATATCATAATGGACACGAAGACACACACACACACACACATGTATGTATGTATGTAGATGTATGTAGATGTATGTTTATGTGTGGATGTATATATGTATATAAACATATCATATGAGTAGTTCTAGGAATGGAAGATAAATCATTTTGATATGTCTTATACTTGAGTAAAATTGGAAAAACCACTTGGAATATTGGTGATTATGAGTCACGATTTTATTCATGTCATTCTTACTCTTTGCGTTAAATATATGATACTTGACTCCATAAAAGTTAGCTACAATGCCATTCTCGTTATTGTATCTTTGCCTTCAATCAATCTTTCACCTAAAAGTTTGTCTCATGATTATTATTTTTGACTTGTAATACAAAACAAAATCACAAATATCTACCAAAAAAGGACAAAGCCCCATTCAATCATTGATTAATTGAAGACCAAAAATAACATAGTTCAATTAAATCTACCAATACACCATCTACATCGTTGGTGATAATTCAGGGCTAGATCAGGGATTGGACTCAAACATTGGTTAGGGCTTGGAGAGATAATGTGAGTTTTATTTAGACCATAAATAGGGCTCATCCCCTTTATTTTATCATGATTTGATAGACAAGATTTGTTTTTGATCTATCTTTGATCACATCGTCATTTTCTCACTCTTGCATATTTATTGGTTTCCATTGTTTAGAACCAAGTTGATCCACAAGATCTAATTGCATTCATTATGTTCGACATTATCTTGATTATAAGTTTAGGTCCATTATCATCTTTGAAGATAAATCTAGTAGCATAACCCTCAGCTTTTTTGTATCATAAGATTCATAGTAAGAGATCCATTTGGACCTTGGCACTTAGTGGAACATCAATGTATGAAAATTTCACATGGTATTAAATCTTAGGTTATTCATCTTCCAAGATAATTTTAAATGATTCATTTTGTGAAAACTTTAAGACTGTGGTCCAAAATTCGAATCAACGAAGAGCTTGTTTTGTGTATTCTCCTCAAGATTTTGCATCAAAAGTCTTTGATGGAAAAATCTACCTCAAAAATAACCCAATCTCTTTTTCTCCTATTTTTTTGGAATTATTTGAATACTATTTTACATCATTATTTCTCAAATCTTTACTTTGATTCTGAATGGTAGTGATCTGCAACAAAATTGCTATAATATTTATTCTAGTCTCAATGGAGCTTCAAAGTGTGAATAGAATATTGCACATTCTTTATTCTTGATCTGATCTAGTCTCTTATGAATGTCTTAGATATCTTTTTCAACACTTAGATAGTGCTTCAAAAGCATGGGATTAGGTTTCGTGCATATCAAAAGTTTGATTAAGTATGATCTAGATCTACTCATTCTAATTTCCTCAAGTAAAAGAGAGGGGAGGGGTCTAGGTCTTGTACTGGAGTCAAGTGATAAATTGGCCTCCCTCTAACTTCTCTATTTGGAAGATTAGAATGAATCGTTTTCACTCATTTAGATTCTGATATTATGATAGGTTTGGAGCAAAGCTCTCATTAAACACAAGACGATACTAAGCTTGACAAGAGACCAAAACTTGCTCTATACATCATCAAGATGATGTGTCCCAATGAGTTCCTCAATAAGTTGGAGAGAGCTAGTACAACAGAGGAGGCTTGGAAAACATTATAAGGATTCCATGAATCAGAAGTTATTACCTTTTTAAAGTTTCTTGTTTTGAAGGAATTGATATGCCAATATGCAAACAAGAAACAAATTTCAACAAATCAAGTTGAAGAGACATGAAAAAGTTTTGTGAAAACTTGTCAAAATCTAGCTTCGTTATTTTGCAATTCTTGTTTGTGAGAAAAATTCACACGTGTGGAGCATGTTCCCACATGTGAAAAATAGACAAAAATATCTTAGTTATGTTGAGTTAGGGGTACTCAAGTTTTCAGTAAGATCTAGCCAAGTGTTTTATGCTGATTAGGCCATTTTGGCATTAGAGGCAAAATAGACAAGTACACATGGCAAGTTGTGATTAGGCCAAAAGTAGGTTGTGTGAAAATTCACACGTGTGGGAATGCCTAATGTGTGAAATTGATCTCCTAAGCTTTGTTCTTTCAGTGTAGATCAACTATTGATTGAAATCCAAGATCAATGTCCAATTCTAAGGCAAAGAGACAATTCTACATGCATACATTCATAACCAAAGTAGTTTCACACGTGTGCAAGTACTTCATGAAAAAACTAAGTCCCCATAAGCTCCTCTCCTCGGGTAGAGAGAGAATCCAATCAATTTGGTCTCGAGTAGAGAGAGAGTGTAATACACACAAAAATGATAGATCTCCAATTTGACTCAAAAACTCACATAAAATTATGATAGAAATCAAAATACATGTAGGAACTCGAGGTGATCTATGATTGATTCCTATTAGACCCCTTAGTCATAGCCCCTCTAATCGTAGTGGATGAGTGATGCAACATCTCTTGATTTTGATTGGACCCTTACATCAAATCTTTCACTTATGATTGGACCCTTGACTCTTTGCCAACACATTGACTTGATCACTCATCAAATCTAACTTGGACACTTGTAAGCAACCTAACTAGCTCGAGGTACATCATAATTGAATTTTGGCCTAATGATAACAAAACATGTGTACTTGACTATTTGACCTCTAAAGCCAAAATTTGCTGAATTCACACATGTGGGACGCCCTACACATGTATTTTTGATCTCCTAAGCACAATTACACCATAAAGATCAGACTAGCATTGGTTGTCAATAGGAAAGCTGATCATACAAGGAATATTGTTGTGTTACAAGCAAGATCTGTCAACAAAACATAAGACAAAGCATCATAAATGCCTCTACTCGGCTAGAGAGAGAAAATAGAAAGTACAAAACTCGTGGAGAGAGAGAGGGCACAAAGAGCTTGTCTCCAAATTTGCATTACACACAAATTTTATCATATTCTCAATGAGAGTACATCACATATATATATAGATCCATGGACTCTTCTCCTACTTGAAGTTGAATTGGAGTTGTGGATCCACCTCTCAAGCTATCTAGACTTATCCAAGCCACCTCACTATGTCTAATTGTGCCACATAGTTTTTTCATGCATTAAATGTGGCATACAAAGTACAAATGGCAATTCCTATGGTAGCTCGAGTTTCTACTTCTACCTACCTTGAATATTTTATTCTAAGATGAGTCTTTACTAAGCCGAGCATTTTTAGGACCCTTACTCACAACATTAGATAGATTTTTCAATATTTTGACACTCCTCTTAAAAATGTATCTAATGTGGATCAAGCATTGATCTTGAGATAAGACCAAGATTAGACCTATGCTTTGAGAAGGCACTTTTGCAAACTGGCTTTGTGAGAAGATCAGCAATACATGAAGATGTGTCGACATGTTCTAAGTTGATTTCACCTCCAATGAGCTTTTCCCTTACAAAATGATGTGCCACTTCTATATGCTTGCTTCTTTCATGAAAAATAGGATTGTTTGCAAGAGCTTGTGCCTATATGTTGTCACATTTGATCAAGGGAAGATCATCCTCTTTGATGCAATTTAGCTCCATGATTAACCTCTTGATCTGTAATTATGTTTTGAGAGTCAAGGATATTCATAGGGAGCTTGCATGTATTGGTGACTCAATCAATCAAAGTGAGCTAGTCCAAGTCATTCGCAATGGCTTGAGAGATGAATATGACAACCTTGTCCAATCCTATGCCATTAAGGAGGAGCTACCAAGTTTGGAGGCCCTTCAAAGTGTGCTTATTTCTGAAGAATCAAGACAAGAGTACAAACTCTTGAGGATGGACAAGCTATCACTCAATCATGATAATGGCAAAGTTCTATTTGCCAAGCATAAAGAGAGGAGTAAGAAGCAACATCATCACTTCTCTAATGACAAAGCTAAAGACCAAGATGGAGAGGAGGAGGATACCTCTCATTCTTCTAATTCAAATCTCAAGAAGAAGAAGATCAAGTGCTTTTATTGTGGAAATAAAGGCCATTATGCCACCAATTGCTTCAAGAAGAAAAATCAACTCAATCAAGCCAACATCACCAATGAGAAAGAAGACTATATTGCAAGTGATGGAGAAGGCTCTCTTATGGCTTCTCCTCTTCCACCTTCAACAAGTATGACTCATGGTATAATGATAGTGGAGCATCTTCACATATGTGTGGCTCCAAGCACTTTTTTTCATCTATTATGCCTTATGATGGAGTCAAGAAGACCATATACATTGTAAGTAAGCATGAGTGCAATATTGAAGGAGTAGGGATTATTCCCTTGAAGCTTGCATCTTCCAAAGATCTCTTTCTCAACAATGTTCTTTTTGTCCCAAAGCTTACAAAGAACATCTTAAGTGTTGGCCAACTTCTTGATAGTAGCTTTGATGTCAATTTCAATATTGACAATTGTGTGATCAAGAAGGATGGTGAGATCCTTGCATATGGATCAAGATCTGAAGGCATCTACAAATTGGATCCAAGTGAGAGTGCAAACTCTCTTGATGTTTCTTATATGTCCAATAGTTCAAAGGAGGATGATCACACAAGATGCACATATCTTCTCTCTTCAAGTATTATGGTGTATTCCTTATTATTCAAAGCATCTGTTGAGAAGAAATTCTCATTGAAGATCAAAGCTTTGAGGAGTATTGGAGCTCTTGAAGGAATATCACCATATGAAGTTTTATTCAAGATGAAGCCTAAGGTTGATCACCTTAGTGAACTTGGTACTGCTTGCTTTGCACATATTCCCTTGGAAACAAGGAGGAAGGGTGATCCAAGCTCATGGATCATGATTGGATACTCATCCATCAAGGAGGCCTTTAGTGTCTTTACACTCTCTATTTCAAAAGTGATTGTGCATAGAGATGTCACATTGCATGAAGATTCAATCTTGGAAGTGGCCGAGATCAAGGCTTCTCAAGAAGCATCACAAGTTATCTTTTTTGAAGGTATTCAAGTTATGATGGGGCCAATGTGTGAGAAGGAGTTTCTTCTTCATATGATTTCAAGAAGATCTTCAAGATGTATGGCCAAGTCTTTATGGCTCACCTTACAAGGCAAAGAGGGGCATCTTTCATGTTGTATCTATTACAGCACATTCATATATGCTTCTCTTCCTTTTCTTGAAATGCTATCTTGCTTCATTGAATTTTCTGGATCTCAAAGTTTAAGAAAAGCTTTACAAGTTTTTTATGATGCTTATGGTATGGACATGTTTCTTGTCATTATTGACTTAGATGTGTTTCCAATACTTTTTGAAGTAAGATATTGTATTGTCAAAAGTATGCTCTTGGTTCTAGTAAGAACAAGGTTGAGCTTGGTACTCACTTTTTTGAAAATCATGTTTTCACATGTTTTGAGGCAAATTGTAAACTCCTCTTGAGATTAAGTGAAGCATCCAAAGTGGACACTTACATCCTTGAGGGAGTAACTAGACTAAAAAAGATCAAGATAGTCTTTGATATCAAGATTATATCCATCATGGATATAGTTTATTGTATGTGGACTAGTCAAGCTAGAAAGCATAATCTTGATAATCATCATTGTTTCACATCTTATGATCTTGATCTCCATGATCCTTATGAGGCTTGGAAGCCTCAGATTTCTCTATTTATGGTGCATCCATCATGCAAGTGGAAATTTCAAATCAAAGATCATCATCAAGCATGGAGGAAGCCCATGATCATAGTGGCATATTGGTGGAGCACTCTTCAAAGGCATTGGCAAGAGATCTTATCATGGATATGGTGAGGGTGCTGCTATGATGGATCCCTTGGCTGATCTTCACTTCTTATGCATACCAAAGGATCCACTCAAAAAGATTTACAAACTTCTCAAGTGATCTAGTACCTTTCCAAGCTATTTTTTGAGGAGTGTGAGAAATTGGCAAAAATCTAGCTTGGTATTTTTTTATGATAGAAGTTTGTAAGTGAATCTCACATGTGTGGAGGATGTTCCCACGTGTGGAGAATTGTAAAGTAAATAAAAATGTTTGATATAGGGGTCTCATAGAATTTCATAGTCAAGCATTTAGGTGTAGGATGTTGATAGGGTCAAATTTGGCATTGATGGCAAATTATCCACTTCCAGTTGTAATGCCACTATTGAGCCAAAATAGAGTAGGAGGCCAAACTTGTGCCAATTAGAGTGTAGACAAGTGTAATGCTTTTGTTTGATGAATTTTAAGAGGTCCACTATGATTTAGAGGTGGAACCATGAGTGATCCAATAGAATTTGAGGTTTGCTTGAAAATGGTCCAATAGAATTTAGAGGTGCATGGATCAATGGTCCAATAGGATTAAGAGGTGGCAAAGTGTGGTCCAATCATAGTTAAGCATAGTGGTAGCTTGTGGATCTACTAGTATCATTGTACTCCTCATTTGGATCTAATTGATTTTGAGATTGAGTGGATTTTGAGTGTAAGTGATTTTCTAGCTTTCTCTCTCTACTTAAGAGCTATTGATGATTTTCTCTCTCTACCCAAGGAGTGCAGTTTGTTTCTACTTAGATTACTTTTGGAAAACTTCCCACACGTGTAAGTGAGAGTTGGAAGTGATTGAATGCATGTAGTAGTGTGTTTTTGCCATAGATTCAAAGATAGATCTTGAATCTCAATCTAGTCTTGATCTTGGTGCATCTACACAGCTTAGGAGATCACAAGTACATGTTGTGGACAGTCCACATGCGTGAAATCAACAAATTTCAATGTTGATACATGTACAATCAAGAAGCATGATGAAATCCTTGCATTTGGGTCTAGATATGGTGGAATCTACAAGCTTGATCCCAAAGAGTATGCTAACTCTTGTGATAGTGCTTTTGCTACTCATATGTCTTTGGAGGAACTATGGCATAGAAGGTTGGGTCATCCTAACTATAATTCTATGGTGTCCATGGTCAAAAAATCTAAAGCTATTGGCCTGCCTAATCTTATCTCCAAGAATTTCAAGCCATGTGAGGCTTGTGCCATATCTAAGTCTCATAAGAAGCCTTTTTCAAAGTCATCTATAAGACTACACATCCATTGGAGCTCATACACTCGGATGTGCACTTCTCATCTTCAAAGAGCAAGGGTGGTGCTACTTGCTTTGTAACTTTCATTGATGATTTCACTAGATTTACTTGGGTATATCTTCTAGCTTCAAAATCTATGGTGTTTGACTATTTCCTAAAGTTCAAAGCTCTAGTTGAAAAGCAATTTTCTTACAAAATCAAGGTTCTAGAATGCTGAATAGAGTCACGATCTTCCTGAAACAATACTCTGTAATAACAGAGAGGAAGATCAAAACTATTCCATTCTGATTCAGTGTTCATGGAGCTTAACCGCAACAGCTGATAAGTAATTGTATATATACACATGGCTAACCGATTAAAAGAATGATTAATGTGTGATTACTAATGGGCTACTTGAGCCGTAGGCAATTCAAAATAAAAATGATTGAAAGTTAAAGAATAGTGTGACTAAAAGGCAAAATATAGCTTGAGTATTTTGCAATTTCATGTACATATGTAAATCTCAAATGTGTGGAGCATGTTCCCACGTGTGGATGGTAGGCATAATCATCTTAGTTCATTATGTTGAGTTTGAGTAGTCAATAGGCCTAAAACTTGAGTTTTGGGGGTCCTATGCCGAAAATACCCAAGGGTACACATGTTTGTAGGAGATTAGGCCAAAAAGTAGCTTCGATTAAGCTTGAGGTAGTTTAGGCCTTTGACATTTGGCATGATGATAGAGGGCTAGTGACATGTCTTTTGATGTTGTAATGTTGTCATTGGACCAATCACAAGAGAAAGATACATTATAAATGGTCCAATCAATGTAGGAGATGACAACTCAATGGACCAATCAAATTTAGAGGTGCTATATGAGAAATCCAATCATTTTGCTTGCTTATCACTCCTCTTGGATCTCAAACTACTATATAGAGGAGCTCTCTCTTTGTACATACAATCAAGTTGAGAGTTAATGCAATTTTGGATCTCATACACTTTTTGGTCTATTCTCTCTCTACTTGAGAGCAACATGTTTGGTTTTGCCTCTCATAGTGAATTTTACTTTGTTTTTTCATGTGGATGTTAAAAAATAGCTTTTCTTTGGATGATCATAACTTTGGTTGTAGATGAGCTCTTGCTTTGATTCAAAGCTTGATAGATAGCCCTTGAAAATCTAGTTTGATCTATCATATATTCATCTTGTGCAGCCTCACATGCATGGAGGTCATTGTAGATCTTTGCATGGTCCTCAAATCTCAATTTTTGACATGGTATCAAAGCCTAGGTACATGCACGCATGAAGCTTGATCTCCATAAAGAAAGATCTTGAGTGAAAATTCTAGGTTTGAGACTGCTCTTGCATCCCAATTGTCTTCTAGATTCAAATTGGCTAATGATTGCTTGTTTTGAGTGATTTCTTGGATCATATGTGAGAATTTAATGTATGGAAAGTATAGGCCACGTGTGAGTTGCATCCACATTGAAATTTTGTAGCAAACTCATCTTTGATCCATTTAGCCCAACTAGACATTTGTTGGAAAGAGCATCAAGTGTAGATTGATAAGACCAAGCCCCCAAGGGTTGTTGATGCATCTCGTTGATGTATGGATCCAATATTTGAGGGTAGGTAGGTGTTCCCACCCAGTGTTTTTTGGATCTTTATGGTTTAATGCCCTTGATCTTGAGTGTTATGTTCAAAATTGAAAGGTTCTCTCAATTCTAGTCAAGTGACGACAATCTAGGACATTGTTTGTAATCAAATCTTTTCAAATCCATTCCAGCTCTAAAGAGTTAGAGTCATTGATCTTTGTGGAGTCCAATAGGGATGATTGGAACTAAATTTGGTGTGATTTGGTGCAAATTTGTTGTGCTTTGATTTTGGTGATCAAGGCAAGTCCTAATTTCCAATTGACTAGGTTTTGGTGTGATGTGATTCCTATGTTTGTGATTTAGATCTGTTGTAGACCTTTCTAGATTTTTGATGTGTTCAAATCTAGTGTTTTGAGGGTCACAAAATCATTGTTGGAGTCCTTTCACATGTGTGTACTTTGTGTAAAAGAAAAGCTTTTGGTGAAGATTGATTCTAGAATTTGTGATAGAGATCTTACTAGATCTTTGATTTGTTCAAGTCTAGGCTTTTGGAAATCACAAAATCATTTTGTATAGTCATTTCACAAGCTTGTACTTTGTGTACATTTTCATTTGTCTCAAGAAATGCCAAACAAGCCTGGTGACATGTAGAGGATACATCTATACCCAGAGTAAAAAGAGAAGTAGCCAGTTAACAGATTCTCTAGAGTAGAGGATCTGTCAACATTTGGCCCGTTGCTGCTTGAAACCAACCACAGATTCAACCCAAACCTGCTGCAACAACCTGCTCCATCAGCCCGTTTAACACATTGTTCGAATCCGTGCTGAAACATCACAACCCTGTGATTGTTCTTGCCAGACAATTATGAACTTGCAATAAATGCCAAACAAGCCTGGTGACAAGTAGAGGATACATCTATAACCAGAGTAAAAAGAGAAGTAGCCAATTAACGAATTCTCTAGAGCAAGGGATCTGTCAACATTTGGCCCGTTGCTACTTGAAACCAACCACAGATTCAACCCGAACCTGCTGCAACAACCTGCTCCATCAGCCCATTTAACACGTTGTCCGAATCCGTGCTGAAACATCACAACCCTGTGATTGTTCTTGCCAAACAATTATGAACTTGAAATAAAACACAAAACACCTGCCAGAAACATCTCTTGCAGATCTATTCCAGACTCCGCCATCTCCTGCAACACATGACTACTCCCACACGCACCTCCACTCTCCTCACGCCATCTTCACCAACCTCCATGCACCTCCACCCTCCTCACGCCATCTCCACCAACCTCTCACCAGCAATGCCCTCCTCCATTGACATCACCACGAAAACCTCTTGACTTGAGCCTCCACGTTGCCATCTCCTTCACGCTCCTACAGACACCCTCCCGCCTGAGCTTCTCTTTGAAAAAAAAATCTCGACCGAGTCATAGCTTCATCAAATCTCGACCAAAATTTTTTGTCTGCTGTTTTTGTAGATCTTAATTGCATTTAGGACGCTTAATCTATTATCTTACATTTGTTCATACATGAACGTGCATTTTTGTAGGAAACCTATGTTCTTACATGCATTAGCTTCACTTTGAAGCCAAAAACCATCCTTACTGCTATTTTTTGCAGAAAGAGGTTACATTAAGGGTGCTTTTCAGCTTGCTTAGCCTTACTTTGCTTTCACAAATGCATAAGCATATTCTGTTTACAGATTTACAACAAATAGATTTCTTTATGGCTGGAAAACAGGGTAGATGCTGCCCAAATTTTTCCAAAAACTCAAATTTGCAGATTGCCTTTCCTTAATCACAAGATACGCATTCCTGTAACCCATACCATTCAAAGAATGCTTTACTGGCTCACACAACCTACAACACTATTAGTTTGTTGGAAAATACAGCATGAACTTGTAAATCCAAAAAAAACCACCATGCAAATCTTGCAAAAAGCCATCAACACTCACAACAAGTGGTTAGTCCATTTTTGCATCAATTCTTGCATTTCTCACCGACAGTGAAAGCAAATCCGGTTCCACAAAAAATAAAAAACAAAAAACAAATCCCATAAATCACTGTTATGTAAAAGCCAAAAAACCATAGAAACCATCATTACCTCTGATTGAAACCATTGCTATTAGGAAAGTGCTCCTAATGAAGTAATCGACAACATAAGTGGATCAAAAAAAATCTAAATCTACTTTCTAAACACAGATTTGAAGTGCTTAAAACCCGAATCGATTGTATACCTGGTAGTGCACATACCACACAACCGATTGCACCTCAAAAAAGTGACTCTCGGGAAGAAGAATTTGAATTTTCACCACTTGTTGCTTACTCCACCATTTTCTCAAAAATATGTCGAGATTCTGTATCACACAATGGAAAAATCCCCACACAATTTGAGATTCCTTCTTGAGCACAAATCAATGGCAAAACGTGCTTAGAATTGGCTCTGATACCAATATAAAGTCCTACACCAAGAATCCTATTCTAAGCATGCCAATCACAAGCAACACAAGGGAAACAGATGGTGGACAAACCAACCCAACCAAACCTAGATCGAATGGATCGAGCCCCCAAGCTATGGATCAATCACAAAGAGGAATGAGGCATCACACCAACAGCATATGGCTACCAGTCATGCAATCAAACATATACTAGTGACAGCCCAATAGGTATACTTATACCCTCCAAGGCCCATGCACCAGTAGTAGTGCACTGTGACACCTCACTGGACACCTTTGTAGCCTATCTGGGCCACGTCATCCAGTTCTCCAATGACTCACTGATAGACCCATACAAATCCACCATCAAGAGTTTAGGCCTACAACCATTAATTATGACTTTATACACATAAGGGCCCCGATTCCCTTATAGTCACAACTAACTTATGGCTTGTTGGTCTATTGATCTCTAGCGTGGACACGCTACCCGAGACCAGTTGTGGGCATGATGATAGGGTAGATGCTCAGATCTTCGAGATCGGGGATGACATTGGGATACCTGATAGGGATAACACTGTAGGATGACATGGGATGATCATCAGGGGGCATCTATCTCAGATTGGACTTGAGTCATTGGACATGACTTACAAGGGCGATTCATGATGGAATCAGGATACTGCAAATGCAAATGGGCAAAGTTTAAAGCTTTGGGAGCCAGCTCTAGATTGGAGAGCTGATGGAGATCACACAATTGGGTGTGATCGAAGGACAAATACTATGATGAGTATTTTGCTAGCGATCTACTATAGGGGACATTGATGGCGAGGACTTCATGGTGTGCTCATTTGGGAGTACAGGATGACATTACAGTAGGGGGCCAGTCATTGGCATTGGCATCGATGGGTAGGCATCTACCATCATGGGCGTGGATAAGCTATCTTTAGCTTTCATGCATTTGGCTATATTTGCAAGATTCTAGGCCTGGTATAGGTGTTGGAACCTATATGGTTCAGATCCACAAGTGGTGAGATCAAGAAGCCTAGAGGAAGTCACTCAGAGCCATATACCTCAGTACAATCAAGGAGACATTAGTCTCGGGGATCCTGTGAGTGGAAACTCATGGATGAGCTTGCGTTGGCATGGTGTCAAGTGGCACATAGCTAGGGAGAGCGAGCGACACTGCTAGGAGCCAGGAGGAGTAGGTGATGCTTTCTTTGGTGATCGGCCTGGATAGTAGGATGGTGACCTAGGAGCGGGTCAGACCTACTTGGAGGTAGGTGGCATGGAGTGTACTTGGGGTGGTACGTATCTTGAGGTCATGGAGTGCATTACGGGGTGATGTGGATCCAGCATGCCCATGGTTGTGAGCCGATAGGGATGGAGATGGTTGCTCAAGGAGTGACAGTTGATACTTTGGCGAGTGACCAGGTGAGCTGCATGGTTATATGCATAGTGATCTCCAGGTTGATGTCACATGTTGTTTCTATCCATCATTATTTGGTAAGCAGGATGCAGCTTTTGGTTAGATCCAATTGGAGTCTAGTTGTACTACATGTGGATAGATTCTTGGAAAGCTACCAGTAGGTAATGATGGTGGATCTACTGTATTCAGTTGTGTTTGAGACGTGACCCGCTATGGACATATCAGTCAGGCATTGATCCCGTAGACGACCTCTTGGGATATTCGGGTAGCCACACATAGGAAAAATTAGCTTGTACAGAGTTATATACAGTATATGCTATACTCGAGGGCATGTCTCGAGTTTGTCGATCGAATTTGGCCGTATCAGGCCTCGACCTTAGTTTGGTAGGTGGTAGGCCAATTTTAGGACACCTGTCTTTTGATGCAGTTTGTGAATACTCTATATGTATAGTTTTTTTGGTAATACAAGATTTTGCTGTGCCATCTTTGAGAGCTTGTGAGCAGTGTCTATGGTGATTGATTGATGTGATCTACATACTACACTAGATCCTAACAGGATATTAATAGTATTGACCTGCGGTATCATTGATGCGTTTAAATTAAAGTTGTTGATATACACTTACTGCTGAAACTCGTTCGCCATCTCTTCAAGGGATAAATCTAGCAATTTCATGCATGAAAGAATGGAGATTAAAATTTTTTCATCCTTAATTCCTTGCACCAGTAGGTGATTTCATGTCATTGGGGAGCATTTTAATTGAAACGTTAGTTTTTCGATCCTTCTTGCGCAGAGCAATGGAGAGGTCATCTTTGGTTTAGATGATTCTTCCACAATGTGAAAATATCATCTTGCAGATCGCAGATTGCATCTGTTTTGAAGGCAAGCTAAAAAAAACTGTTCATACTTTCTTTGCAGGACTGGATTCGAAGCTCAAGACTCACCTAGTCATGCATTTTCAGAAAATCAAGATATTCATTATGAAAAAAGCCTGATCCTTTGGACAAATGACATACTCAAGCGAGAGTCATTGTCATTGTTGAGGTCTCTTGCCAGGAGTTTGGCCTCCTCCTCTGTCAATCCAACATAAATTTTGCATTCTACAGTCCTAAAAAAAGGGCGAGTCTGGGTATTTCCTAACCAATTGTCGCCTTGCCTCTGCAGAATGGCATCCCCTAATTATGAAATACCTATATTCGTTTATCATGCCGCTTTTAAAGGAGGACTTTCTAGTGCACTGAGAAGGATCGACCATTACTATGAAGGGAAGCACATTTACGAGTGGATTGATCTTCATTTTCGACTTCAAATTATGTACATGCAAATCATGGGGCTCTCTTACTTCAAGGGGTCTCGCGCAGGTCACTGGATCATTGGGAGGCCTTTCAACTTGCTTGATGTGCAGTCCCACAAACTTGGGGCTGACTAACCTTTCATTTTTTATTTTCTCGCAAATGAGGTTTTGCTAAGAGTTTGGGGCACCAACGCCAAGGCCCGCTCCAAGACCTTAGGTGCATCTGTTTCTTGGCACGACCCTGCAATGTCTTCAGCCATCGATCCCTTTCCTTTAGGACAAGACACCTTTCTTCGTATACGTGGTGTAGGCTCCATGCTTTCGCCTTCGGCAGCAGCAATAGATGCAAAAGCCTGCTTGCTTGTTGTCAAGTACTTTGCAAAACCGTGTATCATATTTGCATCGTTACCAATACGCTTAGCTATCTCCATGCTTAACGATGTAGAGAGGCAATTCTTGACACTGCAATTGCTTTTAAAAAAGCAGAGCTCCCTCAACGAGCCTTTATTCTCAATCTTAAATAATATCTTGGAATCCTCATCCTCATCATAATAGATATCACATATTTTACCTAGCATTTTTGGTTCACCAAAAATAGCTATACCTTTATTTCTGGACATGACCAAACACAGTTTATTGCCTTTTATGATAATAGCCCACTGATATGCCTCGTATGAATGAAAACTGATCTCTTCAAAAACTCTCTCTACTGTTGTCCTTTTAGGCTGTGGATTATCACACACGGTAGAAACTTTTGCTAGTGAGTCACCATCTCCTCCTGGATGACCCATCCTATGCTTCTTATGCATTGCCTTTGAAGTAATAAATCCTTCTGAGACTTTAAATTTGATTTTTTGTGTGGGTTTGTTGTGACAACAAGGATTAACATGAGAAAGTTACCAAATAGCAATAAGATTTCTTTTGTGTCGGTTATTTTCAATAATCAAACACGAATACTAAACATTTTTTTAGTTTTTTGCTAAAAATATAGAAAAAGTACATGGAAAATTGTCAAAATGTTTTTCTAAAAAAAGTTAAGAAGACAGTTTAAAAACCCGACCGGATCAATCACCACAACACAACATCAAGTGCAATAAGACAAGACAACAAAATTGCTCTCCACAAACTATATATTCAACTAATAAGCAAGTACAAAGATAAAGTTGCTTAAAGGCACTCAAAGGGCTCGTAAAAGAAAGACGGCCCGATAATTCTAGAACTGAGCACACGTGGTGCCGTCGAAATAAGAAAGCACTGTATAAGTCGATCATTGCTATTTTAACTCTCTCCCTCAATGATCAACGTCTCTCTTTATTTTAGAGTTTACTCTATTCATGAAACATACCTCCATGATAGTATTACAAGTAAAGGCTTTTTACATAACCAGATCTAAGCCAAGTTTGGCTCTAAAAGTCTCAAACTTTTCTTTACTTAAATCTTTCGTAAATATATCAGCAACTTGTAAAAACGTAGAATAGTGTACAATACTTATATCTTCAAATTGTAGCTTTTCACGCACAAAGTGATATTTTATTTTACCTCAATATGTTTTGTCCTTGCGTGAAAGACAAGATTCTTAGCCAATTGTATTCCACTTTAGCTGTCAAAGAAAATAACAGTAGGATTAACGCTTCATGCCAATCTCACATAACAACTTACGTAGCCAAACAGCTTCCTGGGTAGCAGAACTTAACGCTTTATATTCGGCTTCTATAGAAGAAAGAGAAATGGTGTCTTGCTTCTTGCTAGACTATGAAAAACAACCGCCACCAAAATTGAAGGCATAACCTGTTGTTGACTTTCTATCATCTACATTTCCTGCCCAATCAACATCAACATAACCCTGC
Organism: Diphasiastrum complanatum; assembly: GCA_029204225.1. Taxonomy (NCBI): domain Eukaryota; kingdom Viridiplantae; phylum Streptophyta; class Lycopodiopsida; order Lycopodiales; family Lycopodiaceae; genus Diphasiastrum; species Diphasiastrum complanatum. The sequence goes on from CM055102.1 coordinate 22,039,672, forward strand.
AACTTAGGTAAAACACTTTGTCTTTTGTAGATTAGGCCAAGGTTAGGTGTACATTTCACATACCTCAATATCCTTTTCGCAGCTTTTCAATGGTCCATAGTGGGTGATGACATGAATTGGCTAATCAGACTTACAACATAGTAGATATCAGGACGTGTAGTTGTAAGATATATCAAACTCCCAACTAGTTGACGAAATAGAGTAGCGTCAACATGTGCACTATTAGCCACTGGAGCAAATGTCTCTTCATAGTCAACTCCTTTATTTTGCTCATAGCCCTTCACTACTAGGCGTGCCTTATGCTTTGCTATCGTGCCATCCGCATGAAACTTTGTTCTAAACACCCATTTCCTTTCCAAGTGGTAGATCAACCAACTCCCATGTATCATGCCTGTGGATGGATTCCATCTCCTCTTCCATTGCCCTTTGCCATTCTTTGTGATCTTTTGCTTCATCAAAGGTTGATGGCTCTTGACACTTCAAAATTTCACTCATTAGGGCGGGGAGACTTCCTTTCCCGCGTTGATCTTCTCACTTCTCCTTGTGTGCTAGATCTTGGTTGAATTAGCTTTGCATCCTTCATGATCTTTTCATACCATTTTGGTATCTTAGATTCAGGTGATACACTCCGTGGAGAGTATATATCCCAAGGAGTGTCCAAGTAATGTCTCTTACTTCCAACCAGTTTCTCATTTATTGCTCCTATTGGCAAGTACCTTCCCCTAGGCTCTTGAGTAGGTGGTGTCTTCTCATACCCACCCTCTCGACTCTCATCTTCACGTGCATCATCTTGTGGAGCGTCTTCTTCATCTTCTTCTTCCAAAATTGTGGGAAGTCTTTTTATGCTTTCACCACTTGCATGGTCTTCATATTCATACCTATGCATCTCATCAAAGATCACATCTTTTTTTATGTGAATCTTGTTCATTACAGGATCAAAACACCTATATGCCTTCGTCCTCTCATCATAACCGACAAAGATACACTTTATTGCTTTTTCATCAAGTTTCTTTCGCTCCTCCTTTGGAACATGTACATAGGCCCTACATCCAATGACGCGAAACTTGTCAATTTTTGGCTTTATTCCTGTAAATGCTTCTTCGGGAGTCACCTATGGAACCGCAACTGTAGGGCTCCTGTTTTGCAAGAACGTTGCCACACTGCACACTTCTGACCAAAGTGAATTGGTCAAGCCCATTTGCTTCATCATGGAACGTGCACTCTCCATAATAGTCCTGTTTTTCCTTTCAACTACACCATTAATATGTGGTGTGTGTGACTATGTGAATTGTCTTTTTGATGTCGTGTTCCTTGCAAAAGTCCTCAAAATCATCAGATTTGTATTCGCCCCCTCTATCAGATCTTAGTACTTTGATGCGTGTATCTAGTTGGTTCTCTACTAAAGTCTTGAACTCCTTGAAGCGAGCAAAAGTGTCAGATTTCTTCTTCAAGAAATAAATCCATGTCCTCCTAGAGTAATCATCTATGAAAGTCATAAAATAATATGCTTTCTCCAATGACATGGTCTTCATTGGGCCGCACAGGTCGATGTGAATAAGTTCCAATGGTTTCTTAGCTCTTGCAGCTCCACCTTTCTTGAATGTCTCTCTGTGATGCTTTCCATGATGCATCCTTCGCATATTGCATGATGATCATCCTGCAATGTTGGTAATCCTATTACCATCTTCAGCTTCGCCATCAATCTTAAGCTCCCATAGTTCAAGTGACCAAGTCTTTTGTGCCACAACTCAAATTGAGATGCTGTTGAAATAGCCAAACCATATTCTTCTGGTTTTGCAGCATCTAATTTATAAAGGCCACAGTTACTATCTCTATATCCTTTCGCCACCACTTTATGGTTGTGGTTTATATCCCTCATAAGGCATCCATCCTTGAGAAATTCAACCTTAAGATGTTAATTTGCCATTACTCCAACAGAAAGCAAACTCTTTTTGAGTCCAGGAACATAAAGCACATTAGGGATATTCTTGATTTTCCCATCAAGAAACTGCACAGGTACATTGCAACACCCTGTATTCGGCATTCCTCCCCATTGGCTTGAGTGACCTTATTCCCATCATGGATTGGTGAGAATCTCTCAAACCAATCATGTTTCCCGGTCATATGCCTTGTGCGCCTGAATCTATGAACCATCTGGCACCATCATCAACCTGGGATGCCAATGCCGATGAGAAGACACTTGCTTTGTCATCTTTCCCATCATCTTCGGCAATGTTGCCATGTTGTTTCACTTTTCCTATCTTTATGTCTGCTTTCTTCTTGTAACACTCACATGCCCAATGACCCAGTTTGTGGCAATAGTAACATTTGCCTTTCTTCTTCTTTTTCGCCTTTGATGATGACACTCCCTCATCATCATCATCCTTGGATTTCTTGGGAATCCTTTTCCATCCTTTCTGCTTGCCTTTAGCAAGCAAGGCTTGATCTTCCTATGGGGTTTGCCTTGACTTCACCGCTTCGCGGCGCTACTCTTCCTGCAACATGATTCCTTGGAAATCTTCAAAACTAGGCAATCTCTCCCTCGAAGCGATGTCGCTCACAAACATCTGTAGCCCTTTCGAGACACCGCTCATAGTGGTATGTACCATTGATGTTTGCCATTTCCAAACTGCTTGAAACTTCACCTGTAGGCTAAAAAGTGTATGCCAAAGCCAACCATGATGTCAAAAATAAAAAATAGTGACCTGCAATTTTTGGCTTACCAGGCCACCCGCCGCTCTTTCCTCAAATTGGAAGCCAAATTGGCGTCACTTTCCGAAATGCTTCTCGTCACCAACTCCCAACTACGTGCTCAGTGGAATGGTGAAATCACTTTTGGTGTGCTCCGAACACTTTCTCCACGGTAATCACTCTGTTTTGGTGTACCGTACTTGCAGGTACAGTCGGGATGCCCTTCGTTTGGAGGCTATAGCCTTTTGTTTGGCCAAAATAGGCTAAAGGAGGTGAAAATAAGGGCACTTTGAGTTTTTGAACTGTTTCTTCAGTGTGAAGAAACTTTACCCTTCAAAAACTTGGGACCCAACAATTACTTCAGTTTGAAATTTTTTAATGAAGTTGCAATGCCTTTGCACTTTAGACCCCTTCTTATGAAGTTCAAGTTGAAATCCAACAGATCCAATGGTTATCTAAGATCTGACTACCTAGATCACTTCTTGGCCAGTCACCTTCAATCGTTGATCACAATAGTTCTAGATCCAACGATCATAATCATCTAGGCACATCAAGTTCTCTCCTTGGGATCGCTACTCCCTTCCTCACGCTACAGGATTAGTGCGATTAACTGCACGTTCAGGCCCGCGACCTCCCTCACGCCATCTCCAAGCTTTCCAAGCTTCCTTACAAAAAACCATGGCTATGGCAGTCTGACAAATTCCAAGCTACCTCTCTTCACAGTCCGCGGCCGCCCACGACGTGAATTTACAGCCTCTGTTCTTGTCCGGTGATTGTAGCCACCAAGGGCTCTGATACCAAGTTAAGAAAACAATTTAAAAACCAGACCGGATCAATCACCACAGCACAACGTCAAGTGCAATAAGACAAGACAACAGAATTGCTCTCCACAAACTGTATATTCAACTGATAAGCAAGTACAAAGATAAAGTTGCTTAAAAGCACTCAAAGGGTTCGTAAAAGAAAGACGGCCCGATAATTCTAGAACTGAGCACACGTGGTGCCGTCGAAATAAGAACGCACTATATAAGTCGATCATTGCTATTTTAACTAAACACACTATAGTTCCTTTCGTTTCTAACTAAAATTTAACATATTGATATGAGAAATCGATACCCGGTATCAATTTGCGGTATCAAATTGACAAATGATACGGGATAATATCAAATTGACAAATGATACCAAAGATCGATATCGAGTAATATCGATCTCTTGTATCATTTTTTATTTTGATACCGCAAATCGATACCGCATTTTGATTTCAGGTATCAAATGGCAAAAGTCATAGAGTTTGTAAAATCCATTATCACAATTGAGAAGGTTATGTTTTATTTCTGTCCAGAGAAAGCAACATGATACAAGAAAACGATACGACATATTGAGCTTGTGTACCATTTACCAAAATGAAATGACAAATCAATACCTGGTATCGATTTGCCATATCATCTTCAGCCATATTAGAATCAAGCTTTTCAATTAAGTAACATCTACCCAAATTCATAGCTATCATCAAGTTTTTTTATTTACTATTTTTTTTTTCATAATCAAAGGCTTTGCATACAAATGAATGTTCCTCCCCAATCTGAGTAGCGTCGCAGGACGAGTGGGTCGATAGCATTTCCATCATAACATAAAATGACATCTAAACTCCCTAAATATATCTCATCACTCTCTTTAATGCTTTCCAATGAGAGATCCTAGGATTAGACATGAATTGACTTAACGTGCTAACAGTGTATGCTAAATCTGGTCTAGTACACAACATTGCATACATCAAAGATCCTATTAGTGAATGATAAGGCTACTTCGCTATGTCGAGTACATTAGCAGTATATGATACCCGATGATGATACCGCATATTGATCTTTGGTATTCGATGCTCTAAATTATTATTCAGAAATGCGTAAAATGAATTATTCTTATAGGAACACAAATTCTACATAATTTTGAGAATCTCAAACGACATACAAGTCACGAAAAAATGAGTCATTACTGAATATGGATCTATTTCTAGATAAAGCTATCTTAAATGGCTAAAGCATCTTAAAAATCAAAAAATTCTATGCTCCCAAAATACTTATTTGAGTACCTGGCCATCTTCTCGGATTCTCCCGAACGACATATCACGTCATAGAATGTTAGAGTATTAGCCTAAATCAAGATTTCTTTTTGATAGCGAGATTGTCATGTACCCTATCATAATCTCTAGAAATCAAAAATAATAATTCAAAAAATGAATGGATACATGTCACAAAATTGTTGATAATACCTAAAAAATCACACTGGACAACATACATGGCCATTAAATTCAACTAGAAAATCAGATCACCATAGACCATACATTCAATTAATAGGGCACATGAAAGCCAAAAAACTAAGTCTTAATAACTCACATTCACAAGGAGGAGAGGATAAAGATTCAAATCTCTCACCAAGAAAATGAGCCAAAAGGTGTGTACAATGATGAAGAATTGCCAGATGTAGAGAGACTCAAAAGTTAACTAAACTTATCTATAATGTAATTAACTACTAGTTAGCAACTTTTAACTTGTAGGGTACTAAAGAAGGGTCCACTTTCATTTCTTAAACATAGACACAAACCATATTTTCATGCTATTAAATATAGGCACAAATCCTTGTTCCACAATTTTATAACTCATGTTATACCATTATTCAAGTGCCACATATGATTGATTGGTGACTCAATCAAAGTGGATTCAATCACTAACCAAGTAGACAAAGAGACCATTTTTAAGTTAAATGGACCATAACAAAGGCTCATTAGTGCAAGATTGGTCAACATGATTTTGGAGGTTTAGTCAAAAATTTCTATAGATGCATATGTGACATGGAACACGTTGTGACTCTCGATAAACTCCTAAGATGGTCGCGATCACCTTTTCTAGATGGTGGGCATTCAAGGTATTTAAGAGAAATAGAAAACACTTTTGAAAATAAAAAAAGGTTGTGGATAGAGTGAATTTATACATGAGTAAAGTTTGGAGTATGAAATCTAAAGAGGACAATTAAGGTGGTTTTAGATGGAATCGACAGGTAAGTGGAGAGGGCTCTAAATATTCTCCATTGATTGGAGTAAGCCACTTTAAGTGTCCCCCATTTGCCCCACCCTTTTATATGATGTAGGACTTAATACGCCTAGGTGACATCCTATGTGCATTAGAGGATGCTAGCATGGTATAATTTTAGATGTTAGGGAGGCCCTCCTATGGCAAATGGTGGAACTGTGGGCAAAAAGTAGAGAGAGATGTGCCAGGTTTTTTGGGACCGTGTTAACACAATAGATGAATCTAAATTGCCCTACTCCTCTCCCCTCATTTGGTGAGGGAAAGTGGAATGCTCGATTATTCCTTGCATTTGTAGCAATTGACTCTTCAACGACATAGTTGACCTTGAAAAGTATTTTCCTAATGGCACGAGTCTTAAAAAGATAATCCTTATCCTTTATTTTGCCCAAAGCTATTTTCCTCTGTAGTGATTTAAGCATTTCATATTAGGCATGAAGGCAAGTTTTGCCCACATGGAGGTACTTTACGTTAACGAAGAGGAAGGCTACTAGTTCTATATGTGGGAGCTATTGTGTTCCTAAAAATCTTTGCCTTCTAACTTGTCTTGTAGAGATTGGGAGGGAAACAACACTACTCAAAATAACAACATGTCTCTACCTCCCTCACCACTCCAAGTGACTTAGGTTCAAGGGTTGGCTTAGTTGGTTAGCTTGGCATCCAAGTTTCTTTGGTCCTAGGCTCGATGCCCCTTGGAAACTACGATGCACTCCAAATGACTCGCATGTGAGGCAACACTAGTTTTAAGGCAGCTACTTTAGTCCATTGACCAACCTTGGTAGAAAATTTTCATGAATTGCTTGGCCCACTATGTACTAGGTATTGTTTTCAAGTAGCTACTCTAGCCCATGAGCAATCGTGGTAGAAAATTTTCATGAATTGCTTGGTCCTTGCACTATGTACTAAGTATTGTTTATGAGAAGGTGAGTGTACCATACTAAGCCATGGGAGTGGCGATGTGTTCTACAAGGCAGTAGTTATCAGTCGGATGAATGATACCTGATGTAGCATCTACATGAATGAATGATACTTGATGTAGCAACTGTAGATGGACATCTGGTATTGGACTTAATTCTAGATGGACATCTTGTATTGGACTTAATTCTAAGTCCATGCTATGTGCTATGGCCCCACAAGATAACACCCACTCATGTTTCCTTGAAAGCAAATACTACCTATCATAGGACATGCCATCTCAATCCACCACGTTCACGTGACATGGCGACGGTTGCGGAAGGACATCACCTTCATCTCCCCTCATGCCATCAGAGCCGCGCGCAACCCAAACTGCTCTCTCGCTCTCTCGATCTCAACACAGACACACAAATTAAGTCTCACAAGAGCTAGAATATTTGTGCATTGAATTGGGTTGCAATAAGTCCGTGTTTCCCACACCGCATCACTATGCTTTCTGGGTGGTCACCCATCGTTTCCGGATTATGAGCTTTAGGCATTTTTTCCCTGCAAGCGTTTGATACAGATCATGATCTAATAGGTATGGCTGGAATCTCGGATGATATTGTGCATAGTTGATTGAGATGTTATATCTGAAAACCTTACATAATGCACAGTCTTTCGGATTAATGTTAGCCAACTGAACAGGATACTTGTGTTTTCTAAAAAAATATGTTCCGCAAGAACTGCAGATGTTGCTTGGAGAAGAGGAATCCTATTGCAGAATGGGAGTAACTACTGTTCCTGCCATGGTGGCAAAGGGATCATGTTCCATGGAGATCACTTTGCTATAGACCCTGATTTGCACAGCCTCAGGTAAATTTACTGTGGATACAGAACGCATTTTTTCAATTCTGTATTGTAGATGTATGCTTAGCTTCTTCATTTTCAGGCCGAAATGATCACATAAGGAACGAGATCCTTGATACTTGCTCAATGTCCCAAAAAGCCTGATATGAGCACTCATCGCAACCATTCCCACTCTTCTGTTACATTATGAATGATTTACATAATATCTATACTATTTTAGTAACAGAAACTACAATTATTTCGAAGGCACTTCTATTTGGCAAGTGTAATGAGTTTTTTTATCAACTAACGAATACTATCTTTCCACTCTCCTACAAATTAGATACATCAATTCGCAATACTACACTAGCTTTGTTAAATTTTGGGAGACAAAATGCTCAAAGAAACGATATATTCATTGAGACATGAACCTCTCAGACGTTGATGATACGCGGTGCTGTCGGATCAGACGGAAGGTTCATAATATTCTTAGTTACGCTGATTGGATAATCGAAAGCATCCCTTTAAAGTTTACATATTTTGTTCCGTTAAAATTCATGTAATGTTAAATATAAATGTATGCCTATTAGACAAAAGTTTTGAAGCAGATAAGAGGCGTTGGGAAAAACTTACAAAAGTTCTGTATCAGAATAGTTCTTTAACGAATAGAATCAAGATGCAATGAAATATGAGAATTATCATGCAATGAATCATAGAACTATTGAAAATGTCAACGAACGGTGCTGCGATTGAAGAACTGATTGTAAGATAGACTGGTTTCAAGTTAGCCACATTAAGAATTACAACAACTGAAGTCTGAGATGGTCTATTTTCTTACTCACAGAATGAGAAGCTCAGGTTCTTTAATAGAAATCTGTTAGTCTTTAGTTATGGCTAGCTGTGATCTTGGACACTTCTGAAATAGGCGACTATGCTGAAAATCAACAGTCATGCAATTCAAGAGTTGGATGCTTCAAGAGCCAATGCCACAAGTAAAAAATAGTTCACTGGGAGTCATAGATAGTTTGGAGCTAATCCCTTCAGCTTCCAGCACTCTCACTCGATGAGCAAATACGTTGACACTCAAGTTTTTGATCATCATATTGTGCTTTGTTTTCCAGGGCTTTTGGTTAACGTCCATTGTCATTTAGTTTACTTGACTTTATCCCAGAAGATTCCAGTCCATACCCACTTTTACTTTTCAAAATTCTGAAAATACTATTGACTGGACACCGATGCCTTGTTCACGATTTTGACATCAATAGCTGCACTTTTCCAAAAAGCACATTCAATCTCAGGTCTTGTGCCCACCATGACATACATGTGATCGTTATGGAACTTTGATAAGGTACTGCAGTTCTATACTTCATCACATGATACGCAATGCTTGGATACATGACCTTTTGAAGATGATTTGCACTTGATTCTTGTTGCACACAACAAAACAATTCCAAAAGCATGGGCTCTAAATAATGCCAATGCATCTAGACTCCATTGATTTCTTGCCTATTACATTATCTTCATACATCAAGGTAGATGAGGATATCAACAAAATTGTAAATCATTTCACATGGATTCATCTAGTACATCAAACTAGATAAGTTGTGGATGTAAGAGACTCTAGATGCAAAGCACAAATATGTTTGTGCTTACTTACAAAACCATATAATACTCAACCAAATTCTTATCATTCATGTTGATAGTGCAACAAAAACTTTATTGTCAAGCTAAGATGAGAGGGCCTTCTGGAAGCTTCCTCGCTTCCTCATTGCCAAAGGGTCAATGGATCAAAGGATTTGGTATCAACTAACAACTGAACTAGGCACCTAGTAGTATGAGTTGGCGCTACAAAGAACTCAAGAACTAATATTATGGTACGATAAAATATATACTTGTTTTTTAGATTATTCAATTAGAGCCACATTTACATTTGCCATCAATTTTGTAAGCAATCAATATTAATACGTTGTAACATCAAGGTAATAATACAAAATATTGTCCATTTTTTTTTGGCATATTGTGTACGCTAGGTAAGAGTGTCGTTCTTCAAAAGCACAAGAAGAAGCTAACTGATCTATAATTTTGCATATTGTAGGTAGCTCACACTAACAATTATCATCTTTAAGTTGAGCTTCCTTCATCTCGTTTATAAGATCACCATAAAAATTTGTGAATATGTGAATTTAATTTAAATCTCTCTTCAAGTCTACCTAAATGCAAGAATGCTTTTGAGTTATTTTATGTGTATAAATATAAAACTCGACATTTTATAAACAATGTCATTGCACCTTGATCACCAAGTTGGCTGAATTTTCAAAATCATGGGCTCTAAATACTGCCAATATATCTTTACTCCATTGATTACTTGCCTATTGCAATGCCTTCATACATCAAGGTAGATGCAAGGATATCAACAAAATTGTAAATCCTTTCACATGGATTCATCTAGTACATCAAACTCAATAGAAACTAGAAAACTTGTGGATGTATGAGATGCTAGGAGCAAAGCACAAATATGCTTGTGCTTACTTAAAAAACCATACAATACTCAACCAAATTCTTATCATTCATGTTAAAAGTGCAAGAAAAACTTTATTGTCAACAAGCTAAGATGAGAGGGCCATTTGGGAGCTTCCTCATTGCCAACACGGTCAATGGATCAAAGGATTCAGTATCAACTAACAACTGAACTAGGCACCTAGTAGTACAACTAGGCACTAGAAAGAACTCAAGAACCATTATTATGGTACAATAAAATGTAATAATATATACTTATTTTGATACGCTATAAGGTGAAGGTAATAGTTTTCTAGTGCATTCAAATAACCAATTGGCAAGTTGTATGTCATACTAATAATATATATTGTTTTAACAAAAAATATTGATTCAAAAAATAATATTTTATCTTACAGTGATTGACAAAGAGTACCAAAAGAGTATATGATGAAATCTATACAATATAAAAAAAGGTACAAATTTTTAAAATGAACTTTTTTATTTTACTTTTTAATGCACTAGCTCTTTATATAAGACCTAATATACTTGAAAGCGAAAGCGAAATCAAAATCAAAATCAAAATCAAAACCAAAATTGAAAACAAAAAATGCGAAATTTCACGGAGAAACGCATAATCTTCATTTTATAAATTCTTGAGAAGACAATTGCCGCTTCCCGTTGGCTTTATGCCAAAACTACTAACATGATAACAATGAAAAACTAAATTTTAAACAAACATATGTTTTTAAAAATAATAAAAATAAAATAATTTATTTTATTTTTTATTTATGACTTTTTATCTCATGAATTAAACTTATTTTAAGATCTAACAAATTTATAAACTATTTATTTTTGCAGATTTCTATCAAATTTCAAAGAAACAAACACAATCAAGTGACAAACAAAACTGACTCTAAGGTATTTTTTTTTATTACATATCTATAAAAAAAATTATAGTTTAATATTAATCAGTATTAATATTGAATATATTTTTTCTAAAAAAATTAAAAGTTTTTAATGATTTTACTTTGAATCATTTGAAAATATCAAGATATTTTAATAAAATATATACTCTATATATAATTTTTAATAGAAACAAATGAAATAAAATAGACAATATTTTTTTGAGAAAAAATTTTGAAATAATAACTTCTTATACCTTAACATGAGTTAATTCGATAATGAATTGATAAACTTGTTGCTAAAAATTGAACCGTGCGAACAATTAATAGCTAGATAAAGAACTTTTCTTAATTATAAAAAATAATTTTTTCCAAGTTGTAATAGTAGGTATGAGATTAATGAATTAGATAATGTATGGAATAATATAACAAATCAAACTATAAAAAATAAAAATGTTGTACACTTTTGTGGAATATCGTCATTTAATTGCAAACACATTTCTTTGTGAAAATACATATGAAAATAAAAATAAAATAATTGGTATGTATGTAAAAACTATTGGTATGTATGTATAACTATTGGCATTAAAAAAAAATTTCCTAATCGCAAATCACAAATCAAAATTAATATCTAATGCAAATTTCATCATGAAATTATTGTCGCTAGGCTTCCGATACTAGTTCGAATTTGTTATATGAGAAAGCCTAGCGACCAGATTTAAAACTCTATAAATGTGATTTTAGTAGTTTGAATATATTAGGACTAATAATAATTTTCTCTATTGCTGAAACGAATCTAAATTTGAATGTGGTCGAAACCAATTTCAAATTTGTTCTTTGAAATCATACATCATTTTTAGATAGATGAATGGCTTGGTAGGCAAGGTTTACTTTTTATGTGGAGTTCAAATCCTCAACCATGTGATGTGAATGTCAGAGTTGTATTCTATGTTGTGGATCATTCTATGAAGAAGTTAAAGAAAATATGGTACCAAATTGTACATTTGGTGGATGATACCATTCCCATATATCTTGTTAGAGATGGTGAACTCATGCAACCCTTCTCCAACATTCCGCGAACGGCCGACAAATTGGCACGACATTGACACCGAGCTATCGAATTCCTACACAAGTGCTGAAGACGAACATTGAGCAAACGAGCCATTGGGCGACTCGAATTATCAGGTCCTAGCTTGTTGGTCATGAGGTTTCAATCTGTCACGCTCAGCCGTAAGGAACGTTACAAGAGGAGAGATGTAGTTAACGAAGAGTTTAGCCTAAGCCTCTCTTGTAATATTTAGTTAAATTGTCTTTTAATCCCATCTAGTGGAACATAAGTATAGAACAGAAATAAGAGGAATTGATACATCGAGTAGAGAAAGGAGAAACAACGTTGTCAATATTGAACAACGTAATTGTAAGAGAGGAGCGTCAGGTCGCTATGTCGCGATGCACTATCGACTCACTCTAAGAAAGCAAAAGACAAAAGATATTTTGTTTTTCCAATACTATTCTTTGCATTGTATCCCCTCCTATATAATTAATTGTTGCTTTGTCTGTGATTCGTATTAGCGTATCTAGATCCAATAATCTAATGCATTGTGTAGCGCACTTCCGCACTAGATACGCTCACTTTTGCAGCATGGAATAAGAGCAGATTCATTAGATACAATATGGCTACTAAAATTTGGACGAGGATTACGATCAACCTTGGTGGTGTGAATTATTGCGTGTGAAAATTTGAGATAAAAGCACTTCTAAAAGATGAGGGGATATGGTTAGTGACCGATCTCACAGAGTCGAAGCCTCCAGAGGAAAATCCAAGGAGAGCGGAGTGGATAAGGAAGGATGAACGCACAATGGCGATCATCATATCCTCCATAAATGAAAAAATTCTCATGCAGATTGAAGATTTTCAGAACATCCATGTAAACAAAAGTACAAAGTGAGGACATCTGCATCGGTCATGCACCTCCACAATCAGCTACAGAGCTTGTGATGGGATGAAAATGAGTTGGATCAACATGTAGAGAAGATCAAAATGATCTTTGCTAAGCTCTCGGCATCTGGACATGAGCATCAAGTCCCAACACCCCAACGGTTGATGTACTTTATGAAATCACTACTCTCATCTTACCAGTCGATGAGAATGCTCATCTTGAGTTTACCTGAAATGACATTCGAGAAAGTAGTCAATCTTGTAGCAGACGAAAGATTGATGAGAGATGAAGGAGAATCAAACGGTGACCAGGAGAAGGCCTTTTTTGTAAGGGGAAAGAAGAAAATAACAAAAACAAGCCCAAGATTGAGAAGGCTCAAATGAAGTCTTTACCGAAGGATAACTACAAAAAAGAAACTTCTACTTGTGATCATTGTCACAAGCCAGGACACAGAGCACATAGAGCGCTCTTTGTAGCTCTGCATGTCCTGACTGAAGAATTATGGTGCCTTCGACATTGTGTTTGCTCCTATCACCCAATATCACTATTCTTGTGTTGTCCAGTGCCATGTAGTTCATTAAAACATTTTTGTTGCAGGTTATATGAGATGTGGCTCTTGAATCAATCACTATATCATAATCATGTTGCGTGTAGGTGGTTGATTCTTCATCGACAACTGTGAATGCAATGCCATTTTTCTCACCATCTTTGGATGATTCCGCGACATTTGCCTGTCCTTTTTTCTTTCTTTGGAATTGTGCCAACATTCATATGCTGAATGTCCCTTTTTCTTGTAATGAGTGTAAGGTATAGTTAGATTAAACCAGAGAGATCTACTCTATTTGTCGAGGATAGCAGATCTTGGAATACAAGTCCTATTTAATGGAAACGCATGCCGAATGGTCTAACACAGATCGAATAAGTTACTGACTGTCGGATAAAGACAAGGTAATCTACATCAAGCAAAAATCATCAGCAGCTACGATACCATACTAAATATATCCAAAAGTGAGAACCATCTCTGGCTTAGACGTATGAGGAGTCTCTTCGACATGAGAAAGAAAGAACTTGTGAACGGTCTTAAGATTACAAGTCTAGATTTCGACTTCTATGAAGCCTGTCAAAAAGGTAAGCAACATCAAAGTCCATTTGCACATGAAGGAAGGAGAGCCAAGGACATCTTGGAGCTAGTTCACTTAGATGTCTATGGACCAATGAAGGTCGACTCCCATTCCGGATCGAGATACTTCCTCACATTCGTAGATGATTTCAGCAGGATGACAACCATATGCTATCTGAAGAAGAAGTTTGAAATATTTGATGGATTCAAGAAATTTTTGGCATTTGTGGACTGACACACTTCTAAGAAGTTGCAGACCCTCAGGTTCGACAATGGAGGTGAATATTCAAGTGAAGAGCTTTCTTATGTTAGGAAAGAGGAATTGAACATGAATTCACACTTGCATATACACCACAATACAATGGCATAGCAGAAAGTGGAAGGAGCAAAGTGCATGATGGCTCAAGCACAATTTCCAAGTCAGTTTTGGGTTGAAGCAATTGTAGCTGAAGTTCATCTACAGATCGATCGATAATGACAACACTGGAAAACAAGACGTTGTATGAAATTTGGACAGGCCAATCTATCATATGTACGAGTATTCGGATGTGCAACATACATGCATGTACCAAAAGAAAGGAGAAGAAACTGGACGAAAAGTCGGTGTAGACAGTGATGGTCAGATATTCGAATGGCTCACAAATCTATCTACTCTACAATCTAACCTCAAAGAAGGTGGTGATGAGCAGATATGTGAAGTTCGACGAATCAACATTTCCAAGAGTGAAAGAATCAAGAGGTCATGAAATCTTCTCATTACTGCCAATTGAAGAGGGAGTTCAAGGCCAGACATCGAATCAAAATGTTGAACCACAAACTCCAGAACAAAACATAGAAGATCATCTTGTCAAAGAATTCAAAGAACAAAAACACCAAAAATGACAAATCCAACCAAGAAGGTCAACAAGAATAAGAAGATTCTCTGACAAGTTCATCGATAATCTTTAGTGGAGTGAAGACACAGACGTCGAATTCAGCAACTTCACTAAGGAACCAACGACATATCTGGAAGCAATCTAGAATCTTGAAGGAAAATTTAAGCAAGCAATATTAGAAGAGATTGAATCGATGAAGCAAAATCAGGTGTGGACACTTGAACCACTTCCCAAAGGAAAAACAAAGCTCGATGACGAATGGCTATACAAACAAAAGCTGAGATCAGTGTCGGAAGATACAAAGCTCGACTTGTTGGTAAAGGCTACACTCAGAGATATGGTATCGACTACTTTGATACATACTCCCCAATGGTCAAGATGTTGAGCATCTGATTACTCCTTGCTTATGCTACAAAATACAATCTGGAGATACATAAGATTGATGTCAAAACAACCCTCCTCCACGAAGACTTAGATTAAGAAATTTTCATGAAACAGCCTTAAGGATATGAAGACCTGAACAATCGAGATTATGCTTGTTAGTTGCATCGATGCGTCTACGGTCTTAAGCAGGCCTTGTTGATAATACACAAAAAATCACATTGGATAACATACATGACCATTACATTCAACTAGAAAATCAGATCACCATAGACCATACATTCATTTAATAGGGCACATGAAAGCCAAAAAACTACGTCTTAATAACTCACCAAGAAAATGAGCCAAAAGATGTGTACAACGATGAGGAATTGCCAGATGTAGAGAGACTCAAAAGTAATTAAACTTAGCTATAATGTAACTAGCTACTAGTTAGCAACTTTTAACTTGTAGGGTACTAAAGAGGGTCCACCTTCATTTCTTAAACACACTAATGATGAGGATCTAGGTGATGGTGATTTTCTTTTGATGTGTTCTTCAAGTCCAATATCAAGTGAAGGTGACAAAGATTCATGGTGGATTGATAGTGGAGCTAGTTCACACATGACTAGTCACAAGGAGTTCTTTACTTCTTTGGTTATTTATGATGGAGCCAATAAAGCAATTCACCTGGCCAATGGTGGTGAGTGTGTGATTGAAGGTATTGTTCAATTCCTATTTGTCTCTCTACTAATAGGAAAACAAGACTTGATGGTGTTCTTTACATTCCTTCACTTTCAAGGAATTTGTTAAGTGTTGGTCAAATGATAGAGAAAGGATACATGGTAAAGTTTGGTGGTGATGCTTGTTTCATTACAAAGGAAAAAATCTTAGTTGCTAGGGGCAATAGACAAGGTAGACTTTTCAAGCTCGATGCTTTTTTTATGGTTAACAAAAAGGATGGAATGGAAAAGGAGATTGGTCTCAACTTTCCAAAGTTTCCTTTTAGCATCAATAAGATTGGTGGATCTTATGCAAAGTCTAAAAAGCTTCCTTATGCTAGATCTAGGTCGAGATCTAATATGCTTCTTGGAGATGTTCATCTTTGTGCTAACTTGGCTAGTCTTGAGGATAGTGATGGTTCTTCAATGGTTCTTCATGGCAAGTTCAAGAATGCAAAAGTAAGGAAAGAGCTAACTTCATCAATGGAGGTGAAGGTTCTTCCTTGGAAAAGGTTGTTGCTAATGATTTCTTTGATCATATGGAAAAGATGTTGCTAGGTGCATGCATGAAGGAGATGGTTCTTCTACATTCTTTTGTGATGAGTCCAAGAAAGTCATTGCAGCAAGTGAAGTCACATGTCTTCATAAAGAGAGTAGATCAAATGGTTCTATCATGAGACTTGGTGAGGGAGATAGTCACAAGTCAAGAAGAAGAAAAGTATGTGAAGAGTTCAAAGTAGGATGTACTTTGAATGATGTCATTATGAATGATAGTGAGGAAGAATCATTATCATATGAGTCATTACCTAAAACATTGAGTAGATTCAGTTCTTGTTTGAAAAAAGATAGTACTTCAATCGTCCTTATGTTGAAGGTACTAATCATTTTTTTCATGGCTTCTAATGTTCTTGAGGTTTCTACTTCTTATGATGTAATCATTAAGAGGGAGTCTTATGAAGGAAAGAGTAATGGAAGATTGGTTCTTGGGAAGATCCAAGGCATGGATCTCACATCTCTTCATCAACTTAAAGGATTCTATGATTATGAATTGATCACTCATGATCGAGATGGCAAAAGGCTGGTTGGAGAAGACATGGAGCAAATCGAGAGAAAATTTGTTCAAGGCAAGGGAGATATCATTGGTGAGCTTATTGAGGTTTTTTATGGACTCAAGAGGGTTGGATTTATTAGGGCTGATACTCATCTTCACGTACTCTACTTCATGTTGGATGAAAAGTTTGGAATCTATCTTTTGATTTATGATGGTGACATTGTTTTCACTAACCTTTGTAGAAGTTCGAGATTAAGCATTGATGAGATCCTGTTGGATCTAGATCATATGTTTGAGAGGGAGCATTTCTAGAGGTTCAGGTCTGAAGATATTCATATCTTTGATATCTTTGATGATCAAGAGAAAGATGGACTTTGATAACACTCCAAGTGATGTCCTATGCTTCATGAACAAGTCCTTTCCCAATGCTTTGGTGAAGACATCAACTACACATTCCCTTGAGGACACATGTTGAAGCTCCACCTCTTTTGCAATGACTTGCTTACTTACAAAATGATATGTATGTAAATAGACGATGAAGAATCATATAGAATGTAAATGAGATGATTCCTCCATGCTATCAAATTTAAGCTCTCTAGAAAAATATAGCAAACAAACAATAATGTGAGTGATCAACATTTGCTTGCATGTCTCCTCCTCCTTTGTCCTTTGTTGCCATGTATCCACCATGACACTCCATGAATGAGCCTCCATCTCCATCTTGCCACATGATACCATCATACCTTGATGACTTGATTATGAATGAGTGACATAATGAACCTCCAATAGCTTCATTTCCATCAACAAAACCATCCAAGAATGCTAGTACAAATCCAACATCAAAATGATGCTCACCAATGTGCTAGTTTTACCATATCTTGACAATTTGCACACATCCACATGAAATTGCTCAAACATGAGATATAACAAGTAAAATAGACTTGAACAACACTTCCTTGTTGCTCCTTTGACCTTACTTGAGTCTTCAATAACCTGCAAAAACAGATCCATAACATCTTGGCCAATTGACTCTCCTTTGATGCTCTTGACTAGTTCCAAATTGCCATCTCTCCTTTCATGTTGTTGAAGCCCTTTGAGATCAACTTCTTGATCATCAACTTGACTATCAAAGTCATTGAAAAAAATCCGTTTTCTAGATCCATTACTTGATTTTAAAGCATAATAACATCCATCCACTTTCATAGCATCATCTACACAAGAAGATCATCCAAAAGATGTTTCATTCTTTATAGGAGTTTGATACTCAAGATCCATTGCTTGGATCCACTCTCTTCTTTCCTTGCTTCATCTACACTTGTAGGTTCATCAAAAGAGGTTAGGAAAGCAAAATAATTTCCAGAAACTACTTGCTTACCCTTTTCATCATATGTGAGCCTTGAAGGCCTTTGTCTTTCCCTTGATGTTCTCCTCGGCTTGTGACTTGAGGAAGGTCCATCATCATCACCATCTAAAGTAGGATCCTTTACATCAACATCAAGAATGTTAGATCCATACACATCATCATCAATAGTACTTGAAGACACTTTTGGAATGTTCCCCTCATAAAAAATGACATCTCTACCAATATTCACTTTGTTAGTAGAAGGAATGTAAACCTTGTAGGCTTTACTTACCTCACTATATCCAACAAAAAAACCTTTTCTTGAAGATGGATCCTCCTTGAACCTCATGGCTTTAGCACTTTAACATAAAGTCCTATTCTTCCTCTTGATCCCATGCACATCACAAAAGGCCTTGAACTTCTTAGATATGTACTCACCACCATTGTCACTCCTTAAGCACTTGATCCTTGTGAAAAATTGGTTCTCCCTTGCATTCTTGAACTTAACATCTTTGCTCTTTAGTAGATAGATCCAACAAAATCTACTACAGTCATCAATGAAAGTTACATACATCTTAGCTCCACTATTGCTAAGTGTAGTACTTCCATGAATATCTGAATGTACAACTTGATAAGGCTTTGTAGATCTAGATGTAGATCTAGTATAAGGTAGTCTATGTGACTTAGACAAAGCACAAGCCTCACAAAAATGATTGATGCCACTTAAGGAACTTGGAAGACTTATCACGACCTTCTTTCTAGCCATTACCTCCAATGACTTGAAGTTGAGGTGTCCCATCCTTTTATGCCAAACCTCTTGAATAGGTATTTGCTCTCTTGCAACACATCCAACTTGGTTAGCAATAACACAAGCATCTAGTTTGAACAACTTCCCTTGTCTTTTACCAATTCACTCACGCTAAGAAAATTCTTGGTAATAGATGGAATGAATAAGACATCCTCCAAATGAACATTCCTATTTGTAGAGAGAGAAAAATAGGAATTTTTCCTTTCCTTTGATTGCATACACCATCTTGGCCATGTAGATCACCCTCTTGTCATCTCCATATGCCAACAAAGAAGTGAAGAACTCTTTGTGAAAAGTTATGTGTGAACTTGCTCCACTATCAATCCACCATGGATCTAGATCTCCATCATTAGCAAGCATACATGAAGACATCACAAAAACATCATCATTTGTATCTTGAACATCCAAACCATCCTCAAAAAGAGTGAGATTACCTTGCTTGTCTCTTTGATCTCTCTTGCCTCCCCTTGATCTTGCCCTTTAGCCCACTTACTTTTGCTTTTGCCCTTGAATTCGCCCTTTGTGAACATAGCCTCCTCTTGAAGTGTCGATGTAGATCCACATCTTGCTTGAAGCCTATATTCTTCATTGATCAAGATCTCTTGAAGATCCATCAAACTTGGCAAAGTCTTTTGAATAGCTAAACTTTGAACAATGTTAGAATGAGCATCCAACAAACCATTAAGAATCACTTGAACAAGCTCTCCTTCCTTAATGTTCTCATAAATGTGTGGCGCTTGAATCCTTTGTGAAGCTCAAAGCACTAGCCAAGAATCAACTTAATAGTAGAGATCGACTAGAGGAACATCTTTGTAGGTGTCAAAGACAACCATAAAAGAAACAAAATAGTTAGGCATCTATGACAACCATGCTTCCTTTGAGTCAGATATTTTGAATGAGTCATGGAGCGAGTATCAATACTAGAGAAAGGAATTTTCATAAAGCATTCGCTAGTGCAACACACATAAATAAAATAGAGAATCTATGTTAAGTTGTTGTAAATACAATGATCAAATCATGATCCTGTGCTCGAGACTGGTTCATAGCGCACTATGTTTTGTGATCTTACTATGCTAATTATAGATTGAATACTATCTCTACTTCTTGAATTACTTTCACTCTCTCTAAAAATCTTTGATCCAAATGAAATCAGATAATCTGATACGATGGAGTTCATGAAGGAACTTCTGAATCACACTACCACTGATCATTGACTCATGTATTGAGTATATGGATTGTGCATTCATTGTTTGTCTTGTTACTGATTTATTGTATGTATATATACATAAGTTGCAATAGTCGTGAAGATTACAGCTGTGCTGGTAATAGTTGTGAAGTGATGTAGTTACTGCCCTTGTGAATAGTGACGTAGTCTACATTGTACAAAGCAAATGATGAGCTCCATTTTGACTAGTGATAGTCGACAATCGTCGAAGGTGTCAAATGAGTCGAGTCGAGTCAACTTGTTTGCCCTTGAGAAGATGTTGATGGAGTTGAAGTCGAGATGTCGATAGACTTCAGTCGAGTCGGTGAAGTCGACATCGATGAAGTCAAGTTGATCATGCTCTGCTTCAAAGTCTACTGTCGTTGTTGAGAGAAAATATATATCATATTTCAAATTTGCCAAGTGACGATTATATGTCCATAGAAAAATTGCAAAGAGACGGTGAACTCTAGTATTGATTGATGAATTGCCCTTCCAACCAAACAATAGCAAAAAGGTGTAGTATTACAATTTAGCTTGACTTGTTCTATAGGAGCTAATTCAATTTGTTTTTAATATTGACATGAATACTCATTCTTTGCTTACATTACCATGTTTGACATATTCATTCCGATGTTGACTATCCAAGAGGGAGAATCAATATTATTTGTTGAAAAGATGATCAATTTGCCTATACTTAAATTAGATCCTAAGCTTTGCAATATTGGTTAAATATTTGTGAAACAGTCTCTATTTTGTTGATAAATACTCAGTGGCATGCCTAGCTATGTCTATATGCCATGTTAGTACTATATCAAAAATCTTGCCAAATTCTTAAACAATGAATTTGATTTTTTTTCATAAGAGAAATGGACATGGAAATATCATAGAAGAGATAGGATGAGATGGTATCGGTTCTCTTTGAACCTAAGCGCGAGGGAAGACCACTAATCTCTAACCTACATGTTGAACCTTCATAAAAAGCTTTGACTCCTTTGACTAGATTATGATAAAGCTAAGAGCAAGCAACATGAATAAAATTTCAAGAAGGTTTGCCAAAAGAAAAGTTCAAATTTTAAAGAGAAGCTAAGTCCATGATTTTTTTACATTTTGGTGTATGCACTTATCTTTGATAAAGACGAATTGACCAAGGTCTATAACTTCTTGCACAACTGAAGTAATCTTACTAGCTATGATTTTAGCAACAACCTTATAAGGCATGTTCAACATAGTATGCGGTTTGTAGTCAGCTAACAATATAGTGAAATTTTCATGGGGATAAGCTTAATTAGACCTTTGGAGTAAGTGGGAGGGACTAAATAACTAGCAAGGATAAAATGCAGTATATCTAAAAGTAAAATGGAATACTAAACTTAACACTAATATAATTGCCAACATATATTTCTTATGCAAAATGGATTTGTATTTCTAGCACAAAGCATTCAAGAAAAAGCTTCAGCAATCTATCATGCATTTATTATTAGTTATTCCACTAGCACTGAACTTTAGAATGTACCCAAAGGTGTGTGGGACACGATATACCTTGCCCACTAGTGGAAGAGAAAACTCATAGCTAAAACTTTAGCAATGTACAATGTATATGGAATATCAGTTCTCAAGAAATGCATGTAAAGTAAGTGAAACAACATGCACTCCATAAAACCTTGTGTCTGCCTACAACATGGGAACATAATAAATCTCTAGCATTATATTAATGTGAATGTGGAAGAATGTCAACCCTTAAATGAGTTACAAAGCTTTCAAATATGACCCATAGTCCCTCATCTTGTACATAGGGCAAGAAGTTTAACAAAGTATTATTTATTATTAGGAGGGGGGACAAAAGGTTGTACGAAAAGAGCTCAATTACTAAAAACCATCAATTAGCTTAAAAAATTGTGATCAATTAGTTAGTTTAGTTCTTTTTGCCAAAGAATAAGTGGATGAGCTTCACCATCACCATCACCATCATACAACAATTGGTTGATGGATTTTCTCACTTCATCTTGTAGACTTGTTTCACTTGGAAATATGAGGCATGTTGGGACCATTATTGCTTAGAGAGCTATATCATCATCTAATTGCTCTGACATTACTTCTAGTGGCTAGGGTCCATCTTTACGGGAGTCCCTTGAAATTATGGACAACGTAGTTCTCTATTTTTTGTGTGTGACAATATGACATCTTCAGTTGTCAAAAGTAGCACTTGTGACTTAGATTTGTGGGTATCACATATGTGACCTTTAAAGTCCTACTACAAGTGTTTGCCACATAGTAACTCTACATCACATCAATTCACAACCCACATGAGCAAGGGGATGATAGCCTAGTAACATGTTTGAAAGGTAAGTGTACAAATGAGGTATATGAAGTTTAAGGTAAAAAGTTTGAATTTATATAAGTAATAGTGCTCTAGGGTTGTTGTGTAGAGAAATTTGAAATGTTATCTTTCATGTTAAGATTAACATGTAAAAACTTGTTTTAGGTAGTTACATGGAATAAGGGCTTTTGAGAAATGGTGGGGGATGAAAACACCTTGATGTACAAGAGGAAAAAACCTTTGTGCTAATAACAAACGAAGGTCCATGCTTTGCATAATGATATTCCCACTATAAGAAAAAAAATTAAATAGGTCATAAGTGATTGGTTAGCCCATCTTGTGGATGAATGAGCTTGGGAGCAAGGTATATATAGAATTAGTTACTCTCAAATGTTATACTTATTGCATAGCTAATTTAATTCATATAATGAATATTCTATTCTAGTATTCATTAGTTTGAAGTTAAGTTCTAAAGGGGATGTCATTAATACATATTGATTTACAATGGGAATCTTGCACATTGCAGTGAAAAAGGATTAAAGTGAACAAAATGTCAATACAAAGGTGTTTTCTTGCTCTAAAAAAAGCTTGGAGCTATGTTCGATCAACACCTTGGTTGTATGAAAGTATTACATTGGGTGCAACAGTGGCAATGATTTCCTCTACATCAGCCCTTGCCTATTCATCTGCTTTGATGCGATTTCCAAAAATAAGCCCTACTTTACTCTATTCAACTTCCATGAAAAGTGCTCTTCAACAAGCCATCATGGACACTGCTTGCCATGAGTGCAATGCCCTCCGTATGTACACTTTAAAAAAGGCACCTTCAAGCCTATTGTCTCCATTGCTTGGATTTTCTATGGACACCTTAGCAGTGGAGATGGTGATGTCCATTCTAATTTCATTCATTATTGTGACATTTTCAATATTTTTGGTTAGAGAAATGAGATGACCACATTATGAATGGACAATTTTTGCAGTCTATGTAACAATATTCCATGTTTAACCATTGATAGTTTGTTTATTCATCCATGCGCACACTTTTCTCATGGTAGTTTTAGATGTAACAAGTGCCTTATGAATATAATCGTGTGTTCCCATTTAAATTCTTCTTAATCTAATCCATGAAAGCAAGAACATAGCTATTTATTTATGATATTACATGCAAATCACTATTATTGTATAATGTAAAGGGGTTCTATTCTTCTAGTCAATACGTATTCTAATCTACTATGTCATTTACATCATATGATTATGTTTGTCTACATGTATGTATGTGCACATTTGAAATGTGCACGCTTGAAATGTGTCTACAATAATGTCAAGAACATACGTACATTTTGTAAGAGGTAACTTCCAAGTTGAAAGCATTACACTTCAAAACATTTTAGAAGAGCACCTTCAATGCAAAAATAGCTCAAATTTTGCAATGCTACATGTACATGTTTGAATGTACAACTGTTGAGGGTATTCCCGACAAATTGTAAATAAATAAAATCGACCAGTAAAATGTGTTGCGAGGGCATGGCATCCTGCACGTATAAGCCCATGGCCCAATGAGCACGCAAGCTTAAGTTGTAAATAAAATAAAATGGACTTGGGCCTTTGTAATTAAAATAAAACTTGAGGTCCAAAGTCAATTTTAAACTTAGAGTTTACTTTTTTAGAGTTGGGTCCAATTTTGGACTCACATGAATCTTGTGATTTCTAATGTACTTTTTGTGGACCCTTGGATCAAGTTGGTCCAAGATGAATGGATAGGATCAATGTAAATATTAGCCAATAGGATTTTGGGGCAACGGCCTTCCCCATTTTATAAAAAAGACACCATTTGTACTCTATTTGAATGCTTAATGAGAAGGAGGAAACTCTACCAATTTTGGAAGAGAAGCATCCTCATTTGCTATTCAATGCTTGCTATTGCTCTTGTTGTTTTCATTTGCTTTCAAGTTCATGCTTTTTGGTTTCAATAGCTTATGTTTCTCCCTTAGCAAGTACAATGAGCATTTGAGCTAACCTCCACCCTCCCTCTATCTCTCTCTTTCTCTCTTCTCATCTCTCCATCTCTTCTAATCTTCTCTTTTCTTTCACCTACAATCATGATGAAGGTAGTTTAGGGGAGTAGAGCTAATGGAAATAGTGTTAGTGGTGGTAGAGTTAGATAAAAAGTAGGAAACTAACTAAAAGTAGCATCCATGCATAGTTAGGTGCCTATCCAGTGAACTAACCCTTGTTGACAGGCGAGAGGGCTATTACTACGTGGGAACGAAGACTCTACAACAACACAATTTTGGATTATGCATGTAGAGGGCTGTTGTTAGGATGATATAAGGTCAAGGAGATAATGTGTGCATGGAGGGCCATGAGAGATAATGTCCTTTTCATTTCAAAGATAGTTTGAGAAAACATATTGACCAGTGTGTTGTACAAGATATGTAGAGTAAACATATGGTGTTGTGTGAAGATTGGAGACTAGCAATTGACATGACTAATGACAATGCAAATATAATATAGTGTGGGCCTTTCTAGAGGTCAGGAGGTGTATACTCCAGTCAGATACCAGCTTTGGAAGGATGGTTGTCTTGGTGTCACATTAGATACTCTCACTGGGGATGATATATGAATTCTATGAGCATGAATTTGAGTGGATATTTGGAGTTTTTTTTTTATGTTGTATCTGCTCGTGAAATTAACATTGTTCTTATAAATGCTACATTGATGGCTGGTGATTGGTGATACTCACATAGTCCAACTATAAATTTATCAGAGTCCAGACATGGTAGTTGGCTTGCTACTGAGGCTTATCATTCTCGGTTCTCGCTCTATGAGGCATGTGTTGGTGACATGGCGAATGGAATTTTGCAAAGTGCTAGATATGCTTCATACATCAAAGGATGACACATTGGAATGTCTAGAGAAGTTGATCAATAGAGTGACATCAAAGAGAGCATCTGTTGTGTAGGGACAACCATTTTTCAATCTCTTGTTTGTGATGATGTTGATTTTGCATCACTGTCTTCTGGCACATCCACTTTTAGTGGAAACAAACAGAATGTTCCTAGAAAATGCACAATTGTAGATTGGAAAAAAGATGACAAAACAGTGTCTCATAGGCCTGACATTATGTACATCACAAAGTACTACTCGTGTGGAAGTGCCTCATCGAGAATGTGTCATCAAAAGTCATGTCCAGTTATCTAAAGCTGTGAAGATCCACAAGACCATGTGGGCTATTAGACGCATACCAAGTGGGAGTCGGATAAAATGTATGGGCATGGCATATAGGAACAAGAAATGTGGTCTTTTGCTTGCCATAGGCAAAGCCACATAAACCGTTGTTGCCATTGGATTTTATGGAAGACGTCAACATAGTGGTGGTGAGACAATGCAAAATATGTGGTTTTTCCCTATTGATATCATCCATACATGGAAGCCAAATAAAAATATAGTTGCGCCACCAACAAAGAATGAAGGTAAATGATGTGTGGTCTCTAAAACATCAATCAACCAAGATGAGGTCAACATTTTGAATAAGGGTTGGAGTCCATGGAAAATCATGAAACTAGATCATCGGCCCTAGAGTATGCATAACCAACATGTCCATCAATGGAGGACTATAACACTCCTACTCAAAGGGGGATGATAAGGAGGAACTCAATTTCTATTGCTTCAAAGGGGAATATTGGAAAAGCAATCAAATTACGAGCATGCATTGTCAAGGAGGATGTGAGGGTAAAAAATTGAGAAGTTTGTTTCCATGTGTAGAGATTTGTGACAAATCCAAATGAGAACACATAGGTAGTTACAATCCAAGAATCTCCACAATGCACATGTGAAGATTTTATGAGATGCTCATCGAGAGACAAACTTACACCATGCAAACACATGTATTTTGTGTACATTGTAATTTTGGGAATGGACAATGACAACAACATGGTTATACAT
Source organism: Diphasiastrum complanatum (assembly GCA_029204225.1). Taxonomy (NCBI): domain Eukaryota; kingdom Viridiplantae; phylum Streptophyta; class Lycopodiopsida; order Lycopodiales; family Lycopodiaceae; genus Diphasiastrum; species Diphasiastrum complanatum. The sequence goes on from CM055102.1 coordinate 22,066,274, forward strand.
CAACCAACTCTGACCGTATCTGAGTTGATCCAAATACTTTCTAGGGAGAGGAATGTACCGTATATGTGAAGAGCTACGATGTCTTCTATATTTCTTACATGTCTGTTTCGAGAGTAAACTGAACATGTGTTTGTCAGGCTTCATTATGAATATAACTTTGACTTGAAGTCGTTTGGTCAAGTTTCATTCTACTTTGGGGTGCTTCAAATGTTAATATGCTTCATTTCTAAGTCTGTTACATGTTCGAGTTATATGAAATAAAACACAAAGAGAAGATAGATGAATCTCAAAACAGTGTGGGGCCGTTCAAATGTTTGTATGCTCCATTTATAAGTTTGTTACATGTTTGAGTAACACAAACAGAAGATAGATGAATCTTAAAACAATATGTGGTCGTAATGTGTAACAGTGCATACAATAATGCGATAGTAGATTCTACTAAATTGTAGCATACCATGTGCCATCTATTCTATGAATGAAGGGTCTTCACCAATTTTGAAGATGCATGTTTTCAAAATTGTAGCACACCACGTGGCATCATTTTTGTGGATTTTGGTGGGAGAAAACGCCCCAATTCTTACCATCCTTGTCAATTAGACAATTTAGCTTTCCAAAATTATCACCTCCCATGGCAAGAATCTCTTCTCTCTCCACCTTAGAATTGCCTTCTATTTTATCAAGAAAGGCTTTCTCCTCCCATCCTACTCATTGCCAGTCAAGCCACCTTATAAAACCTATTTTGAAGACTTTTGGAGACAATATAAGATATTTCAACCCCTGCCTATAGTGACATCCATATAGATATTTTCACCATCACCTCCATTTCCACTATTTTGATGTTAAGTGGACTATCTCATGCCCTTGACTTGGAATAAGGGCTCTTAAATGCATCCCACGAGCCAATCACAAAGTTCTTCTGTATCACCCCCACTCCCTTCCTCTCAAAATCAAATGGAAGATTTAAGTGGAATGATCAGCCTGTTGAGAATGCCACTTGGGAAAGAGACAACATCCTTCGCAAGATTTTTCTAGACTTTGTCTTAGAGGACCAAGACGGTTCTTAAGGGGGGAGGGAGTGTTACGAGCTCGTGACCAGTGCCGAACCCTAGAGAACACAGATAGGTCAGATACCACAGTCAGGGTCGTGTCCAACGTACATGACCAACAGGGCAAGACAGTGTGAGTAGTGTGCCCCAGCACGGTCCATAGCCATGGCGGTCCTAACACAGCCTAGGGACCCTGTCAGTAGGATAGGGCCCCGAGTTGGGTCCCGACATGCAGTCGGCCACGTCAGTGACACGTGGCCGACACTTGGCAGTTGCATGCTACCAGTCCTCACACTGGGCTAGGAGGGGCTTACTCTATATCAGGGAGTAGGCAAGGTTGGGTGGATCAGTTAGTGTTTGCCCTACTGTGGTGTTAGGATCTATTAAAGAAACCCTAGCTTAGATCCTAGAGTTATGCTTGGTAGGTAGCTAGTTGGTCAAATTTTCACCTTAAACTTAGGTGTAGGTCTTTTAAAGTAGGGATGATCACCAAATAGACAGGAGCAACTCTCTTGACTTGACCTAACCTACATTAGGAGTGGATTGCCACGTGGCATCTTGGCCTCACATGTGTGGAATCCAATTATGTACAAAATTTACACTACTCTTCATGGTTTTTGATCAAGCTAGATTTGCCAATTTTTAGTAGTTCTTCACACTCCTCAAATTTAGCTTGATCTACTTACAACTCTCTTGCTAGATGAATGAATGCCTTAGAAGTGTCAAAAAAACCAGCTACAAACAAGGAACTTTTGAGACTCCAATAGAGAATGATGTCCATGAATGATCTCAGACCACTTCTTAAAGGATCCCTTACAAGATGTTCCATAAATGTGTCTATATACATGTAGCACACTTCAAAACTAAACATCATGCCAATCCAATGATTCCAAAGCATTTTGTGCACTTGAACATACATCAATTAAAAAATTAAGTGCATACACAATATTGCCAAAGACAACTTGCCTTGCTTGATCCACATGATTGAGCCTTGATGGCTCCATCTTGATACTTATGGTTCTTCTTGGAGTCCTCGAATCTTGAGCTTGCTCCTCCACTTGACTTGACTCCAAACCATCAATGAATTGAATAAGGTGTTGATCCAAGGCCATTTCTGTTGTGGAGCAGTATTGAAGGATCACTTGCCCTGAGAAAGTTTTCTCTCGCATGAAATGATATTGAGTTTCTATGTGCTTGGATTTGCCATGAAATCTGGGATTCGGTGATAGTGAAATACAGCTCAAGTTGTCACACAGAATGGTGGTAGCATTGAGCTGAGTGTGATGTAAGTTGTGAAGTAATAACCTGATCCATACAACTTCTTTTGAGGCTTGGCATGCTGTAATGTACTCTACCTCTGTCAAAGAAAGTGCAACTGATTTTTGCTGCCTTGAGTTCCACAAAACCGGTCCCTATGCCAGATAGAAACAGAACCCGGAGGTAGAGTACATTATAATGAGTCAGAGTAGCCTCGCAGGATGAGTGGGTTGATAGCATTTCCATCACAATATAAGATGTGATCTAAACTTCCCTAAATATATCTCATCACTCTCTTTAACACTTTCCAATGAGAGATCCTAGGATTAGACATGAATTGACTTAATGTGCTAATAGTGTATGCTAAACCTGGTCTACATCATCTACGTAAAGAGTCGATTGGTGCCTATATGCTTTGAATAAACATTACAGTCAACTGAATTGTTTGCAAATCCCAATTGAATGAGGAAGATGCATCAAGCTCAAAGAACAAGTCAAAGCAGAAATGCTTCTTTTGTGGAAAGAAGGGGCATCATGCATATGAATACTACAAGAGGCTAACAGCACAAGTGGAGGAGGACAAACAAGGAAACCTTGCAAAGGTGGAGGAGGAGGATGAAGTAGATGTATTCTTGATGACATCTACATCCTCACCAACAAGCAATAGCAATTCAAGAGACAATTGGTGGATCGGCAGTGGGGCTACCTCCCACATGTCTTGTGAAAAGGACTTTTTCTCAACCTTACACTCTTTCAATGATGCTAAGAAGTTTTTCTTGACTGCAAATGATGAAGAGTGTAGGATAGATGGTGTTGGCACCATCTCTTTGTGTCTAGAATCCTCAAAATACATGGATGTAGAAAATGTCCTTTATGTACCATCAATCACCAAGAATATGCTTAGTGTTGGTCTACTCTTAGAAAGTGGTTTGGATATCCACTTTAAGCATGGTGTCTATTTCATCTTGAAGAATGATGTTTGCATTGCAAAGGGAGTTTAAGCATGGAAGATTGTTTAACTTGGAAGCTAGTGTTGCTTTTGAGAGGGTGAGCTTGGCAAAGGAGGAGATCACTCATGAGCAGATCTTGACAAAGTGTGATCTTGCTTGCATTGAGGAGGACCATCAAAAGGAAGAAGATCTTGACGATCAACCTCAAAGCATGAGAATTCCAAGGGAGTCCTCAATGACAATGGCCGAGTCATCAAATTGCATGAGAGTGTGCATCTTGCAAGGGTGGTGAGCATTGGAGAGTCTACTATCTTTAAATACATTTTGGAGAATATTAGTAGACATGAGGTGACTTGTTTCTTGATGGGACAAGGGAGATAGAAGAACGCGAACGGAGAAGAGAGCAAGAATATTGCAGAACAGCTCTCCCATTACAATCAACTGTTGGATGCAAAAACAGTCTAATAGAAAGCTTATGCTAAATGTAATCACAACTTTAAGTGTTCTAATTGCCCAACATGATCGTAAAAATTAATTCATATTCTCAAAAACAAGAGTATAGTCCACCGAAGAGATTAGAAATGGTTTGTGTGGAAATCAGATTCAATGTGAAGTTTGGTTTTGAAAGAGCAGTATGATATCGCGAGTTTCTTAGGCATCAAAGATAGCCATCGTCTGATCAAAAACTGAGTCGTAGACGTCTGTGTTCTGATCAGAGTGAGTAAAGAAGCGCGATCAAACAGTGATAAAGTGCATTCAATTACAACAATCATTCATGTACATTATACACAGATAGAGAAGTTGTTGCTGCTATATTACACTGAAGCACAATACAAATAGCAATTACAACCAAAAATTGACGGCATAATTGGGAGGCTCAAATAATATGTCTCATGGACGAAGCAACCAATAATCTGTGCTTGCATGATCTATTTATAGATTTCATCAGTGTATTAGCTACATTGAATGTTTGTCACCTATTTAGGACAGCCATTGTACTTGGAAGTATATGGCTATTGTGACAACTATACATAGTATATACGGTCAACAAATCAGAATCGTTGACGCGGACAAGGATGTCACAAATTCTCTCACTTCGCAAATTTTGAACAGTGGTTGGGAACGTTCCTCATTCAAAATAGATGACCTTCGGCATCTCTCTCTCTCTCTCTCTCTCTCTCTCTCTCTCTCTCTCTCTCTCTCTCTCTCTCTCTCTCTCTCTCTCTCTCTCTCTCTCTCTCTCTCTCTCTCTTTGAAAAAATGTGAAAAAGCCGAAGGTGCCCTTAAAACAAGTTTGAGGTGTCCTTAAGATGCCTTTAACAGTTTAACCCTTAAAAATAGAGGACCTTCTGAAATTTTCTCTCTCTTGGCATTTTTCAAGAAAATGCGAAAAAGCCGAAGGTGTTGAAAATAGTTAAATCGTTGAACTGTGAACAAGTTGACTTCTTCAAAAAAATAATTGAATGGAAGAAGTCGAAGGTAAGTGTTGTAGTTTTTGGGAAAGTGCAAAAATGCGAACTGTGCGACACTTAGTGTATTTCTATAGACTATCCAAAAAGTAATGTAAATTTGCAGACTTGTTCTAAATGCAAGTTTGTGGAAGTCCTTGAAGATGGCCAAGTCTTCAATGACTTCAAGTTATTACACTTAATATCTGAACTTGAAAATATGACAGGATTGGTTATCCTTTGTTGGAGATCAGCCGGAAGTCCGTTGTAGACTTTCTTCAAATAAATTGGCTGTTTAAGTTATGATTCCAAGGAAACAACTGTGGGCTTAATCCCCCTTAAGGTCACGGTTGGTGCCTTGGCATCTTCGTCAGGTTCAACATGTTGAAGAACTTTTGGTGCTTGATCCTGGGAAGCGCTTTGGTGAAGATGTCTGTCTGCAGCCATTTCTGTTGTGGAGCAATATTGAAGGATCACTTGCCCTGAGAAAGTTTTCTCTCGCATGAAATGATACTGAATTTCTATGTGCTTGGATTTGCCATGAAATCTGGGATTCGGTGACAGTAAAATACAGCTCAAGTTGTCACACATAATGGTGGTAGCATTAAACTGAGTGTGATGTAAGTTGTGAAGTAATAACCTGATCCATACAACTTCTTTTGAGGCTTGGCATGCTGTGATGTACTCTATCTCTGTCAAAGAAAGTGCAACTGATTTTTGCTTCCTTGAGTTCCACAAAATCGGTCCCTATGCCAGATAGAAACAGAACCCGGAGGTAGATTTTCTGGTAGAGACCGTTCCTCCCCAATCTGAGTCAGAGTAGCCTCGCAGGATGAGTGGGTTGATAGCATTTCCATCATAATATAAGATGTGATCTAAACGTCCCTAAATATATCTCATCACTCTCTTTAACACTTTCCAATGAGAGATCCTAGGATTAGACATGAATTGACTTAACGTGCTAACAGTGTATGCTAAACCTGGTCTACATCATCTATGTAAAGAGTCGATTGGTGCCTATATGCTTTGAATAAACATTACAGTCAGCTGAATTGTTTGCATATCCCAATTGAATGAGATAAGAGTCGATTCTATCGAACTATGCTCTCCCCAAAACTTGCTAAAAATGGATTTGCATTAGATCAATGGCTTATGCTCTTGTACTTGGATCTGATACCATGTGAAAGTACTGTACTTAAGGACCATAAATAGATCTACCAAAGATCCACAAGAGTGATTGGATGCTTGCTTAACAATCTATCAAAAAACTAGACACAAAAAAGTTGATCTAGATTAGCAATTTGACAAACAACATGCATTAACAATCAAAAGCATTGATAAGCATTGAAATACGAGCCCACACATGTGTACTATAGGCTGTAGTATGGCCTTAAAGCTGAGAAACAAGTAGAAAGTGATTTGGGTTCATTTGGATCAATAAAACTCAATGTACATAGTGGAGTAGCTTGAGATTACCAATGAGCTCCAAAAATATTCTATCTTCTCACTATGGGAGCTTGGAATACATAGCAAATTCGACTTCCTTCTTGAAGTTAGGTGGATTTCCAGCATGTATTAAGGAAGTTAACTCATTTTTTTTGCCCTAAAATGAAACCCTAGCCTAGATCCTAGAGTTATGCTTGGTAGGTAGCTAGTTGGTCAAATTTTCACCTTAAACTTAGGTGTAGGTCCTATAAAGTAGGGATGACCACCAAATAGACATGACCAACTCTCTTGACTTGACCTAACCTACATTAGGAGTGGGTTTCCACGTGGCATTTTGGCCATACATGTGTGGAACCCAATTATGTACAAAATTTATACTATTCTTCATGGATTTTGATCAAGCTAGATTTGCCATTTTTGGCTATTCTTCACACAAAATAAGTTTATCATGTTGACTTTAGGGATGTCATATAGTTTTCTAGTCAAGCATCTAGGTGTCATTAGTAGATAGGGCCAATTCTGTCAAAATATTGAAAAATCTATCTAATGTTGTGAGTATGGGTCCTAAAAATGCCAAAGATGAATTGAGCTCTTTTGGCTTAGTAAAGACCCATCTTAGAATAAAATATTCAAGGTAGGTAGAAGTAGAAACTCGAGCTACCATAGGAATTGCCATTTGTACTTTACATGCCACATTTAATGCATGAAAAAACTATGTGGCACACATAGTGAGGTGGCTTGGATAAGTCTAGATAGCTTGAGAGGTGGATCCACAACTCCAATTCAACTTCAAGTAGGAGAAGAGTCCATGGATCTATATATATATGTGATGTACTCTCATTGAGAATATGATGAAATTTGTGTGCAATGCAAATTTGGAAACAAGCTCTTTGCGCCCTCTCTCTCTCCACGAGTTTTGTACTTTCTATTTTCTCTCTCTAGCCGAGTAGAGGCATTTATGATGCTTTGTCTTATGTTTTGTTGACAGATCGTGCTTGTAACACAATAATATTGCTTGTATGATCAACTTTCCTATTGACAACCAATGCTAGTCTGATCTTTATGGTGTTATTGTGCTTAGGAGATCAAAAATACATGTGTAGGGCGTCCCACACGTGTGAATTCAGCATGATATCAGAGCCTACCTAAGTTTTACAAGCAAATCTAATCAAAAAGTTTGCAGATCTGATCAGATTTCAAGCTAGAAATTGTCTAGATTCTACCTTCTAGCTAGTTTGCAGTTTTCTTGTGATTCTAAGCTACAAACCACATTGAATGGGCTAGATCAGTTACTATACGAAATTTCAGGTGCTGGCACGTGTGAAAGCTACCCATTTTCAGATTGGTGGTTCTCTCTTACCTCAAAGCCAAATTTCAAGCAAATTAGCCCACTAGAAAGCTAAAAATGTGCAGAATCTGATGCAATTTGAATTATGACAGTTGGATAAGCCAATCAGAAGCTATAAGCTTTTGAAGAGTCATAGGTAGGGTGCCTAGACCTGTGGCAAATTGTGTGTACATGTCATTTATTGCTTGAATGATCACAAAAATCATCCAGAAGCTATACAATCTCATCTATATGTGATTTAGACAAAACTTATAGGTTCTAGGCAAATTGTTTCATACAAATAGATTGTGTTTGAGTCAATTTGACATTTTTGGAATATTTCACGCGTGTGAAATTCAGAGAACCATAACTTTTGCCATACTTCATCTTTTTTGATGATTCAAATCTTGTTTTAGAGAGATTGTCAAGTAGTGAGATCTGCCTCACAGTTTTTTGCTAAGTCTTACATAGGATTTGGTTCTGTACCCTTGATTGGTTCCTATAGTGAGAAGAAAAGCAATTCTTTCATCCATCTTTTTTTATTTCCATCATTCTTTATGACTTCAATGCGTGTCTTTCTATTAGAAGCAAGTGAAAGATTGTCAACCTCCAATTACTCAATTTGGAAGGTTAGAATGGAATCTGTTTTAATACTACAAGATGTGATGGATATTGTACTTGGCATTGAAAAAGAACCACAAATTTCTCAAGAGATTTCAAAGTACAAAAAGAGAGCCAGGATGGCTCTACATTATATTAAGATGAATGTCTCAAATGACATCTTAAGAGAAATTGGTGCCTGTACTAATGCCAAAGATGCTTGGGATACTCTCAAGTCTATCTATGAGACAAAAAATACTTCTAGACTTCTAACACTAAGAAACCAAAATTTTCAAAGTGTACAGAGAAGTGATGAATGTGCTTCAGCTTATGTAATGAGAGTTAAAGACCTCCATAGAGAATTGTCATGCATAGGGTTATGTACCCTTGATTGGTTCCTATAGTGAGAAGAAAAGCAATTCTTTCATCCATCTTTTTTTATTTCCATCATTCTTTATGACTTCAATGCGTGTCTTTCTATTAGAAGCAAGTGAAAGATTGTCAACCTCCAATTACTCAATTTGGAAGGTTAGAATGAAATCTGTTTTAATACTACAAGATGTGATGGATATTGTACTTGGCATTGAAAAAGAACCACAAATTTCTCAAGAGATTTCAAAGAGTACAAAAAGAGAGCTAGGATGGCTCTACATTATATTAAGATGAATGTCTCAAATGACATCTTAAGAGAAATTGGTGCTTGTACTAATGCCAAAGATGCTTGGGATACTCTCAAGTCTATCTATGAGACAAAAAATACTTCTAGACTTCTAACACTAAGAAACCAAATTTTTCAAAGTGTACAGAGAAGTGATGAATGTGCTTCAGCTTATGTAATGAGAGTTAAAGACCTCCATAGAGAATTGTCATGCATAGGAGACTCCATCAACCAAAATGAACTTGTTCAGGTCATACTTAATGGGTTAAAGGAGGAATATGACAACCTTGTTCAGAGTTATGCCATTAAGGAGGAGCTACCAAGTTTGGAAGCACTCCAAAGTGTGCTCATTTTTGAATAATCAAGACAAGAGTATAAACTCTTGAAAATGGAGAGACTGTCTCTCAACATTGATGGTAAAGCTCTCTTTACCAAAGACAAGCACAAGACAAGAAGTAAGAATCAACACCAATTCTCTTCAAGCAAGAACAATCTTATTTCCAAGGAGAAAGGAGATGAGGATGAGTCCTCTCAAGCTTCCACATCCAAGAAGAAGAAGAAAAACATCAAGTGTTTCTTTTGTGGCAAGAAGGGGCATTATGCCATCAATTGCTTCAAGAAGAAGAGTCAATTCAAGCAAGCCGACATTTCTAATGAGGAGACCTTTCTTGTTGGATGAATATCCAACCATTACTCCTTTGCTTGCACAAGGATCATCCTTCTTTCTCGTTTCCAACGGAATATGGACAAAGCATATGCATTCAAATACTCTAAGGTGTTCAACCTCAGGTTTCTTCAAATAGAGTGCTTCATATGGTGACTTTCCTCCAAGTGCAACATGAGGGAGTCTATTGCAAAGATAGTTTGAAAAATTGATAGCCTCACCCCAAAAGTCTTTTGGCAAAGATGCCTCAAATCTGATGGTTTTGGCACATTCACACAACGTTCTATTCTTTCTTTCAGCCACCCCATTTTGAGATGGTGTATATGCACAAGAAAACTCCCTTTTAATGCCTTCAAGCTCACAATAATCATGAAATTTATTGGAAGTGTACTCACCACCTCCATCACTTCGTCAAAATGAAAGAAAAACCAGAGAAAATGCAAACAAAAACCCATCTCTAGAGTAGCTTAGCATCATCTCCCTGTGTGTGCTCCATCGCTGTATGTACAGCATGTAAACATACTTCAGAAACTACACAAGAGGTATGAAGCCTAGCCATTGCTGGCATGCACACATCATTATCAAAAAAATGCATGGAAGATAGCACTAGTCCATTTCTGGTGGTCCATCGCTGGACAGCGGACATTTTTTAATCATTTATTAACCAAAAAGTTTTTGCATGATCCATCGCAGGACAGCAGACTCCAGCTCCATCACCTATGATAAGACAATGAGAACTAATGGATTTCCTATTCATTACATCTCCAGCATAGTCTGAATCTGAAAATCCAAAAAGATTAGATGATGATCCAGTTAGAATTAAAGTAGAATCATTGTGCTACTGTACTATGGGTCCTATCAGTTGATAAGGATCAGTTGGCCTCGCCACGAGGCAAGTTGACAGAACCCACGTCCCGCCAACGGCAATCTGGGTCATGCATGGGTTGCCTGAGTGAACAACTATATGTACAGTGTAATTTCATTTTGAGAAATACAATTGTTATCTGAGCTTGCTGAGGAGAGTGTTTTCTGTCTGTGTTACTGTGTAGCATGATCTGTGTTCCTGTTCAAAGCAAATTCTAAGCTGGTATCAGAGCCGTACAGGAAGTGTACACATTACAGCATCGTCGTTGAAGAGAGCTTCGGGAGAACCGTCTTTTGAGAGTTCAGGGTTTACGGCGGGTTGAAGACGGAAGGAGAAGCACTGGTGCAGAGAGTTTGGCACACAAAAGCTTGGCGAGCTTGAGATTGTGTGAGGATTCAGAGACAAGGGTTGTCGGCTGAATCAGAACCTTAGCAGACGGAATTTTGAAATTCTGAAGCAGGCTATTTGGTGTTTACAGTCAGTGTGCATTCAATTGGACACAATTTGACAAACGGATTGAAGCATCAGAGTTCTAACAGTAGGGTGCTCTGGTACAAGGATGATGACTGCAAAAAGCCATGCTCGACCTTGGAAGGATGGAGCAGCAATTGGCAACTCTCTCAGATAGCCAAAAACAAGGCAAGGGTTTTCAGTTGAAAAAACATGGATCTTGTGATGTAGAATAGCTTTTTCTGATCTGTAAAAATCTGAAGAGGAGCGCGCTGCTAGGGCAAGACAGACTATAGAGGGTCGTGGCTGGCCGTGGAGCCATCAAGCTGCAGGATCGTCTGGCCATCTCCATAAGAGAGAAGGAAGAAACCATAGAGGATGAAGAAGAAGGAGACCGTGGTTGTCGTGCGCGTTGATCCAAGGATTGCCATAGCGTTCCTAGGTGCATAGCGGCCATAGGATTTTACTTCAGCGCGCGGGTGCAATGATAACCATTCGATTGAGAGATAAATTGATGAACGGTCGAGATCCAACTTCAAGGATGAAGCCTGGGCCGTAGGATCCACATCAATGGTTTTTGTTGAAAGTGGCCATGAATAGTTGAAAGGGACATCACCCTTCAACTTCATTAAAAATTTTCAAAGTGAAAGTTGAGTTGGGTCCCTTCACAAGTGAAGAGTGAAGTTTCTTCAAGGTGAAGAAATAGTTCAAAAACAAGAAAAATCTCTATTTTTGGGTCCTTTGCCCGTTTTAACCCAAACGAAATGCTATAACCTCCAAACGAAGGGCACCCGGACTATACCTGCAAGTATAGTACAGCAAAACAAAGTGATTGCAGCAGAGAAAGTGTTCGGAGTGTGCCAAAAGTGATTTCACCATTCCACTGGGCACGTAGTTGGGAGTTGACGACTGAGTGCATTTCGGAAGGCGACGCCGATTTGGCTTTCAAATTGGTGGAAAAGCGACGAGTGGCCTGGTAAGGAAAAAAAATTCAGGTCATTATTTTCAACTTCTAACATCACAGTTGGCCTCGGCATACTGTTTTTAGTCTACGGCAGAAGTTTCAAGCAGTTTTGTGATGGCAAACATGGGCGAGTCCATTTTGAGTGAAAGTAGCAAATTGGGCGGGATTTCCAACTATGCGGTATGGAAATTCAAAATGAAAAACATACTGATGGAAAAAGGCATGTGGGAAGTCGTCACAGGTGATGAGAGAAGGCCGCCAAATGAAGTGGATATCAAAGTGTTCGACAAAAAGATGAGGAAAGCATTGACCTTCATTAACTTGTCAGTGAAGGATCACATCATTACCCACATTTGTAATGTTGTTAAACCCAGACAGGCATGGGATGTGCTAAAGGAGCACTTCGAGACATCAAATTCGTCAAGAATTATATTCTGAAGTCAAAGCTGAATAGTGCCCGAATGGAACAAGGAGAGCACATTCAGATGTACATGACCAGAATCAAGACAATGAGGGATGAACTGCATTCTATTGGTGAGCGCATACATGATGTGGAGCTGGTGCACAATGCATTGTGCGGCATTGCAGAACCCTATCAGATGTTTGTGAGCGGAATAGCATCAAGAGAAAGATTGCCAACCTTTGACGATCTCATAGGAATCTTGATGCTAAAAGAGCAACGGCGAGAAATGGTGAAAGCTAGACGTCAAAATACTGACGATCAGGCACTTGCGACATGCCAAAAACAAGGCAAGGGCAAGGGCAAGAAGAAGTCTAAGCAGCAATTTGCCAAGACTTAGGAGGATGAGGGACCTTCCAGTAAAACCAAGAAGAAAGGCAAGTGCTTCCATTGTGGTAAAAAGGGCCATTGGAAGAGTGAATGTCGCAAATTCCTTGCGGAACAAGACAAGGGGAAACCAAAGCAAGCAGGTAACCTTGTCGATGAGGGTGAGATTGAAGACTCTAGCATCTTCATATCTGCATTGTCATCCAATCAAGATGATCAAGCACGGTATATTAGCTCGGGAGCCACAAGACACGTGACAGGTAACAAGAATTGGTTCAATAGCTTGAAAGTGCTAGATAATGGAATGTCTGTTTCACAAGCAAATGGTGAGGTATGCAAGATCAAGGGGATGGGTACTGTTTCAATGCAACTACCTGATGGCAAAAGCAGGATGATCAAGGAAGTACTTTACGTACCAGGTTTGAAGAAAAATCTACTCTCTGTTGGAGTCATTACTAATCAAAAGTTGAAAGTGGAATTCGCCCATGATCATTGCATTGTGAAGGATGTGAACCAAAAGTTCAAAGTTATTGCGAATGGAGTAAGGGAGCCCAATACAAAATTGTACAGGTTGAATGCTACAATCAAGGGGCAACATGGACTCGTATCGTCCATTCCATCGCAAACTGAGTTGTGGCATAAGAGGCTTGGTCACTTGAACTTGGGAAGCCTCAGTTTGATGAAAAAATTGGAGATGGTAACAGGATTGCCTACTATAGAAGACCACTTGAAATCGATGTGTGAATCATGTGTATATGGGAAGCAGCATCAAGAGAAGTTCAATAAAGGTGGTGTTGCAAGAGCAAAAAACATCCTGGATTTCATTCACACAAATTTATGCGGGCCTATAAGGACCATGTCCTTAGGTAAAGCCTTCTATTTCATATATGTCACGTAAGACGTGGATCTACTTCTTGAAGAAGAAATCGGATGCATTTGACAATTTCAAGAGCTTCAAAGCATTGGTTGAAAATCAGACAGGTAGGAAGATTAAAGTCCTAAGATCAGATAGTGGAGGTGAGTATAAGTCTAATGACTTCAATGATCTTTGTGATCAATGTGGGATTAAAAGACAATTTACGCAAGCTCATACTCCTACTCTCAATAGTGTAGCTGAGCGCAAGAATCGTACGATTGTGGAAAGTGCCAGATCTATGCTAGCTGAGATGAAACTACCAAAATATTTTTGGTCAGAAGCATGCAGTACGGCAATCTATCTGCAAAATAGAAGTCCTACCATTGCCATATCAAAGATAACACCTGAGGAAGCATTCACAAAGAAGAAGCCAAAGGTGAACCACTTGCGAATCTTTGGATGTAAGGCCTTTGTACACATTCTTAAGGAAGAGAGACATAAACTTGATGTAAAAGCTATCAAGTGTATATTCCTAGGATATGATGAACGTGTGAAGGGCTATAGATGTTTTGATCCAGTGGAAAACAAAATCCATGTAAGCCGAGATGTTATCTTTGATGAATCCAAGATATATGAAGACGAGGATACTGAGAAGATAGATACATCCAGTGGGAAAGATGGTATAGTGAGGATACCTCCTAATGAGATCCATTCATTGACCTTCCGAGTGATGAATATGAGGACACATCTCAAGATACTACTAGTCAACCTCAAGAGACAGGTTGGAGAGGTTGAGACAAACCTTTTGGTGCAAAAAGGATTGAAGTTGTAGATGACAAACGCAAGGAGAAGGATGTACCATGGGATTTATTTTCACCAGAAAGTCGATCACCTGACAGGAAGCTCCCTAAACGGCTTGAGAGATTGTTGGAGAGCCGCGACATGGATGACTTTCCAGGATCATCTAGCCAGGGAGAGCCATGAAGATCAACAAGAGAGAAGACACAACCTGAAAGGTATGTATCAAATTATGCTCTCTTATCTAGCATTATTCAAATGGTAGCTCTCTTTGGATTGCATAAGATTGAACAATATTAGCAAATTCATCACTAAGACCATTCAACACCACTTGGACGACCTCCTTTTGCTTGAAGGAATTGCCAACACATGCAAGCTCCCTATTATATAGTCTTTGACCCTCAAAACATATTTTTGAGCACTCATCACTCTTTTGAAAACTTTGAAAGATTTTATTTCTAAGAGTGAGGATTTTAGATCATAAATAGCTTGCAAAATATCCCAAGCCTCCTTGGCCGAAACACATGCTCCAATTTTTCTCAAGAGTTGGACACATTCAATTTAATGCAACGGAGAGCCAATCTTGCTCTTTTCTTGAACTTTATGAATTCTTGAGGCACTTGAGGCTTCTCCGCATTGCCAAGCACAATTCTTGAAGCACCAAAATAGATTCCATCCTTACCTTCCAAATAGAATAGTTCGAGGAATTCAACCTTTCACTTGCCTCCAATAGGCACCCCCCTATTGATGCCATAATGTGACAAATTCTACACAAAATACAAGCTTGTGAAATGACTATACAAAGTGATTTTGTGATTTCCAAAAGCCTAGACTTGAACAAATCAAAGATCTACACAACATCTGTCTCACAAATCCTAGAATCAATGTTCACGAAAAGCTTTTCTTGTACACAAAGTACACACATGCGAAAGGACTCCAATAATGATTTTGTGACCCTCAAAGCACTAGATTTGAACACATTAAAAATCTAGAAAGAAAGATTTGATTACAAACAATGTCCTAGATCCTCGTCACTTGACTAGAATTGAGAGAACCTTTCAATTTTGAACATAACACTCAAGATCAAGGGCATTAAACCATAAAGATTCAAAAAACACGGTAGAGGGGCTTTGGTGTGCCAGGTGGGCACACCTAACTACCCTCAAACATTGGGTCCATACATTAACAAGATGCATCAACAACCCTTGGGGGCTTGGTCTTCTCAATTTCCACTTGATGCTCTTTCCAACAAATGTCTACTTAGGGCTAAATGGATCAAAAATGAGTTTGCTACAAAGATGCAAATCACACGTTGCTTGTACTTTTCATACATTAAATGCTCACATATGATCCAAAAAATCACTCAAAACAAGCAATCATTAGTCAATTTGAAGCTAGAAGACAATTGGGATGCAAGATCACTCTCAAACATAGAATTTTCACTCAAGATCTTGCTTATGGAGATCAAACTTCATGCATGCATGTACCTAGGCTCTAATACCATGTCAAAAATTGAGATTTGAAAACCATGCAAAGATCTACAACGACCTCTATGCATGTGAGGTTGCACAAAATGCATCTATGATAGATCAAACTGGATATTCAAGGGCTATCTATCAAGCTTTGAATCGAGGCAAGAGCTCATTTACAACCAAAGTTATGATCATCCAAAGAAAAGCTAGTTTTTTACATCCACATGGAAAAACAAAGTAAAATTCACACTTAGAGGCAAAACCAAGCATGTTACTCTCGAGTAGAGAGAGAATAGACCAAAAAGTGCATGAGAACCAAAATTGCATTAACTCTCAACTTGATCGTATGTACAAATAGAGAGCTCCTCTATATAGTGGTTTGAGATCCAAGAGTAGTAAGCAAGTAAAATGATTGGATCTCTTACATAGCACCTCTAAATTTAATTGGTCCATCTCCTACATTGATTGGACCATTTATGATGCATCTCTCTCTTGTGATTGATCACATGACAACATTACAACATCGAAAGACATGTCACTAGCCCTCTATCATCATGCCAAATATCAAAGGCCTAAACTACCTCAAGCTTAGTCAAAGCTACTTTTTGGCCTAATCACCTACAAACATGTATACAAAGGATATTTTGGACATAGGACCCCCAAAACTCAAGTTTAAGGCCTATTGACTATTCAAACTCAACATAAATGAACAAAGATGATTATGCCTACCCTCCACACATGGGAACAAGCTCCACACATTTAAGATTTACATACGAGAACATGCTCCACACATTTAAGATTTACATACGTACATGAAATTGCAAAATACTCGAGCTAGATTTTGAGTCACACTATTGTTTAAATTTCAATCATTTTTATTCTGAATTGCCTATGGCTCGAGTAGCCCATTAGTAAAAAGATATTCCAATATTATTGACTCATTGTCTGAAACTAAATTGTTTCTTTCACCCAACATTTATTTTCAATGATTGATGTGAAAGACATGGGAAATCTTCATTCCAAACAAAAATTCCTATTGATTTGCACTATGATCTGGATTGGTATCCCTATAGATGAATGCTTATAACCAATATAAATACAATATACCAATGCAATACATCTATACTACGTAATATGCTTTGCAAGAGCAATGCTTAAATTATATTATGCCCAAATGAAGATGATCGTTACTTGTGAATATCCAAATTCAGGATTTAAATTATGTTATTACAACTATAGAAGAAACATTTGAGCATTTGAATTAGTGGTTTTAAAATTTGAGTTCACATCTGAGTATTATAAATCATCAATTCAAAAAATCTCACAACAATAATTTATGTGAAAAAGTTAAATGCATGATATGACTTGATGTGAAATGACTACTTACATAATATTTCAAACGAGTTTCAAAAAATGTGGAAATTTGAAATTCACCAAACCTCCATAAATGTCGTGCCAAAGACCAACATGCTCCCAACAAAGTTGAAGAGCCGAGTCCCACATCACAACCACATATTCTTTCATCTTCTTTAGCACATTAAAAATAGCAAGAAATTTCTTAATAAAATAGAAGTTACTCGCATTCTATAGGCAACAACTACATTAAGGGAAGAGCATCATCAACAACTCATATGCTCTATATTCACCAAAAAGTGGAATTTCTATGAACACGTACCACTACCTTTGAAATCCATTTAAAAACATACATGTGAAATCATATATTGCCAACAATTGCAACTGATCAACATCAGATAACCTTCTTCCCACTATTTTTTTTTAAAAGCCACCAAGATATCAATGGCACTAACTTCAATGGATTTCATCATTTACTTTGCTCCTCAAATTCAAATACCATTTATGCTTTTTTATGTTTATCTATTTCTCACACAACTCTACCTAAAAGTGTCTTCCGATAAGTGGCGAGTTGGTGAGGATTTTCTACCCTTTGCCACTCAATCTTACACAAAAATGAGGATATACAAGAGAACAGAAAAACAAAAACCATTGGAATTCAGACAATTGGGCACGACTGTAATACATGCCAAATACTAATACTATGAGTCCTAAGATAATATGTCCCAGGGACCATTATTATGCAAATTCTCATGGCTCCCCTGGATGGTGCACCCCTTCCTATAGAGAAGATTACACAATTAAAGAGGAAAGCAGTTGATTCAGTCGATAGTCTTCTCTCTCTCTCTCTCTCTCTCTCTCTCTCTCTCTCTCTCTCTCTCTCTCTCTCTCTCTCTCTCTCTCTCTCTCTCTCCATCCACATACACATTGAATTCTTACCAGCCAGATGCTATCTAGCACAATGGCTTCTAGAAAGAGTTAGTATGCACTCTGTGTACCAAGTTCTCGCTCTGACAACTTGCTGAAGTCAGCAAGGTGCTTT
This sequence comes from Diphasiastrum complanatum, assembly GCA_029204225.1. Classification (NCBI taxonomy): domain Eukaryota; kingdom Viridiplantae; phylum Streptophyta; class Lycopodiopsida; order Lycopodiales; family Lycopodiaceae; genus Diphasiastrum; species Diphasiastrum complanatum. The sequence goes on from CM055102.1 coordinate 22,084,257, forward strand.
GATCAGGATACATGTATGCTACAGTAAATGTGACAATGTTTAAACTTTACCAACAGCCATCCAAACCTGAGGATGGAAGAGAAATCTCAAAGATACCAGAATGTTGTCATTTGAAAGATGCAATGTTACCACTGAAACATAAGAGACCTTCGCTTTTCAACAAAACACCAGGGAGTGACAAAACAGCAACATATTTCTATGCATCACTTCATATTTGTGAGACACGGTGAGTGTGTATGGTGGCATTCCATCCGTTCTTGAATACTGAAAGAAATTTGCTGAATCAGCTGACACTGATTCTTCTGTCACAACAAAGAAAGCCAAATGAAGAATTCTGAAAACTTTCATGCATCTATAAACTCGAGAGGACTAAAAGACCGCAAGTCTAGAATGATAACTACTGAAATTGTACATACCGAGAGGAACCAACTGGAACTGACAAGCTTCCCAAAGAAGCGGATACGGAGGCAGATGATAATGCATGAATATTTTGATCATTCTCCTGAGCAGGTTGATGCTGAAGATTATGCTCTTGAGGATCCTGAAAGGATTCGAGCTTTGTCTCTGCAGGAACAAGGCTTTCTTCAAGAAGCTCCTTCTTAAGTTTTGCAGCACTACATGTCTCAAATCCACTTCTTAGTTCTCTTCTTCTCTTTTTTAGGCCATTACTTGCTAGAGATGACTTTATTACATTTTCGGGAACCAGTTGGCCTTGGGCAATATCTGGAGATGGTTCAGAGGTCATGTCAGAAGCACCTGCAAAAGGAAAATCAAGATTGAAGGTCAGATATTTCATATGCGCCACGTGAAAGGAAAAAATTGTCACTACTGAAGAAAAGATGTAAAGCTGGCTTGCTGAAATTCAGGGGACAGTTTTTGAATATCAAGCTAACCTGAATGTACCATAAAGTTACGAGCTTGCTATTCCCTTAAAAATCTCGTAAGGTAAAAATGAGAATGTTAACCACCTTCCTTCCAGTGAAGGACCATCTACAACAAATAATGCACTAAAACAATGATGCATCTTCATTTAAGAAAATCTTCTTTTCCATAACAAAAACACCATAGCACTTACGGGACTCTCATCGCTATTAGAGCAGTTTGGGCAGCCTTTATCTCAGCTTCCTTTTTGTTCTTAGCAGGACCACCAGTGTAAAGCACACCACCAATATCAACAATCGGCCTCGAGCTCCCTGTCTGCGATCTGTGTCGGAGAGAGGAAGAGGGGATGCAGCATGTGTGCAACGCTGTGGATACTCCTGTGGAAGTAGTTCCATCGCGTCTCCCATATGAACTTCAGCTCTGTCATCCTGCAGGTGAGGGGCATGTGGTTTAGGGCATTACGAAAAAGCTTAACATTGACAGAAAAACAAACTAGCAAGTACTGAAAAGATAAAGGTCAATTGCAACACTGTACCGCTTACCTCTCTGGCTGCAAGATGGGCAGCTGCAGGAACTGTCCAATCCGGTCCATGAGCTCATACACCAGTCCAAGTGTCGACCCCTCGCTGTCAGCCATGCGGAGCACAATGTAGAGTGGTCGAAGCAGTCCTGACAATGTCTGTGCATCCCTCCAGAACTGGTCTCCCCTCACCGTGGAAGAAAAGTGCTCCCCATCCTGAGTGTGCGGAAATGTACTGGCACCCCAAAGATCACTGGCAACCATCTGTAGAAGCTGGGCCCTGCACCTGATCAAACGGTCGATGACCACCAAGTCGAATGCAAAGCGCGTGGGGGCTGGCTTACAGAGGTCCAGATGGCTAAACACCCGGAACATGGCAAGAACACGCCTCTTTCTGGTGACAAAAGTCACCAGGAAGAGGGCCTCCCGGACGATGGCTCTAACCCAGGGAAGTGCTCCAATGTCCCCCATCAAAAGGTCTATGCCGTGGGCTGCACAGGGGGTATGAACAATATGAGGGAACTCGGCCTCTAGGCAGTACACCCATCTGAATGCAGTTCGTGGCATTGTCCGTCACCACCGTGACGACATGTTGTGGGCCTATGGCTAGGATGGAAGACCTGATAACATCAAACATGAACTCTGCAGATATGACTCTCCCCCCCCTGCTGCAATCCACTGCCCTCAAAAACTGTGTGCCCATGCAGCTGGAGACCAGTATGTTGAGGATCGGCCTCCTCCTGACATCAGTCCAGCCATCGGACATGATGCTGCAACCGTAAGTGGCCCAGTGCCGACGCAGAGGCTCCATCTCTCTAGACAAGGACTCGACCCTATCCCTCAGCATGTGTGTGCGGACAACCTCTGAACTAGGGACTCTCCAGCTAGGGCTGACAGACTGTGCAAGGCGGAAGGCCCTTCTGAAGGGCTCAGAGTCGGTGATGGCAAAGGGCAGGTTCAGCTCGTAAACCAGACTGGCCACGGCCTGTGTGGCCTCTCTGTCCATGTGCGGCTGATGCGCGCCGCGAATGGTCTGCTGCACGAGGGCTCTCCCTGGTGGACGACGGGTGGTGGACCTCCAGCACGATGCACCAACCGTGACGGGAATGGACGATGACGCGACAGGCTGGGCGCTGGTGGATGCATCGGCTGTAGACGTGGAATGGGGAGAGTGGGATGCACTGGCAGGGATGGGTGCAGCAGCATAGGTGGGGTGCACTGGTGGAGGGGCAACATCTGGCATGGGGTACGAAAACTGCTGGCTGAGGAGGTCATCCGGATGGGAAGGGAAGGAAGAAGGGATCTCTTCCACATCCTCGAAGGCCCGCCCAGTACCATCCTGGGCCTGCTCGGGTGGCGAGAGTCCATGAGAAAGTCGTAGACTGGTGGAGTGCGAGCAACAGTGGGTGGTGGTGGAACCGCAGTGGCAACTGTCGGATGCGATGGGACGGGATCCACCGGAATCTGAGCAGATGGGGGTGCATGAGGCAGAGCTGTCTGAGGGGCAAAGGGACCAGAGGAGGATGCACTCCCTCTCCTCGTGCGTGCCAGCCAAGTAGGCAGCAACTTTGGGTTAGTCACATAAGGAGCGGTGCAAAATCGGAGAACGCCCTCCGAAATGGTGTTCTCCCCTGCCACGAGCCGCGGCCCGTAGGTGTCCAGTAGTCGCTGCCTGTCGGGGACGGTCATGCTGCCACAAGGGGCAGCATTCAAGGTGGCACCATTTTTGGCGCGTGCACCGAGCAGATGGCCTTTAAGGCGAGTGAGGGATGCAGCAAACTCGACGAGACAGTATCGGCAGCGCACGATCTTCTGACCGGTCTTGTTGGCCTTGTCGGCAACCCGCCTGACAATGTCTACCTCGTCCCACAGACCGGAAAGGTCGGATTGCACCATTGCAGATGAAATGAGGGATGGATTGCTGGAAAAAAAACAGCAGGGTTCACTGTTGGAGAGACGCTGAAAATGGGCGAATGCAGGGCAAAGGAAATCAGATGCAAGGCAGGGCGTTGCGTGGGCGATGGGCGACGCAAGGAATCAAAGGCAGGCAAGAAAAACCAGCAGCGATGGCAGGGCGGAGAGGGCGCAAAAAAATTTCAGAGGAAATGCGAGGGGGGCGGGTAGGTTTAGGTAAAAAAAAATTAAAAAAAATATTAAATAATAAATATCTTATTATATTGTGGTACCGCGGTACCATCATGGTACCGCGGTACCGGGATCCGCGGTACCCAGTACCGCGGGACCTATGGTCACACCATACATATTACAATATACAATGAAACACTCGAAAAAACCTTGAAGTGTCTCTCTCTCTCTCTCTGGAAAATGCCAAAATAAACGGTTCGAACCGTTTCGAACCGGCTTTTTTTTTTTAACGGGTTCAAACCGTATTTTCTTTTTAAAAAAATAAAGTTTTTTTTCTTTTTTCCCGGTTCGAACCCCAAAAACGGTTCGCACCGGGCCGATTCGAACCGCGGTTCGACACAACTATGACTCTGAAAAACTAGACCAGAACTAAGAATAACTGGTAACTATGTCAAGCTCGCGTTGTCTGCAAGCAGATTTGCCACAAGGCCACACCCTAATAAATGAGAAATACAACAGAATGGAGTTGGGTTGCCTGAACAGGAGCTCAAAAAACCGTAATAAACAGTTGAAACTCATACTGAAAGGAGACGAATGAATGTACCTTTGATTTGAGGATCCACACTTAAGACCAAACACTAACCTTCAGCCAGAAATATAAGCTAAATGAAACCAAAAGTGGTCGTACATGCAGATTTTCACGAATGAAAAAGAAAAATGTCATATTGCAAAAACGGTCTGGATCATAATGCAAATATACTGACCATAGTTGCACTGTGTTTCTAGAAACACATCCAGAAACGCGTTTCTGGTTTGGGGCAGCGCTTCTCAGAAACGTTCTTTTTTTTCTAATTTTTGTGGGCAACATGGGTATCAAATTAAAGCATTAATTAAGGACAGTAAATTTTATGTAGGTTGCCGAATGTTTCGGATACAGTGTGGTCCAGTTTAGGTGCATCAACTCCTACTGGATTCTATAAATCCTTATTGACTTTTTAATATCTTTTTTTTTTGGTCAGAGATTCTGAATCCAGAAACAAGTTTCTGAGAAACGTGTTTCCAGAAACGCGTTTCTGTGCAACTATGATACTGACATAGCAATAAAGCACAGCCATAATCAATGGAAATAACACTTCTCCACAAAAGTCTGATGATAATGAGTTGATCTTACTGAGCTAATTATAAGAGAGCTACCTAAGCTCATTGAACTAAGAACTAAGCATCTGAATTATCAACCAAACAAAACTCCCAGGCCTATTTATTTTCACGAACACCAAAGGTCCTAGCATCTACCAATTAGGGCTGGATGGAGGCCTAGTAACACATAACCAAATGTCAAGTCACGCCAAATAGGGGACCAACTGCCCAAACAATAAGGTACAATGTCGAATAATAAACCAGGGGCCCAGAGCCCCCTGTACTTCGCATAAACGGCACATGACTGTCTCAAAATAAAGAACATCAGGGTTTTCTCCCCAAACATCAAAGGTAGAAATCTAACACACCCCTTAATGTGGACGTTGGAAAACCTTGATCTTCAGATTTAACAGATTGTTAAACTTGTTATGTTTTTCAACTGATAATGCCTTTGTAAAAGTGTCCGCTGCCATAAACTGAGTTCTACAAAATGTAAGTGTGATCTCTTGACTAAGTACTTTGTCTCTAACATAGTGACACTTTATCTCAAATCAATGACATGAATAATATGTTTGCCTCAGAGAATGCGTTAGATCTTAATCGACTTCTTTCACTATCAAATTCTGTTCATGACCAAGAGCAACCGAGTTTCGTCCTCCACTGCCATCAAGCAGCTCTGAAGTCAACCACTAAGAATACACTTGGAATAGAAAATTTAGACTCGACTGCTTTCATTCTCAAATTTTGTTGATGACCAAGAGCAACCGAGCTTCGTCCTCCACTGCCATCAACCAGCTCTGAAGTCAACCACTAAGAATAGACTTAGAATAGAAAATTTAGACTTGACATGCAACCTAAACTTTTCACACCCTTCTTGATATCAATTTTCAAATTAGCACAATTTATTTTCTTACTTTCGTTTTTTTCCTCTCATCAATTGACTTCTGTCATTATCAAATTTTGTTGATAACGGAACGATGGTTTCGCGTGTTGTTTCTCTCATGAATCGACTTCTTTCATTGTCAGATTTTGTTGATGACCAAGGGCATCCGAGCTTCGTCCTCCACTGCCATCAAGCAGCTCTGAAGTCAACCACTAAGAATACACTGGAATAGAAAATTTAGAATTGGCATGCAACCTATTCTCCAGATACACAACCGATAGTAAGATTTTAATCTGTGCAAATAAACCATAGACCTAAATGCATTGAAAAAAAATTCTGAGAAAAAACTCACAGAAACAAACAACAAGGGAAGCTAAGTTGGACTACTGACTGACATGCATAATATGTTTGCCCTCAGAGAATGTGAAAGATCTTATCACTGAATCAGACTTGCAGAATATTGGTCATCCTAGGGCAAACAAGTACTCTACTGGGCCAAACATCAAGCTTCTATCAGCAAGCCCCAACAACCACAAACTAGAATTTTCTATGATAAGTCTCTCTGGGCAAAGTCACAAAAGAACCATGAATCAAAACATAAAAAGGGTGAGAGAGAACAGAAAACAATCAACACAAAAAACATCAAGTAGCAGGTTCTATTCATTCAGCTATCAAATTTTACCATCTGAGATCATGTCATGTATCATTTGCAGATCAATGTATCAAATATATAGTTCTCTTGGACATGACTTCAGGCAGCTGATTCGACTTGAACCCATCGACCTCAAGGAGAAGAAAGGAGGCCCTCACCAGCATGCCACTTATATTTTATCATTTATCATTGAATTTTTCAAAAGATCTAACTCGATAGCAAAACATAAGCTGTTTCACTCGCACAAATACCAATCACTACTGACCCCTAATCATTGTGATGAAATGACCATATGAAAATTGGACCCCTTTCCAAAATCAACGGTAGTACAAAATTACAAGCAGGCACATTTTCTTCCGCTAACTTCATACTTAACATCGCTCTTGATACGTCGCACAATCTATTTTCTAACTTTCGTTGTTTTTCTCTTATTGATTGACTTCTGTCATTATCAAATTTTGTTGATAATGGAACGATGGTTTTGCGTGTTGTTTCTCTCATGAATCGTCTTCTTTCATTATCAAATTTTTATTGATGACCAAGAGCAATTGACCTTCGTCCTCCAATGCCATCAGCAGCTCTGAAGTCAACCAGACTTGCATGTAACATATTCTCTAAAAATACATAACCAATAGTAAGATTTTAATCTGTGCAAAGTCATAAAAGACCCATGAATGAAAGCATAAAAAGGGTGAGAGAGAACAGAAAAAACATCAACGCAAAAAACGTCAAGTAGCAGGTTCTATTCATTCAGCTATCAAATTTCACCCTATCAGATCATGTCATGTATCATTCGAACATCAATGTATCACGTATATAATTCTCTTGGACATCACTTCAGGCAGCTGATTCGAGTTGAGCCCATCGACCTCAAGGACAAGAAAGGAAGCCCTCACCAGTATGCCTCTTATATTTTATCATTTATCATCAAATTTTTCAAAATATCTAATTTGAGAGAAAAGTATAAGATCTTTCCCTCTCGCACAAAAAACAAATCACTACTGACCCTAATCATTGTGATCAAATGGCCATATGAAAATTGGAACCCTTTCCAAAATCAACAGTAGTACAAAAATGCAAAAGGCACATTTTCTTCCGCTGACTTAATACTTAACATCGCTTTTGATACGTCACACAATTTACTTTCTTACTTTCGTTGCTTTTCTCTCATCGATTGACTTCTGTCATTATCAAATTTAATAGATAATGGGATGATGCTTTCGCATGTTGTTTCTCTCATCAATCGACATCTTTCATTCTCAAATTTTGTTGATGACCAAGAGCAACTGAGCTTCGTCTTCCACCGCCATCAAGCAGCTCTGAAGTCAACCACTAAGAATACACTTGGAATAGAAAATTTAGACTTCACATGCAACATATTCTCCAAAAATACACAACCGATAGTAAGATTTTAATCTGTGCAAGTAAAAACCATAGACCAAAATGCATGGGAAAAGATTTGTCAAAAAAAGACTCACGGAAACAAACTACAAGGGAACTGAAATTGGGCTACTGACTGACGTGAATAATTTGTTTGCCCTCAGAGAATGCGTTAGATCTTATGACTGAGTCAGACTTGCAGAATATTGCTTATCCTAGGACAATCAAGTACTCTATTGGGCCAAACATAAGCTTCTATCAGCAAGCCCCAACAACCACCAAATCGAATTTTCTATGATAAGTCTCTCTAGGCAATGTCACAAAAGAACCATGAATGAAAGCATAAAAAGGGTGAGAGAGAACAGAAAAAACATTGTGCAAAAAACATCAAGTAGCAGGTTCTATTGATTCAGCTATCAAATTTTACCCTATCAGATCAAGTCTTCTATCATTCGAAGATCAATGTATCACGTATATAGTTCTCTTGGACATCCCTTCAGGCAGCTGATTCAAGGTGAGCCCATCGACCTCAAGGAGAAGAAAGGATGCGCTTACCAGCATGCCACTTATATATTATCATTTATCATCGAATTCTTCAAAATATCTAACTCGAGAGAAAAGTATAAGATGTTTCCCTCGCACAAATACAAATCACTACTGACCCCTAATCATTGTGATCAAATGGCCATATGAAAATTGGAACCCTTTCCAAAATCAACAGTACTATAAAATCACAAGCAGGCACATTTTCTTCCACTGACTTAATACTTAACATCACTTTTGACACCCTTCTTGATATCAATTTTCAAATTAGCACAATCTGTTTTCTTACTTTCGCTTTTTTTCTCTCATCGATTGACTTCTGTCATTATCAAATTTTGTTCATAACGGGATGATGCTTTCGTGTGTTGTTTATCTCATCAATCGACTTCTTTCATTATCAAATTTTGTTGATGACCAAGAGCAACCGAGCTTCGTCCTCCACTGCCATCAAGCAGCTCTGAAGTCAAACACTAAGACAACACTTAAGATAGAAAATTTAGACTTGACATGCAACCTATTCTCCAAATATACACAACCGATAGTAAGATTTTAATCTGTGCAAATATACCATAGACCAGAATACATTGAAAAAAATTTGTCAAAAAGACACTCACAGAAACAAACAACAAGCGAAGCGAAATTGGGCTACTGACTGACATGAATAATATGTTTGCCCTCTTATCACTGAATCAGACTTGCAGAATATTGCTCATCCTCGGGCAAACAAGTACTCTATTGACTTCTGTCATTATCAAATTTTGTTGATAATGGAACGATGGTTTCGCGTGTTTCTCATGAATCAACTTCTTTCATTATCAAATTTTGTTGATGACCAAGAGCAATTGACCTCCGTCCTCCAATGCCATCAGCAGCTCTGAAGTCAACCAGACTTGCATGTAACCTATTCTCCAAAAATACATAACCAATAGTAAGATTTTAATCTGTGCAAAGTCATAAAAGACCCATGAATGAAAGCATAAAAAGGGTGAGAGAGAACAGAAAAAACATCAACGCAAAAAACGTCAAGTAGCAGGTTCTATTCATTCAGCTATCAAATTTTACCCTATCAGATCATGTCATGTATCATTCGAACATCAATGTATCACGTATATACTTCTCTTGGACATCACTTCAGGCAGCTGATTCGAGTTGAGCCCATCGACCTCAAGGAGAAGAAAGGAAGCCCTCACCAGTATGCCACTTATATTTTATCATTTATCATTAAATTTTTCAAAATATCTAATTCGAGAGAAAAGTATAAGATGTTTCCCTCGCACAAAAAACAACTCACTACTGAACCCTAATCATTGTGATCAAATGGCCATATGAAAATTGGAACCCTTTCCAAAATCAACAGTAGCACAAAAATGGAAGAGGCACATATTCGTCCGCTGACTTAATACTTAACATCGCTTTTGATACGTCGCACAATTTATTTTCTTACTTCCGTTGTTTCTCTCTCATCGATTGACTTCTGTCATTATCAAATTTAATAGATAATGGGATGATGCTTTCGCATGTTGTTTCTCTCATCAATCGACATCTTTCATTCTCAAATTTTGTTGATGACCAAGAGCAACTGAGCTTCGTCCTCCACTGCCATCAAGCAGCTCTGAAGTCAACCCCTAAGAATACACTTGGAATAGAATTTTCTATGATAAGTCTCTCTGGACAATGTCACGAAAGAACCATGAATGAAACTATAAAAAGTGTGCGAGAGAACAGAAAAAAAATCAGCACAAAAAACTTCAAGTAGCAGGTTCTATTCATTCAGCTATCAAATTTTACCATCTGAGATCATGTCATGTATCATTTCAAGACCAATGTATCAAGTATAAGTTCTCTTGGATATCACTTCAGGCAGCTGATTCGACTTGAACCCATCGACTTCAAGGAGAAGAAAGGAGGCCCTCACCAATATGCCACTTATATCTTATCATTTATCATCGAATTTTTCAAAATATCTAATGCGAGAGAAAAATATAAGATGTTTCCCTCACACAAAAACAAATCACTACTGACCCCTAATCATTGTGATCAAATGGCCATATGAAAATTGGAACCCTTTCCAAAATCAACAGCAGTACAAAAACGCAAGCAGGCACATCTTCCGCTGACTTAATACTTAACATCACTGTTGATACGTCGCACAATTTATTTTCTTACTTTCGTTGTTTTTCTCTCATCGATTAACGTCTGTCCTTATCAAATTTAATAAATAATGGGATGATGCCTTCACATGTTGTTTCTCTCATCAATTGACATCTTTCATTCTCAAATTTTGCTGATGACCAAGAGCAACCGAGCTTCGTCCTCCATTGCCATCAAGCAGCTCTGAAGTCAACCACTAAGAATACACTTGGAATCGAAATTTTAGACTTGCATGCAACCGATTCTCCAAAAATACATAACCAATAGTAAGATTTTAATCTGTGCAAAGTCATAAAAGACCCATGAATGAAAGCCTAAAAAGGGTGAGAGAGAACAGAAAAAACATCAACGCACAAAACATCAATTAGCAGGTTATATTCATTCAGCTATCAAATTTTACCCTATCAGATCATGCCATGTATCATTCGAAGATCAATGTATCACGTATATAGTTCTTTTGGACATCACTTCAGGCAGCTGATTCAAGTTGAGCCCATCGACCTCAAGGAGAAGAAAAGAGGCCCTCACCAGTATGCCACTTATATTTTATCATTTATCATCAATTTTTTGAAAATATCTTATTCGAGAGAAAAGTATAAGATGTTTCCCTCGCACAAATACAAATCACTACTGACCCCTGATCATTGTCATCAATTGGCCATATGAAAATTGGAACTCTTTCCAGAATCAACAGTAGTACAAAAACGCAAGCAGGCACATTTTCTTCCACTGACTTAATACTTAACATCGCTTTTGATACGTTGCACAATTTATTTTCTTACTTTCGTTGTATTTCTCTCATGGATTGACTTCTGTCATTATCAAATTTAATAGATAATGGGATGATGCTTTCGCATGTTTCTCTCATCAATCGACATCTTTCATTCTCAAATTCTGTTGATGCCATCAAGCAGCTCTGAAGTCAACCACTAAGAATACACTTGGAATAGAGAATTAGACTTGACATGCAACCAATTCTCCAAAAATACACAACCGATAGTAAGATTTTAATCTGTGCAAAGTCAGAAAAGACCCATGAATGAAAGCATAAAAAGGGTGAGAGAGAACAGAAAAAACATCAACGCACAAAACATCAAGTAGCAGGTTCTATTCATTCAGCTATCAAATTTTACCCTATCAGATCATGTCTTCTATCATTCGGAGATCAATGTATCTGACACGTATATAGTTCTCTTGGACATCACTTCAGGCAGCTGATTCGAGGTGAGCCCATCGACCTCAAGGAGAAGAAAGGAAGCGCTCACCAGCATTGCACTTATATTTTATCATTTATCATCGAATTTTTCAAAATATCTAACTCGAGAGAAAAGTATAAGATGTTTCCCTCGCACAAATACATTTTCACTACTGACCCCTAATCATTGTGATCAAATGGCCATATGAAAATTGGAACCCTTTCCAAAATCAGCAGTACTACAAAATCGCAAGGAGGCACATTTTCTTCCCCTGACTTAATACTTGACATCACTTTGATACCCTTCTTGATATCAATTTTTAAATTAGCACAATTTATTTTCTTACTTTTGTTGTTTTACTCTCATCGATCTGTCATTATCAAATTTTGTTCATAACGGGATAATGCTTTTGCATGTGTTTCTCTCATCAATCGACTTCTTTCATTATCAAATTTTGTTGATGACCAAGAGCAACCAAGCTTCGTCGTCCACTGCCATCAAGCTTCGTCGTCCACTGCCATCGACCAGCTCTGAAGTCAACTACTAAGAATACACTTGGAATAGAAAATGTCGATTTGACATGCAACCTACTATCCAGATACACACAACCGATAGTAAGATTTTAATAAACGATAGACCAAAATGCATTGAAAAAAATTAGTCAAAAAAAAACTCACAGAAACAAACAAGAAGGAAACTGAAATTGGGCTACTGGCTGACGTGAATAATATGTTTGCCCTCAGAGAATGCGTTAGATCTTATCACTGACTCAGACTTGCAGAATATTGCTTATCCTAGGACAAACAAGTACTCTACTGGGCCAAACATAAGCTTCTATCAGCAAGCCCCAACAACCACCAAATAGAATTTTCTATGATAAGTCTCTCTGGGCAATATCACAAAAGAACCATGAATGAAAGCATAAAAGGGGTGAGAGAGAACAGAAAACACATCGCGCAAAAAACATTAAGTAGCAGGTTCTATTAATTCCGCTATCAAATTTTACCATATCAGATCATGTCATGTATCATTTGAAGATCAATGTATCACGTATATAGTTTCTTGGACATCACTTCAGGCAGCTGATTCGATTCGAGCCCATCGACCTCAAGGAGAAGAAAGGATACCCACACCAGCATGCCACTTATATTTTTTCATTTATGATTGAATTTTTCAAAAAATCTAATTTAAGAGAAAAGTATAAGATGTTTCCCTCGCACAAATACAAATCACTACTGACCCCTAATCATTGTGATCAAATGACCATATGAAAATTGGAACCCTTTCCAGAATCAACAGTAGTACAAAATCGCAAGAAGGCACATTTTCTTCCACGGACTTAATACTTAACATTGCTTTTAATACCCTTCTTGATATCAAATTTCAAATTAGCACAGTTTATTTTCTTACTCTCGTTGTTTTTCTCTCATCGATTAACTTCTGTCATTATCAAATTTTGTTGATAACGGGATGCTGCTTTCGCATGTTGGTTCTCTCATCAATCAACTACTTTCATTCTTAGATTCTGTTGATGATTAAGAGCAACCGAGCTTCGTCCTCCACTCTTAGCAGCTGTGAAGTCAACCACTAAGAACAGACTTGGATTTAGAAAATTAAGACTTGACATGCAATCTATTCTCCAAATATACACAACTGATAGTAAGACTTTAATCTGTGCAAATAAACTATAGACCAATATGCATTGAAAAAAAATTGTTAAAAAAAAAACTCACAGAAACAAACAACTAGGGAAGTGAAATTGGCCAACTGACTAACAAGAATAATATGTTTGCCCTCAGAGAATGCGAAAGATCTTATCGCTGAATCAGACTTGCAGAATATTGCTCATCCTAGGGCAAACAAGTACTCTACTGGACCAAACATCAAGCTTCTATCAGCATGCCCCAACAACCACAAAATACAATTTTCTAGGATAAGTCTCTCTTGGCAATGTCACAAAAGAACGATGAATGAAAGCATAGAAAGGGTGAGAAAGAAGAGATAAAAAATCAACGGAAAAAACATCAAATAGCAGGTTTTATTCATTCACCTATATCAAATTTTACCATATCAGATCATGTCTCGATCATTTGAAGACCAATGTAAAGATCAGTTATATAGGTCTCTTGGACATCACTTCAGGCAGCTGATTCGTGTTGAGCTTATCGACCTCAAGGAGAAGAAAGGAGGCCCTCACCAGCATGCCACTTATATTTTATCATTTATCATCGATTCTTTCAAAATATCTAATTTGAGAGAAAAGTATAAGATGTTTCCGTCGCAGAAAAACTAACATCACTTTTGATACCCTTCTTGATATCAATTTTCAAATTAGCACAATTTATTTTCTAAATTTCGTTGTTTTTCTCTCATTGATTGACTTCTGTCATTATCAAATTTTGTTGATAACGGAACGATGGTTTCGCGTGTTGTTTCTCTCATGAATCGACTTCTTTCATTGTCAGATTTTGTTGATGACCAAGGGCATCCGAGCTTCGTCCTCCACTGCCATCAAGCAGCTCTGAAGTCAACCACTAAGAATACACTTGGAATAGAAAATTTAGACTTGTCATACAACGTATTCTCCAAAAATACACAACCGATAGTAAGATCTGCACAAATAAACCTGGACCAAAATGCACTAAAAGTTTGTCAAAAAAAATTCACAATCACAAACAAGTGAAATTGGGCTACTGACTGACATGAATGATATATTTTCCACAACTACTTGTTTCTTTAATGCAAAACTTTAACAAAAACGTTGTATTTTGATTTTTCACATACCTTATCAAATCCAACAAAAGAATCACTAAATAGAGTGTCCCATCCAACCTTGTTCCAAAAAGCTGGAAACTTCATATGTTGTTCATATGTTGTTTTAGAAAAGCGTGCACTATGGATTCTGAATGCTGCATTCCAAAATGTTCTTTTTTGGGTTTTATGTCCTCACGTGTACAACAAATTAGAGTTAACTCTCAACCTCATGTAGAGGCAAGGCAGTCCTCATCAATTGACCACTTATTATTAGAGGACTGAAATCCAGAAAGTTGCACGACCAGGCTGCAAAGGTTTGGGATGTGACTTTATTTGGATGCTAATGCAGCAACCTTGCGGAGATTGACAAGATTAGAATGGTTCGAGATATGATTACTATATCAGCAGCATTTACAATCTGATGTCTCTTAAACTAAACTTGATTTAAGTCATTCGTAGTTGTAGTAGTAGAGAGTACCATTGGCCTCACTCAAATATTAGCACTCAAATAGTAGGAACTAATAGTTGCCAAGTCTTCCCAGGTTGTGAAATACATGTGGGCTGAGCCCCACTTGCGTTCAGCGTTGTTAGATTAGTAAACCTTTTCACATATTTGGTTAGAGTCCACCCCACTTGTTGGCCTTTCTATTCAAGTTTACATGACTGAATTGATTCCTCGTTAGAACTTGTTCAGAAATCATCACATTTCGTTGTACATCATCATTGCATATGTTTTTGTGATTATGTTCACTTTGATGTTCCCAAAGGGGCAATGGAGTGCCATGATAGGGGAATGAATCCTGTTAAGTAACGCCCAAAAATACTAGATTGACCCCCTTAACCAACTGGAAATAGAGCAAGCGCCCCAGCCTCACTAACTGCAAGTGGGGCGTCCCCTTATCAAAATAAACTGGAAATGCAGAACATAGTTGCAGCGCGATTCAGAATCGCAATCAGAATCGCGATCCCGATTCGCGATTCGGGATTTTCCCAGAATCGTGTAGAATCGATTTTTTTTTTTTTTGAAATTTTTTTAGGCAATATGGGTATCTAATGAACCCCCTAGAGCTTCCTGCTATATAGACACTATAGATAAAAATGCTACCGCCCCCCTGTAGATAAAAATGGGGTCCAAATGCACGTCGAGAAGGGCCCAATATTTATGCCCCCAACTGCATGTACATTGCACTCACATCTCCAGTGAAACGATTGCAAAAGTGATCATCATCCATACAGTTGATAGTCCAAACTGTAGCATTAACATTTACTGAAAACCAGAGCAAATGACAACCAGATAGCTACTGAAAATAAAAACTGTTTGTGCCTCATCTACTGCACTTCTGAGAGGCAAAACGCTGGTTTGACCATTGATCCCCTAAAAAAATTTCAGCCATAAGCTATTTTTCCCCCAAAAAAAAAAAAAAAATTGCGATTCTGAGTCGCGAATCGCGAATCGCAGACCCAGCGAATCGCGATTCGGTGCATCTATCATTGCAGAATAGAATTGTACAACAAATAGGGAATACATAGCAAACATGCAAGGTTGTTAAAGCTAACATATGCATTCGTTTTTGACCTCGAGATATCGAAACTTAGGCAAAGAGTGCCTCTTTCTTCTCATAAGAATTCCATATGATTATTCCAATGGAATCAAAAGTTCACAACAAACCAAACAAAATCAAACACACATTCACCAAAGGACTATCGAAACTATTAGCAATGCTTGTGATTGACACTTGATCATTCCACATCTACAGAAAAAGTTCGTACTGCAAGGCAATGTCTGGGAGCTCGATTCACATGTCTAGAAATTACTGCAGAGACATTGAACACAATAAGCCATTAACTAGAAATTCTGATCTACAGAATAAAGAAAAGTTCAAGAGAAGCAGCTAACCACAGAACTGGGAGCAACTCCCGTTCCACATCCGCTTTGTAGGAGGCCATCCAGGGCCGCCTTAGCTACCGCGTGCTCTGCTGCCTTTAAGGTTGCAAAACCTGGGAGAGACTCGTAGTTGTTGCCATTGACGGACACAGACGCCCTGAACTTGGGCTCGTGAGACGGCCCTTCTTTGAAGGATTGATACACAGGCTGAATAAGTCCAGCCTTTTGTGCAAATTCTTCAAGCTGACTCTTGAACATTGAAATATCAATCTGTGATATATCTTCTCTGTCAGCGTGATTGTCATCGACACAGTTTGGTAACGGGATACAAATTCTAGACAATTATAATGTGCATCGGGTAAAACGCATAGAATACACATGTTTCTTTTGAGCAAACAAGTAAGTTCTTATTACTTGTTAACCAGATTGCTGACATAACCCATCTTTGAGCAAGATTACTCTTAAATAGCAGGCATAAAACTGACGACCTTTCCATGAACAATGCCCTGATAGTATGAATGTAAACCTAGACATTCCGAATGATTTCATATGTCTCACAATACAAGGGTTCGCAATATCCGTTATTAGCTAGCAAACAATCTACAGTAGCATTTCCGAAAGACAGCCTTGCAATGGTTGAAAACAACACTCAGCTCACGATTCAGCACGAAAAATTTCACATAATAATCTATGAAACAACTTTATCGGAACAAACTTCGTTTAATAATCAATGAGAAAAAAAACTCATCGAATCTCACCGTACAGCAACACTGCTTCCAGATATTACCGAGGAAACATGCAGACACCAAAACGATTTGCGCAAGGTCAATAAGCAGCACTGCGTTGTGTTACATAAACAAAAGAAACGCAAAGTCGTGGAAAGATCATCAAACATCGAAGGGAAGATCATCAAACATCGAAGGAAAGATCATCGAACATCAAACATCGAACATCAAACATCAAACATCAAACATCAAACATCGAAGGAAAATCATCAAACATCAAACATCGAACATCAAACATCAAACATCAAACATCAAACATCGAAGGAAAGATCATCAAACATGAAACATCAAGCAAAGATCATCAAAATGAAACATCGAACATCGAACATCGAACATCAAATTTCAAACATCGAAGGAAAGATCATCAAACATCAAACATCAAACATCGAAGGAAAGTTCATCAAACATCAAACATCGAAGGGAAGATCTCAAACATCGAAGGAAAGAACATCAAATATCAAACATCGAAGGGAAGATCATCAAACATCCAAGGAAAGTTCATCAAACATCAAACATCCAAGGGAAGTTGTGTCTTCGTCGATGTTCGTCATCCCCTCGCGCTCTCGTTGTTTCCTTCTCTTTCTGCAGTCGTCGTCGTACGTTCGTCAGATTGGCTCGAGAAAATAAGAAAGTACGGAAAGGATGATGAGCATATTTTGGCACCACCAAAAATTTGACTTGGCTCAAGAATTTTAACCACCCTGAATTTTGCTGGCACTCAAAATTTTACGGGCATGCTTTTTCGCGGTGCCAATGCTCGGGAAACCTCTTTTAAGTTATCCTAAAAACCCTGCATTTTATGGAACTTTTTAATTTTTTGATGACTTTTGCTTTTAAAGAGGTATCTATGCTTGTATGAAAAATCGTCAAACATTTTATGATGTCGATTTCTGAAAAAACTTACTGGTTCGATTCCTGTAGTTTGCCGATTTTCTAGAGCACCATTATGCACACTCCTCCTAGCTCCAAGAAACACACACAAGAAGGAGTATTAGTTTGGCTTTAAGGCAAACAAAATTTACAAACTATGCTTATGGGGATAATGTCCCAAGTACCACGTAGCTCGTGGCTTCCCAAGCGCCACGTAGTTGCCCTAGCCACACCAAAAAATAAAATGAGTGCTTGAGACGATGTCAAGTGCAAACCGCTACATGCTCCTTAGATACAAGGGATTGGTCTACATTTTGAAGATTGAAAGAAAGGCAGCAAAAAATAAAATGAGTGCTTGAGGACACGTCGGGTGCAAGATGCTGAGTGCTTCTAAGATATGAGGGATCAGGGTCTAAGCTTTGAAGATTGAAAGAAAGAGATCACTAACTTTATTCTCAAAATTGTGTGAATAGGTAGAAAGGCATATGTTGGCAAAACGACAATGTGTCTTACTCCAATCACTGTTGAAACTGGCCTTGCCTCCAATTCTAGCTAGAACCCAAGGGTTAGTTGTGCAAAATCCACAGCCAACTATTCTGAATATGGTAGACATAATCGAAGATCCCTACTACCTAGAGGACGAAGCACCGAAAAACATTCTACTGCATTTTATTGATGGAGCGAATGGAGAGTTGATACCAATATGTGTCAATCAACTTCGTGGTACTGGATTCATAGCTCCCATAATATGTTATGGATGTGGAGAGAACCATAGGATTGTCGAGTGCCCTAACAAGCCTCAAGACAATTTTATACCAAGTTGTGGATATGGGCACCCTTATATAGTGTGCCCTTTGAAAATGGATAAGCAAGGAGAAGCTTTAGGATGTAGGTTTGTTGGATTATTCTCCTTCTTACCAATCGTCTAATCGGTTTTAATCTTCATCCATTGTTTATCCAGTTCTACGACTTTTCCCGTGTGTTTACACAGTCTACAAAATTACAAGTGTTTTTACACAGTCTGCAGAATTACACGGAGTTTAACGACAGTGTTGCATTTTTCGCCTGACAGAAATCTCGTAAAAAAATGCAGTGTCATCTTTTTCGCATTTTTTGCTTGTTAGGAATCTCATGCAAATATGCAGAGTTGCATTTTTCGCTTCTTCCAAAGAGCCTCAAATGTTAAGGAAATGACTCTGGCAAAGTGTGGGGCAACCCTAAATGAGATTTAAGGGCACCTTTGTTTTTTTTGCAAAAACCCCGACAGTGTCGCATGTGGCTGTTTTAAGTTCATTTCTACAGAGCTACAGTTTTGGTTCATTTATGCAGATAGAACGTTTACAGCCAATTTCACCGCTTATCAGCAATCAATGGCAAGGACCGGATGGATGCCAACGGATCACCAGCCAACTGGCGATCGTAATTGACGACCTAATTTCTTAGTATAAATAGTTGTTCATATTCATACAGATTAATTCATTGAAAATCAGAATTATCAGAAGCATTTGAATAATTAGCTCTCTCTCTCTCGAGCCTGCGAGCTTGAACACCCCTAAGCATTCTAGCTCACTTCCTAGAGTTATTTTAGAGATTGCTATTGCGCTACTGCTCATCAGCATTGCGCATTAATTCAGACTTTCATTTTTAGCCGCTTAGAGATAGCATAGAGTACACGGCTTCAATCCGCAACTTATTGTACTCATTTACTTTTGTTACGTTTTGAATCAATACTATTCCTTATTGCGTTCAGTTTCGTCTCAGACTGTATGTGTTTCTGTATTTCTTCGTGACTAATTATTTCTCTGATAATCTTCAATGCTTAATTGTTTGTCTATGTAATCATTGTAGTACTGACAATTTCAAAGTTAGTTACTATAAGCTTCTTGTTTGAAATTGATAGGCGTAGTCATGCATTGGAAAGATGAAGATAGTTTATTCCGCCATGCACAAAAGGTTTTCTTTTCGAGCTAGACCTATCTTCTGCATACCACTTTCCGACATGGTATCAGAGTTGTTTCACTACTTCTTTATCTGATTCCAATTTGATATCATACTCTTCAGTTCTTTTCAACCTTTCAGTATCAGAGAATTGATTTCTTATTGTTGGCATTACCACATCTTAGCATCATCGATACAATCGACAGACTAAGTTCTAGATGGATTCTCAAAGTAAAGCCGGTCTTATCACAGACAAGTTGAATGGATCCAATTATTATTTGTGAAAATTCAAGATGAAGACCTTGCTAATTGCTAGCGAATTATGGGAAGTTGTTACACGTTCAGAAGTAAAACCTGAAGACGACGACTCAAAGTGGAAATCAAAGGATGGTAAAGCTTTCGCGCTTATTATCAGATACACAGATTGGACACATAGCTAAAGCTAAAACATCAAGAGACATTTGGGACATTTTGAACTCACTATATGACATGAGGGACGTAACTACTAAGTTACATCTACGAAGGAAATTCTTCACATTCAAAATGTCTACTTGTGATTCTCTTCAGAGTCACATCCTGCCACAAAATATTTTATAGCTAGACTAAATAAGTGTGAGGGCACTGGCTTTCTACGTGTATAAGCCCAACCCAGTAAGCACATGTAGTAAAGTACTACAACTTGTACTCTAGAATGATTGACTTGGACATTACACTAGAATAATATAAAGTACGGGCCTAAAGTCAAGATTATACGGTAAGTAAGTTGAAGGGGACTCACATGAATCATGTGAGGGCTATTGAGGTACAAAGAAAACATCACATGATTCATGTGAGGACCCATTGGCTAAACTAGAACCACTAGATTTATACTAATGAGCTTGGACTCTTTGAGCTTGTCTTCAACCTTTCACAAAAACAAAAAAAAAATCACTTGAAAAAATTTGGAAGATTAGAAACCTAAGCTCTAATACGATGGGGAAGTTTCACAAACTAAACCTAACAACAACAAGATCCAAATGATCTTCAACAATAAAACTTGATAGATGTAAAAACTAGTTGTGTAGAAACTAGCATTCAATAATGCATCATGATCTTTTTTCCATATATATAAATGATCCATACAAGATTGAAAACCCAAGTTTAGCACATAACGAAGATCTTCTCCTTGAAGAAGAACTACTTTATTAGTACATCAAAACTTGGCTATGAAAGTTAGATAATACAAGACTAGCACAAGAGAAAAATGGACAATGTAGACAATGTGTAGCTGCTTCCTTCTCTTCAATTTATCAACGAATGAGAGAAATACATAATGCATGATGTTCAACCTATATATAAGCTCATTAGGCCACAAATAAAAAGTTCTAGAACTTAGGGTTGCATCTTGACATCTTTTAGATTCATCGACTTGACAATTTATCACTAGAATTACGTTTTATGTACTAAACAGTCAAACAAGTTTGTGAACAACAACTTGGCCCCTTCTAGGATGTTTCCACATATGTGAGGCCCCAAATTGAATTTTGGTCAAAATATCTAATAGACCTCCAAGTTGGCCTCTAAGTTGGTATTTGCATGTTTTCACAATAAGCAAATCCATTTTGTTTGGATCAAGCTAACTTTTAAGGATTATTACAATATTACAAAACTTAGCTTGATAAAAATTGTTATATCTTGAGGATGGTCACTTGGACACTAAAGACACTTTGTAATATGTTTGAATACATTGTAATGAAAACATTATCTAAAGTGAAATGTGTACTTTTTCACATGTGTGAGGACTCTAAATTCAATGTGGTTGATATTATAAGGTGAGTGTGATTGCACATAGATCTACAAGATTGATTCACACAATCTAGATTGAGGCAAGGGCACACAAAACATGCATCAATCATTCAACATGTATCATTCCTTATGAGAGACCACTTTTGATGAAAAAAATAAGTATGGAATTAGCTTGCTTTTAAGTAGAGAGAGAATGTACATGAGGCACTCACGTAGAGAGAGAACATGGAGACCAAACTAGGTGTAGAAGCTCTCAATCTCATCAAAAAACTTAATACAAATGAGCTCTCTCACTCTTTAATAGTAGTTTGGGATCCAAGGGAAGTAGTAAGCAAGTAAAATGATTGTATCTCTTACATAGCATCTCAAAATTTGATTGGTCTAGTGAGTTGTCCCCTCCTACATGTGATTGGACCAATTCTATCCATGTCTCTCTTTTGATTTGTCACATAACAACATTACAACACCAAATTAGATGTCACTAGCCCTCTACCATCAAGCCAAGTGTCAAAGGCCAACACTACCTCGAGCTAAGTCAAAGCTATTTTTGGCCTAATCACCTACTAACATGTGTACAAGGGGAAGGAATACTTTTGGCATAGGACCCCCAAAACTCAAGTTTAAGACGTTTGGACAATTCAAACTCAACATAAATCAACTGAAATGATTATGCCTGCCCTCCAGACGTGAGAACATGCTCCACACATGTGATATTTACATATGTGCATGAAATTGCAACTCAAGGTAGATTTTGCCTATTCTTCACACTCCTCGTCAAAAACTAGCTTGATGAGTGTGCTAGTTCTCTCCAAATCTTAAGTAGCCAAAAATAGCTTTTCAAGTTGATCCTTTGGCATGGACATGATGAGAAAACCATCCAAGAACCCTGAAATTGAAGCAAGATCACCATAGCCAAGATAAGACTTCTTTGATAGGAAGACAATTCCAAGCACCAAGAAGAGCTTTCCACCATTTGAGCACTTTTGCTTTTGATTTCTTCCATCCTCGAAGAACATGGTTGATCCCAAAACTCCTACCTGTCGGAAAGTGGTATGTAGAAGATAGGTCTAGCTCAGCAAAAAAACCTTTTGTGCATGGCAGAATAAAATATCTTCATCTTTCCAATGCATGACTATGCCTATCAATTGCAAACAAGACAATAGTGATAGAAATCACGTTTGAACTTATAGTAACTAACTTTGAAATCGTCAGTACTACAGTGATTACGTAGCCAAACACTTAAGCATTGAAGATTATCTGACAAATAATTAGTCGCGAAGAAATACAAAAACGCATACAGTCTGAGATGAAACTGAACACAATAAGGAATAGTATTGATTCAAAATGAAACAGAAGTAAATGAGTACAATTAGTTGCGGATTGAAGCCGTGTACTCTATGCTATCTCTAAGCGGCTAAAAATGAAAGTCTGAATCAATGCGCAATGCTGATGAGGAGTAGCGCAATAGCAACCTCTAAAACAACTCTAAGAAGTGAGCTAGAATGCTCAGGAGTGTTCAAGCTCACAGGCTCGAGAGAGAGAGCTAACTATTCAAACGCTTCTAATAATTCTAATTTTCAATGAATTACTCTGTATGAATATGAACAACTATTTATAATAAGAAATTAGCTAGTGATCTGTTGGCATCCATCCGGTCCTTGTCATGGATTGTTGATAAGCGGTGAAATTGGTCGTAAACGTTCTGTCTGCATAAATGAACCAAAATTGTAGCTCTGCAGAAATGAACTAAAACAGCCACAGGCGACACTGTCGGGTTTTTTGCAAAAAGGCAAAAAAGACAAAGGGGGGTAGAGGGAAAGCTTGAAAGCAATGTCATAATTGCGTCTTGATCGTCTATGATTGATCCGACAGCGGCGCCCATCTGTTGCAAAAGATTCTTAAATAGTTTGACATGTTTATCTGAAAGTTGTCGGAAAGTGGTATGCAAAAGATAGGTCTAGCTCGAAAATAAACGAATGAAAATAATTTGCCTGTCTAGAAAGAAAAACCTTTGTGCATGGCAGAATAAACTATCTTCATCTTTCCAATGCATGACTACGCCTATCAATTTCAAACAAGACAATAGTGATAGAAATCACGTTTGAACTTATAGTAACTAACTTTGAAATCGTCAGTACTACAATGGTTACATAGCCAAACAATTAAGCATTGAAGATTATCAGACAAATAATTAGTCGTGAAGAAATACAGAAACGCATACATTCTGAGATGAAATTAAACACAATAAAGAATAGTATTGATTCAAAACAAAATAGAAGTAAATGAGTACAATAAGTTGCGGATTGAAGTCGTGTACTCTATGCTATCTCTGAGCAGCTAAAAATGAAAGTCTAAATTAATGCACAATGTTGATGAGCAGTAGCGCAATAGCAATCTCTAAAACAACTCTAAGAAGTGAGCTAGAATGCTCAGGAGTGTTCAAGCTCGCATGAGAGAGAGAGAGAGAGAGAGAGAGAGAGAGAGAGAGAGAGAGAGAGAGAGAGAGAGAGAGAGAGAGAGCTAACCATTCAAACGCTTCTGATAAGTCTGATTTTAAATGAATTAACCTCTATGAATATGAATAGCTATTTATACTAAAAAAAATTAGGTCGTCAATTGCGATCGCCAATTGGCTGGTGATCCGCTGGCATCCATCTGGTCCTTGTCATTGATTGTTGATAAGCGGTGAAATTGGTCGTAAACGTTCTGTCTGCATAAAGCTCTGCATAAATGAACTAAAACAGCCACAGGTGACGTTGTCAGGTTTTTCACAAAAAGACGAAAAAGGCGAAGGTGCCCCTAAATCTCATTTAGGGTTGCCCCATACTTTGCCAGAGTCATTTCCTTAACATTTGAGGCTCTTTGGAAAAAGCGAAAAATGTGACTTTGCATATTTGCACGAGATTCCTGACAGGCGAAAAAAGACGACACTGCATTTTTTTCACGAGATTTCTGTCAGACGAAAAATGCGACACTATCGTTAAACTCCGTGTAATTCTACAGACTGTGTAAAAACCCTTGTAATTCTGCAAACTGTGTAAACACGCGAGAAAATCTACAGAACTGGATAAACAATGGATGAAGATTTAAATCGATTAGACGATTGGTAAGAAGGATGATAATCTAACACTCCCCCTTAATCTGAATCCTTGAATGCCTTGACCTTCAAACTTAGTTTTACAAAGAATCTTCTATGTGACTCCAAACTTAATGCTTTAGTAAAAACATCTGATGTCATATCTTGCGTTCTACAATATTGCAATCTGACTTCTTCGTTGAGAACTTTGCTTCTGACGAAATGATACTTCAGTTCAATGTGCTTACTCCTGGAATGAAATCTAGGGTTGGTTGATAAAGCGATGTCACTTTGATTATCACAAAATAATGTCGTCGGAGCATATTGATTTAGACCGATATCTGAGAGTAAGTTCCTAAATCAAATTGCTTCCTTTGTAGCTTGAGAGGCTGCTATATACTCTAATTCAGTGGAAGATAGAGCTATCGAAGATTGCTTGCGACTGTTCCAGGAAATTGGACCATTGTTGAAGAAGAATGTAAATCCGAAAGTAGATTTACGAGTGTCTACATCTCTTGCTGAACTTGCATCTGTGTAACCACTGAGGAAATTGAGTTTGTCATTGCCGACTGCTCCATAACAAATCTGATCTTCAATGAAAATGACATCTCGGATAGTGAATATCTTCGATTCGACATGATTATACAACTTATAAGCTCTATCTAAAGTAGTGTAGTTGAGAAGAGGTGTCTTGACTTTTTCGATTGTCTGCTTGCAACAACATAATGATAACTCTAGTGAGAGTTAAATATGAGTGTGTTGATATGCTCATCACCCAGTTCTCGTATGTAGAAGGCAAGCTTGAAAGCAATGTCACGATTGCGTCTTGATCATCAATGATCGATCCGACAATTGCCATCTGTTGCAAGAGATTCTTAAATTGGTTAACATGATTCTAAAGTGAATCACCATTAGACATCTTGAGTGTGAAGAATTTTCTTCTGAGATGCAACTTGGAAGTCACGTCCCTCACATCATATGGTGAGCTCAGAATGTCCCATACTTCTTTTGAAGTTTGAACTTCATATATTTGGCCAATCTGAGTGTCTGATATATTGAGAATAATAAGCGCGAAAGATTTACCATCCTTTGATTTCCACTTTGAGTCGGTTTTGTCATCTTCACGCTTTCACTTTGATACCTATAACAGCATCCCACAACTCATTGGCGATTAGCAAGGTCTTCATGTTAAATTTTCACAAATAGTAATTGGATCCATTCAGCTTGTTTGCAATGAGTCTGCCTTTACTTTGAGAATCCATCTGCAGCTTTAGTCTGTCGATGCATCGATGCCTTTAAGAATGATGCCATATTGCAACATTGAAATATTCAAAAGATTACCTATAAGGTATACTAATGAGTCTATGGCTTATCTTGTCCAAGAGCCAACTATTGTCGAAGAGGCACTTAGTCAGCTTGATTCCAATCTTTGGAAGGACGCTATGGATAAAGAGTATTCATCTCTTATCAAGAATCAAACTTGGACTATTGTCGAATTACCTTCCAGCAGAAATGTAGTTGATTGCAAATGGATATTCAAAATCAAATACAATACAAATGGAAGTATTGATCAAAGAAAAGCTCGACTTGTAGCCAGAGGATTTTCTCAAGTACACTGTCAACTAATTGAGACTTTTAGTCCAGTAGTTAAACATTCATCAATCAGACTTCTATTGTCATTTGCTGTTGTAGCAGATTTAGAAGTACATCAAATCGATGTACAAACAACATATCTTCGAAGAAGATATTTACATGATGCAACTTGAAGGTTATAATATCAAAGGCAAACAGAATCATGTATGTAAACTTCACAAAGCACTTTATGGCTTGAAGCAATCTACTCGACATGGTTTCAAAGGACCAACACTTTTCTTATCGATCACGGCTATAAACCAAGCACTTCATATTCTAATGTTTATTTCAAGTTAGTGAAACATTCTTTTATTATCATCACCTTGTATGTGGACAACACACCACTTTTCAGCAATAATCTCGATCTAATAAAAGAAGCTAAATCAATGCCATCTTCAAAATTCGACATGACCGATCTGGGCGAGGCTTGTTACTATCTAGGTATTCAAATCCAAAGAGACAAAGAGAAAAAGTTTATCTATATCACTCAGCAAACATACATTCACAATATGTTAATCAGATATAATCTAAGGACCCAATACTCAAATTGTTGAAGGACCAATGTCCTAAGACGATCGAAGAGAAGGAGCAGATGCATGAGTATCCTTATCATTCGATAATAGGATCTCTTATGTAAGCAATGATTTGTATCAGGCCAGACATAGCTTTTGCAGTCAGTTCCTTAAGTCTGTTTATGACTAATATTGGCAAACACATTGGAAGGCTCTTATCAGAAGCTTGAGATATATAGTATGGACTTATGCATTTGTTACGGAGGAGCCGACAACGACAAACTCAATATTCTCAATGGTTATTCTGATGCAAGTTGGGCTAAGGATGTAGACACTCGTAAATCCACATATGGATTTACATTCTTCCTCAACAAGGTCCTATTTCATGGAACAGTCGCAAGCAAATTTTGATTGCTCTATCTTCTACTAAATCAAAGTATGTCCTAGCCTCTCAAGCTACAAAGGAAGCAGTATGTTTGAGAAACTTACTTTGTCTAAAACAGCTTTGACAGCTTTATTTTGTGATAATCAAAGTGCCATTGCTTTATCAACCAACCCTAGATTTCATTCTAGGAGTAAGCACATTGAAATTAAGTATCACTATGTTAGAATCAAAGTTCTCAACGAAGAGGTAAACTTGTAGTATTGTCGAACGCAAGATATGACAGCAGATATTTTCACTAAAGTATTAAGCTTGAATGCACACAGAAAAGGGGGCTTGGATTATTCTACTATCGGAGTGATTCATCCGAATATTCGATCTTTACTCCATCCACTTTATCCAGTTTTGTAGTTCTATTCGTGTTTCTACATAGTCTGCAGAAATATTCAGGAATCGCTCAACAGGTGGCTCCGACATATCGGATAGCATCCGACATGTCGACGACATCGACGAAAGTCGAAGGAGTCAAACATGTCGAAGAATGACAGTTACTATTTCGCTTGATATGAAGTTAAAGACATGCCCTATGTACTTTGCAAGTAAATTTTTGGGAAGTCCTAATTGGATGAATGCCAGCGCATTATAATTGTCTACCAATTGCGGTCTGCGACTCGATTAGTTGTCCTACTGTTCCCCTTCACGTAGACTTTTCTTCAGTCGACTTAGTAATACATGAAAAACCAAGTGCACTTGCGTTCCTTCCGGAAGGTTCAACTGGTAAGCCGAGGATCCAATCTTTTTTAAGATTTTATACGGTCCTCTATATCTAGTGGATAATTTGTAATGCTTGTCGGGATGCATTAAGTTAGAATGCTTCGAAATTTCTAAATACACCCAATCCCCCACTTAAAAGTCTCATGTAAATCTTTTCATATCAACATAATGTCTGTCCCTAGGCATTTTGGACATTCTCACATACTATCATAGCATTTCTTGCATGTCGTGCATGAAATCTACTACTTTATGAAACTTGATCAATTGAGTTTCATTTACAATGGGTGATCTAGAACCATACGTAAGCATAAAGAGCTATAACTAGTGGCCGAATGCTTGGTGCTATTACAAGCAATCACCATCAAAGATAACTACTTTTCCAAGGAGATTGCCATCAAAAGACATATACAGATAGCATATGATCTTTTGAACGTTCATGTTTCTTTCTCTTAAACAATCAAGTATAAACTAGAATTTGAACTATGATTCATCAATTACAACTCATCAAATATCTATAATATACTTAATAATAAGAGAACATGCATATTACTATTCTTAGAAGACACATGAGTTGCTCTAAAAAGTCCTTTTCACAAAGAAAGCTTCGGAGTTTAATCACTCACTTTACTATGCCTATACGAGAATCGTAATCCTCAAAATTTTCTTACTCTAGACATGGTACAAAGTGTCATTCCAAAGTTAGGGTCCAATCTAGAATGCGCTAGATTCTATTACTCTATAAGTTTTAATCTAGAATAACTTAAGATTTGCCGAAACTTCTTCACGAGAAGTTCTGACTTTTGGTTTACATCAAGTATCCAACTCCATTTGAGTTTATGGAATAACATTTCTATCTTCTTCCAATTGAAAAAAGACTAAAACCAAAAGTTCCCGTGTATCCTATGCACAGAACCCTCTAAAAGAATCCAAAAATGACTCTTGAACGTTTAGGTGTGGATCCCATTTTAAACACCATTCAATCTGATTCCAAACCCATTCTAGGTCAATAAATAATTCTCATCGAGAAATCATTATTAACCTACGAGTAATTGTCTTCAAACAATTCTCATCAATATGTCTATGTTTTAGCGACTAGTTTACGCATACATATAACTTAGTCCAAGGAATACATTGTAGGTCCACATGATTAAGAACTTGCGCAAAGAAAATATGATCTCACAATAATTCACCACATAGCATATTTCTACATATTTTACATAATCTGTAATAGCACTTTTTTGGCTGAGAATCATGTAACCTCGTTAACTCTAGGAGAGAATATTACTCAAAGACCGCTATTTCATAACCAAAATCTCAATCGAAGATTATTTCAAAAGAATATAATGCTAGAGGGAATTTCATTGCTTGCATCAACTCACGGATCTTACTAAGATCAAGTTGATCATAACCACAGAGATCAAACCATTTTTTGTAATAGAATTCTCTAGTTTTCATACAAATCGATTGGATTCATGATTGGTAACTTCTCTATTACAAGGATGTTTTCTAAATTTCCTTCCTTTACATCTTCTCATTAGAATCTCACAAATCTTTAGAAGATAACAAATATTCTATCGATCCCGATTCTTGAAATTGGTCCTTCATCTATACATATCATGGATTCTTCCTAGAATCAATGTTATAGATGTTTCTCGAAGATAACTTTATATCCACCTATTTATCTCCCTTTTAATAGGAAATTGCACTAGTTTTCAAGAGGTGCATATTAGTCTAGATATGGCTTAGGAGAAGTTTCAAAGAAGAACTTCAAAAAATCTTGGAAGTCAAAAATATTTGTTGCATCAACATGACTTAATTCAGTTAATGTCACTTGAATGACTTATCCAAAGATTTTCTTTGTTACCTGATAAAGAATTGACCCATTTAATCAAAAATGGATTTATTGGTTATTCAAGGAAGAGTTACAATATATTAGAAAACAATATATTAATCATTCATGTGCCTCGTCCAAGGTCGTGTAATAACAATTACCATCCAAGGAATTACAAGAAATAGGATTAGTGTTTATGAAATTCACTAATATATTAGGGTTTTGATTTTGTAAATTTGGGGTATCCATTAGGGGTCATGACCAATACCTTGAATTTTTGACAAAATACCCTCTTGTGACCAATAGTATTTAGCATCATTCTAGATTTACGGTGGTACCATGGTCAATCCAATCTAGTTACTTTTAAATCTTCCTTTTGAAATTACATGCGTCCCATACCACATGTTCTTCCTCCAAGAAGACCATCCCCTTCCTGATCAAAACATCCAAGAATCGATTGATTTCATCGGAATGAATTTGTCTCTTAGAGATTTTTAAAATCTCTGGATCTAACTCATAAAGTTTGCTTACTTTAGTGGATGGTGCTCTTCTACAAATTATGGTCTCTAAGTGCCTGTGTACATTTTTTTAGCCTAGATCTCTTGTTGTTATGGAGACGGACAAGTCTATTGAGATTGAATGATTGCTATTTTCTTGCATGAGATGCTAGAAATAAGGACATGTACTCAAGAGAGTATCTAGGGTACTTAGAGTTGAGTTAAAATCATTTTTATATTGATGGATCTCCTATAAGTTCTAGTTGGATGAATTGTTATGCCTTAGAATTTTGGATGTTCTAAGAGTTTTTGTACGCATTGATGAATTGTCTACAAGAAATTGTGGACTATGATTGTTGGTTTGTTTAGACATAGTGATTTATGGAAACTGAATTTACATGAAAGTGATGTTATTAATTTGGAAGAGAATCATACTTGATTGGGAAATTCATCGCTTGGTGTACTTTTTAAATTGAGATTGTACACTAGAGTAGAAACAAACAGTTGAAATTGGACCTGTTTTATATATGAAGTTAGACTAAGGATAGTGATTTCTAGGGTAAGAGGTTGAAAAAGATTGGTTTCTAATTTTCTTTCTTGTTTTGAGGACAAAACCTGTTCAAAGGGGGGGGGGGAGAATGTTACGTCCATGTCTTGTATATAGGATTCGGCATAATCCTACACTTGGATACAAAGTACTCCAGTACTCTCGATTATTAATTATGCCTTGTTATTTCAGACTAGGCTAGAAATGTCATCGATAATCTTGTGAGTACTCAGTAACACATCTAATAACATGTGGAGCTATTGCATGGGTTAGGATGACTATTGGTGGTGTAGAGTATCAATAGTAATGACTTGCATGTATGGGAATATTGTATGCTTGCATGGGCACATGCATAGGTAAAGCAAGGGCTATATCCCCATGTAGGAACTCGCCTTACTCCCATTCATGTTGTGAGTTTTCATTACCATATCTCTCTCTACTCCCGCATTCTAGTCTATGGCACAAGGACGATGCTACTAGAGATTGATCAATAGCTTCTCATTGGTTGGGTGGTTTTGCTCCACTATTATTCGTTTGTGTGTGTTTTGTTAACATGATCTTGAGGTGCTTACAAGGGTGTCCAAGCCCTAAGCTTTGCAGCTTTAATAAAACAGATGATACACTTGCTTAAGCAACCAATACTAAGGTCTCAAAGATAAAAAAAAGGGGGGTCCACCCTCTCAAGAGCCTTGAGAGGCATTGTAGTCTATGAAGGTGTGGCAATCTAAGGAAGTGTGAGTGCAAATTGGGACACATTTAGCTTCAGAACGTTAGAAGGTTGGAATGAATAGCCCGACACATACACTCCACCTTGAGGTGAGGAGCTTCAAGGCCATTGCCAATTATGAAGACGAAGGAAGGCTCCACACACTTGATTGCGCCTTGAGTTTACGAGCTTCAAGGCAATTGTTAGGCCAACGATGAACATGACATAAGGCTCGACACACTTGATTCTGCCTTTAGTTAAGGAGCTTCAATGCCATTGTAGGACCAGTAGTGAATATGAGAAAGGCTCCACGCACTTGGATTGTGCGTGGAGTTGAGGATTTTCAAGGCCATCGCCGGCATCGAGAATGACACACTTGATGGTGCCTTGAGCTGAGGAGCTTCAAGGCCCCTCGACCACACTGACAATGATGAGCAAGGCTTCATACACTTGATTGTGAAAACCGAGATCAAAGTGTGAAAGATCCAAAAGGCCGGTCATTTCTCTCTAGAGATTTCTTGGAATCATGGGGCCCTTGGTGCCATGGGGACACATTTGACTTCATAAAAAAAACGTGCTCTCCTCACTTTTAGTCTTATATTTTCGCTTCTTCTTTTGGGCTGCTTTAGCTGAAAGAAAAGAGAAGAGAAGAGAAGAGTGTGCTTCTGGCTATGGCGGAAGAGAATGGATCGCAAGAGCAGATGCTGAAGAATGCGAAGAAGGAAAGCGGTGGCATCCCAATTGGGTTGGAGGCAGAGCGCAAGAGCTCGTATTATGTGCAGGAGCATGAGCAGTCTCGGGTGGTGGTCGTGGATTCAGTGGCCGTTTGGGATGAGATCCTCCGACGGGCAAATGCAGAGGGTTCTCTGGTCTGCTTTGCTGTTCTTTCTGACCTCCGTTGCTTTCTGTGAGATGATGATTCATGGGTTTTGTGCCTGGGCTTTTTTGGGCTGTGTGTCTATTGCTCTTGATTCTTGTGGTGTGTTTTGATGACGTTTTGGTCAGGTGGTAGTGCATTTCTCTGCGGAGTGGTGTGCACCTTGCAAGTTTATGGCTCCCCTATTTGACGATCTTTCAAGGAGCTTTCCAGACACAATCTTTTTGCAAGTAGATGTAGATGATTTGCAGGTATTGTATTTTGATTTTATCATGTCCTATAGCTGCTCCCGCAAGCAGATGAATCCTGGGTAGTCGTATGCATCTGTGATGTTTTCCAATTTATCTTAAATAGCCTAGAGATCCACATTATTTATATGATGCATCTTTGGGAATGAAAGATGCAGAACCGCAAGTATATCTTTGAGCAGCATAAATTCTACTGCCAGCAGCTCGTCGTGACTTAAGTAGATCCCAGTGTGCCTTTTGTCTGATGCGTACTGTATGTGGTCATGGGTGTGCAGAACCGCAAGTATATCTTTGAGCAGCATAAATTCTACTGCCAGCAGCTCGTCGTGACTTAAGTAGATCCCAGTGTGCCTTTTGTCTGATGCGTACTGTATGTGGTCATGGGTGTGCGTTGATTTGTGTTTTTATTTTATTTTTCTCTGAAAGTGGTACTCAGGTTCTTTATGTACTACTTTCTCCTTCATGTGGCCGTTTATTCTTGAACTATTCTCTATAGTTGTAGTACCTGTTTTGGGCTATTAAATCACAACCCCGTTTTGCCTAGGAGTAGGCATAGAATGCTGTTTCTGTCTGTTGGGTAATTTGTTCAGTGTGTCTGCGAAATCTGGCTATCACTGAGTTGTATATCGTAACCTACTAGAACAGAAGCTTCATAGTTCCTGGCTTGCATGTGATTTGAGAATGATCTACTAAGTACTTTGGGACTTTTCTGTGAGCGGTTTTAATACCTACTTTAAAGAGAACTCTTGGCTCTGCCCAATTCGGCGTTGCAGATACTGATGACACATCATGCCTGTCAGCTAAACAAATGCTTTTTTGAAGTTTCTGGTTAATTCATTGTAATACTTTTGTTTTGGGGGAATGCAGGAGATTGCAAAAAGAATGGAGGTTAAGGCTATGCCTACATTTATCTTTATTAAAGATGAGGAGCAAGTAGACAAGTTCGTTGGTGCTAACAAAGAAGAACTGGAGAAGAGGCTTCTGCAGCTTGGACAGAACAGTGTGTAGACAGACACAATGCTCCACCATGTCAAAACATTATCTGCATTAACCAAAGCTTGGTGTGTATCCTTCCTCCATAGGGTTGTTTTTGCTGAAAATGGGACAATTTCATGTCTCCATGCCTTCAAAGATGCTGCTGCAATACTATGCTTGCAATAAAATTAAATAAAGTGATTGGTGGGATGCAATGCTAGATAGTGATGTATAGATTTACCTCTTCCAGGGTGTTATCTTTCAGATTATCAGCCTTACAGATTTCTGTTTGATGTTCTGCAACTATATGGGAGAGTCTTCAAGAGGTATCATATAGTGTTGAAGATTTGGGATTGTCACAACTAAAGTACATATGACTTGAGGGAAAATATTTTGATGCTACATAATTGAAATTTTTGACAAGAAGTAATCACTTTTGCATGCAAGTTCAAATAGGTAGAAGCAAAAGCAACAAGCAAGAAATGAAAAACATGTCCAATGGTTGAGAAGTCGTAGTAAACACTTCATTGTTGCACAATTTAGATCCATCTAGACATAGCTTACATCATTCTAAAGATTGGTGCAATGAAAGATCTTCAAAACTTTTGGGTGACACACTCCCAAGACGACTCTAATCAACTGCACAAAGCCATCAATGCAACACGTAGAATGTCATGGGTAGAAATTGCAATGCATTTCCAAGTAGGAAGGATGCATGTGTTGGATTTTTCATACGCTCCAAGATATTTGACCTCTGAGTACAATATGTACCTTGGACGAATTTGACAACAAAGAGGACATGGAATGCACTAATCAATTGCTCAATTATTTCTTTCTTTCATGTTCCTCTGGAGCATGATACTAGCCCATTGGTTTTTCAGCCTCCTTATCACATGGAAAAGCCATTCTAACATTTCACATCTTGAAATGAATATCATCATTAGCGCACAAATTTTCAAGACAAACTATTATATTTTCACCTCAATACAAACAAAGATATCAACATATGCAAACATCAAAACATATACATTGTCTTGAGCTTTGAAATAATAATGCATGGTCATATGAGACATCAACTTTGCCAATGCATACATAGCACATTGAAAAAGTACCATAAATTCTCATATTATAAATTGAAACAAGCATCGACAAATCATGCATTATTGGCATTCGTTGAAAGGCTTTATTGCATGTGCATTTGCAAGACTAATGATACAAGCCTGGCGTTGACATGCCAAAAAATTAAATATAA
The DNA here is from genome assembly GCA_029204225.1 of Diphasiastrum complanatum. Taxonomy (NCBI): domain Eukaryota; kingdom Viridiplantae; phylum Streptophyta; class Lycopodiopsida; order Lycopodiales; family Lycopodiaceae; genus Diphasiastrum; species Diphasiastrum complanatum. Next base: position 22,119,012 of record CM055102.1, read on the forward strand.
AACACCAATCAATTATTTCAACATAAATTTTATGCAGGAAAATTGACCATTATATAGAGCTCAAAATTTTGAAAATATTTTTATTTTGTTGAAAGGAGTGCATAAACGCACATGAATCATCACAAAAAATCAAATAAATTGTCACACATGATTGATCAAATAAATTGTCACACCAATCATTAATTTAGATTTATGAGGGTTGATATATACATTGCATATAAATGTATGATAAATAGTGTGTGAAAATTTTGACACAACACAACCATGACTAGTTGCAAAAAATATACACAAATCAAAAGAAATTAGAACTCATGAAATTCTTAGGTTCATTGCATTGGACAAAATGAGAATCAGGTAGTAGAGTAGATCAACTATAAGTGATGAAGGTGACAATCCAACAAATATTGACGGTAAGCGAAATTGGAATCACATGAATAATGCTTTAGATGTTAAAATACATGAAAATAGTGTAATCAGCTGACAACATGTACATGAAGGTCCTTTTGATGATCTATCTAAGCTATTGAAGTATCAATATCCACATAGCATAGCTATATGTAAGAATAAATGATCTCAAGAGACTTCTCTATACAAGGATAGATCGTGTGAGCAACTTTGTATGTGTTTTGCAAGAACACTCATTGAGATTAGGATGTTGATCTCCTCTGCTTCTTATGTATATTTGCAAGGGTGGATCTCAAGTGCTATTCCTAAGAGTGAGTAATCTCGAAGTATTCTTGGCCTCATTTGTGGCTTTGAGGGTGTCTCAAGCCTCCTTGGCCGAGGTGCAAGTACTAATCTCTTTAAATACTTCATTAAAGATATTCATCTTGATGTAAGGGACATTTTTGCCCTTTTCTTGTACCTTTGAACTTCTTGAAGCACTTGAGGCCCTCCGGCCCCTCCTCAAGTCCAAGTACAATATCCATCACATCTTGGAGAATCAAAATTGACTCCATCTTCACCTTCCAAATAGAATAGGTGTTCAATCTCTCACCTTGCTCCAAGAGAAAGGACCCCGTGGATGCATAATCACTTGAGAAATTGTGTTGTAATGAATTTAAAAACAAGTACAAATGTTGTTTCTTTCTCAAAAAAGGATTTGATAATGGTGTCCAACCAAAATCGAATTGAGATCTTGCAACAATCTTGATAGTACAATCTCAATAGCTATGACAATCTCACTCAATCTAGATCTAGCAGTGAAAATAACAGTGATCGACTTATACAGTGCTTTCTTATTTCGACGGCACCACGTGTGCTCAGTTCTAGAATTATCGGGCCGTCTTTCTTTTACAAGCCCTTTGAGTGCTTTTAAGCAACTTTATCTTTATACTTACTGATTAGTTGAATACACAGTTTGTGTAGAGCAATTCTGTTGTCTTGTCTTATTGCAGTTGACGTTGTGCTGAGGTGATTGATCCGGTCTTGTTTTTAAATTGTTTTCTTAACTTGGTATCAGAGCCCTTGGTGGCTACAATCATCGGACAAGATCAAAGAGCTGCGAATTCACGACGGTTTGCTAGCTAGGAAGCACAAAACCGAGTATGTGATTTCACCATTCTACTGGGCACGTAGTTGGGAGTTGGTGACGAGAAGTATTTCGGAAAGCGACACCAGTTTGGCTTTCAATTTGGCGAAAGAGCGTCGGGTGGCCTGGTAAGCCAAAAATTGCAGGTCAATATTTTTTATTTCTGACATCATGTTTGGCTTTGGCATACACTTTTTAGCCTACAGGTGAAGTTTCAAGCAGTTTGGAAATGGCAAACATCAATGAGACAATTTTGGGCGATGCAAGCAAACTTGATGGGGCTTCTAACTACAACATCTGGAAATTCAAAATGAAGAGCATTTTGATGGAGAAAGAGTTATGGGAGATCGTGGCAGGTATTGAAGTCCGGCCAAATACCACTCCAGGCGACATGAGGGCCTTTGATAAAAAGGCGCAAGAGCATTGTCCTTGATCAATCTTTCAGTGAAAGACCATTTGATCAATCATATAAGTGATGCCACAACAACTAGGGGAGCTTGGGAAGCTCTTAGAATGCATTTTCAAAGTTGCAGTCCAGCTCGGGCCATGTTCTTAAAGTCGAGATTGAACGCAGTAAGGATGGAAGAAAGCGAATTGGTGGGATCTTTCTTCACCAGGATAAAGGAGCTGAGAGATCAACTTGTGGCAATTGGAGAACCAATTAGGGACGTTGAATTGGTACATACCACAATGAGCGGTGTCTGGGAAGGGCTATAGATGTTTGTGAGCGGCATTGCTTCGAGGGACAGATTGTCTACTTTTGAAGACTTCCACGGAATCATGTTGCACGAAGAGCAGCGCTGCAAAGTGGTAAAGTCAAGGCAAACCCCACAGAAGGATCAAGCCTTGCTTTCTAAAGGCAAGCAGAAAGGATGGAAAAGGATTCCCAAGAAATTTAAGGATGATGATGACAAGGGAGAGTCGTTATCGAAGGCGAAAAAGAAGAAGAAAGGCAAATGTTACTATTAATGATATCCTAAGATGTGTTTGATTGCACATAAGATCAACCTTGTATGAGATACAAGCATACTAGCTCAAAAATTTTAGGCAAGAGCAAGATCCAACAAGCCCAATTCCAAATATCCAACCTGTAAGCAACAATTGATCAAGCCACAACAACAACAGAAGAAGAAACCCCACCACCCAGAGACTCCAGAAGAAGTGCGTGGAATACCATAAGGGTTTTGCTAACACAATCTATCAAGCTGGCAAAAGACTTTCAAGCCAGCCAAGCAGTAGCCCTTTATATACGAAATATGAAGGTGGCAACTCTTTACGCCACTCTCCAAAAAGATGAGCAATCACTTTGAGATACTACTACCAAGCTGCATGTTCTTCAGAGAATATCGTTCTAGAGTTTTTCGGTCCTCTAGACAATAATCTTCCTTTAATTTTCCATTACCTTATTAGAATAGCTTTTATTACAAAAGCCCGAGAAATAAGGTAAAATAGCTCTCAATGGGCCCAAATGTAAAAAGGGACCCAAGTAGTTAAATATGAATTTAACTCAAAGCTTTCTGTATAACTCAAGTTGTTATGGCAGATGGTTTTGGGCCCATCAAACCCTAACCCTAGCCTTGTCCATATAAGGGCATGTGATACTATTTTGTGAACACCTTTTTTGTATGTAAGAAGAGAGAGAGAGAGAGAGAGAGAGAGAGAGAGAGAGAGAGAGAGAGAGAGAGAGAGAGAGAGAGAGAGAGAGAGAGAGAGAGAGAGAGAGAGAGAGAGAGAGAGAGAGAGAGAATCTCCTCTTTCTACTTCCATTGTCTAAGGCCCTCTTATCCTCCTTGCATGTGATCACTCTATGGATGTTGAATGCTTGTTTTGTTGTTGTTAATCATGCTATCACATTCAAGCTTAATAATTAACACAAGCATTCTCCACTCTTAGTTCATGAAGCTAATATCCCATAAGATCCACACAGAGAAAATAAGTGTTAGATCCACAAACCACAAGAAGAGATCATTAAGATCTGTAGGTAGGAGTTTTTAATACATTGTTCACCTCCCTTGGGAAGATCAACCTTAAGAGGAGAAGATCTAGAGCTATTGATGCCTAGATAAACCCAAGGAAACAAAAAACTAGAGCCATTGATGCCTAGGCAACCAAAACATAAATAGAAGAAAACTAAGAACAAAAAGATGCATTCCCTCCACAATCTAGACACCATTCCACATCTTGATCTTGTACTAAGGCTGGTGACAACCTTACTTGCCTAGATTCCCAATTCTAGGTAGATTTGCCATCTCCTCATTGGATCGAACTCCTTACTACATGCAACAATCACCATTTGTAGATCCAAAATCCTTCGTAAATTCTCATTCATGACCCTATGGGAAGAGGCAAAACAAGGGGACTACAATTGCGAGAGGAAAAGCTCCATTTTGAGTGGCACCATGAAAAATGTCAATTACCATTTTTTGAGTCGACATTTCCATTGAAAGGTTGGCATATCCATTGAATGGGCATTTTACACTGAGTCAACATTTGTTAACATTTATATTAGTCGACATTTTGCGACATTTATGTCGATCGACATTTTAGGAGTTGTCTTTTGGCCACTTTCATTAAGTCAAAAAAATGTCGATACGCAATTTTTCCTACTTGGGACTTTCGACATTTTGCCTACTATAAGCCTTTTGGCATTTTTCAAAACTTCTCTCTAGGAACTCGAAAGTTTTGGCATCTATCAGTCTATCCAAAACTTAGTGTATTTGTCGAATCCCTTGTATTTTTTTATAGACTGTGCCGAACTGTGTATTTTGTGACTATTAGAAAACATGAGTATTTCTACATATGTGACAGGTCCTCATTAAAATAAAAAAGTATAGGTGGGGATTTTGACAATATAATGCTTTCGAGGTGTTCATACAATAAAACTTCTAACATAGTTGAGATTGAAAACTATATTTATTGATCTCTTAGCTAGTTCAACAAAAACACTTTTTTACATCTTGGAGCAAAGGAAGTTTTGCAAGCTAGTTTCTTGCTACCAATCAATTATAGAATGTATATATTGTACAAACCCTTGTATATCTTTATACATATTCCTAGTATTGGTGCAAAATGAAAACTTGAAAATGTGCACATTTTTTAGTGTTCATAAAGTATGCAGATTTGATACAACTATCCAAAAAATTATCTAATCTTTTTAAAATTTTCACAAAGACCAATGATCCTAAACCCTATTGGGCTCCTAATTTTGAAAGTTTGTGCTATGGCATGTTGAAGCTTTTAGTGATTTTTCGTGCAATGAGCTCCTGATTTAGTTCTCCTTGTAAATGGCTATCTCCTAACGCTAGTCTCACTGAAAAGGACATATAATATGGGCTTTCTCAGGCATTTACCACTCCCACATACAATCTTCTTGAAAATGGACAAATGTAGGCTAAAATCTCAAACAAAATGCAGTTTGCAACCTCAAATGTCTCCTAACTTTGGATAGTAGTACTAGACCCCATCTAGCATGATTTGCAGTTCCGCACACAATCGATAACAAGTTTATGGATGATACTTTATTCTAAAATAAACATTTGAGCTAAAAAAACTGACTAAAACATAAAGTTTGACTCATTCAGCAAATTTTACATTTTTTTGCTACTGCCTTGGCCTATCTGAGGCCCCCAAGATTGAGCCTACTTTTTCCACTGAGGATTGTAGTGCTTCAACCCAACACAAATGGCCAAAAGACAAAATCTCATCCACACTTTGCCTTTCATGCCTTTGACCTCCTATGAGGGACTTTCTCACGTCATTGCAAAGCCTGTGACGAGCCAAATTTGATAAGCAAGCACACAAGATCAACGGAGTTCTGATACGATGTAAACAAGCACTGGATCAAGCATGAACAAAAAGCATAAGCTAGCATTAACACCAAAAAAGGAGAAGTCCATAATCATTGCAAAGTAGAGAGAGAGAGAGTACATCAAAACCCCTAAATGCTAATGAGCTCAATAATGGCTCAGTTCACACAATACAATGACATAATTGGTCACATGGTCATATTGGTCAAAATTACTTACACAATGTAAAATGAACATTGTAATCCTAACATCGCCAAGCTTCCACTATGCAAGATGTTGCTTCTCAAACAACTCAAATAAAGAGCGGGATTATTGTAATCACGCTTCTAAAGAGGAATTTATCCGGTTTGCTTTGGAAACATATGCATGCCTACATAAGAAATTTGATGACTTTTATCAACTTGTGCAAAATTCACAATGAGACTTCAAGAATGTGGTGCCTTAGTTTTATCTATCATTGCGTCCCATTATCGTCAACAAGTTTTCATCACTCTACAATGCACTCAAGCACACACAAGACTTTAACGTGCCATGGTTGCAGGATCATTTGCTTCACAACTTCTTGCATTACCTAACTTAGCAATGATTTGCATCAAGTAGTAAGCTTTGAGTAGTTGCTTTGATGGGTTTTTGCTTTGTTATAGTTGCATTACAAAAATCTTAATTCATCTTATGGCCTTTAAACTTTTTACATGTACTTTGATCGGTTTTCCATCTTTTTTAAATGAAAACAAGAAGTTTATTCTCTTGAAGGCTCAATAGGCATCCTTCAAAGGCAACTTTATGAAGGTAGAGGAAAAACGAAGATCTATCCGTAAATTTGAAGTTTAGGCTTCTTTTATAGCGGAAAAGAAAAAACTTTTGACAACATTCTATTTTAATGAATCCAACAATGGCGCAAGATGACTAGTGAAACCTTGAAGATGTCTTTGGGGTCAAGGAGATTGTAATCAATGTCAACCATTAGTTGCCATAAGTTTCAATAGTGGCAATTCATAACTTCATAGAATATTTGGAAGTTAGGTTACACTTGTCAATATACATATTGAAATGGGCACTAGTCTGATTCAATCACTATGCTGAAAAAGTGGTTTCTGATGATGTAGTAGATTAAAACTAAAGCTACCTAGACCCAGGCTTCTTGTCATCATGTGGAAATTTGCTTAGAAATGTTGTGGCCATAATCTATTGCTATGAACTTGAGATCTCTTATCAATGTCAGCTGCAAAGCACATGCTGCTAAGAGTCAAGCTCATAAATTTTGCAACATCCTTTGCTGTCAAAGTTAATCGAATTTCAGCAGTGAATCTCAAACGTATGTCCTTTCACTATCTCACAATTAACTACCTTTGAACAACTCCTTGAAAATTGGAGCAAATTTTTCACATAAAGCTTTCTCTTGCAAGTTGCAATGATAATTCAACAACTAATAACAACAGCTAGATTAGACAGATCGGCATTTACTGATCGCCAGCGCCAACTAGGTAGCTGAAGCCAGCCTCAAATTGAATGTTAGCAACTAAACAAATGTTATGTGCACTTTTATTCTCAATCTGTTTCATAATACAAGATATAGACATGTCCTCAATTTGTGCATTCCCTCGAATCAAAGGGCAATTCTTAATGAAAAGAATGTACTTTACATGAATGAATCTTTTAAATTGTATGCTTTCCAGGTTAGATGAGGTGCTGGAGTCATGCATAACCTTAGGGGCTTCAGCTCTAAGTCAAAGCTCAGCTTGCTCCTTGGCCTGCTGCATTGTCCAGAACGTATGTACCCGTATCACTCGCTCCAGTACTTCCTCGGGCACTGGCTCTCCACGCCGCTGGTGAGGTGCAATGCGAGCAGTGTGGACGAGTGTTTTCCATTTGTCCTGCCACGCAGGGACTGAATGTCAGCAATTGTAAAATCTTATTGTATTTACAATAGGATATTTGCACTACCATATAATGATTGAGCATGTTCACCTACGATCCTCATTGATGTAGCTAATGTTGCAGCCTTTTGTATACATTGATCTGTTACAGGTTTCCCTTTGTAATTGACAGGATGGGCTACCTATAAAGAAGCTGATGGAGATAATCACCTTAAGATCTACATAAGTTCGATGCTTTGCTTGATCGAATGCCCACAACTTTACATCTCGCCATCTGGAGACATGCAAAAGTTAGAGCAAGCCAACCCATTTGCTCTACTCTACTAAAATTCTACCGGAGATATTCAGTGTGAATAGGTAAAATGTGGCAGCATGACATGAATTATGAAATTTCTCTTGGAAAGGGTTATAGTTCACCTGCCAAGGCCCAGCTTCTCCACAGCAAAGACTAGTGCTTCTACCTCTCTGATACTGAAAGGCCTCCTCATTCTACGCTTGTTGCATCCTACTAGCATGAGTGGCTTTGGCCGAATAGCCACTAATCCTAACTCGTGACCATTATCTGGGTGCTGAACAATAATCCCTGGAGCCAGTGGATAGGCTCCAGGGCACTGCTCATCAGGTTCTGTAGAAGAAGAACCATCTTGTTTGCCAGGAAAACTTGCACTTTCCATTGATATGAAAGGCACTAAAGAGCCAACGCAAGCAACATTTGTAGAGCATGGGGGAACTGATACTCCCTCAACTGGCAAAGTTTGGTTGCACTGGTTTGGAAAACCCTGAATAAGAGAAACTTCTCTTTTGCAATATTTTTTACCACCACTTGGAGCATTTTTTGAGAGATGTGCCTTCGGTGCTCGTGTTGCACCTGCTCCTGCATGTCCCTTTCCCTTTCCCCTTTTGGCTTGTCTAAATGCTATTTTACCTGACTGATACCTGTAGAGGATGTCTAGTCAGAATAACACATTTAGCACTAAATTTTACCATGGAGATTTTGTAAGCTTCTGGAATAGGAAAACAATTTCAATGATTCAGAAAAAGCTAAAAACAAGTTTTATTATTAGCATGCATTGCATGAACATGTGTCTCATGAAGAAAATTATGGTGTCCAACTGAGGCTGTCACCTACGGTGGAAAAGGCCGGGTTGTTGCAGCATTTGAAAGTACATGAAGAGGATCTCCAGAACGAGATGGTGTTGGCTCTAACATGAATTTTAAAGAGTTAAGCTTTTCAACATGAGAGATTCCAATTTGAGCCAATGTTGCATTCTCATCATGGACTTTGGAGCCATTCATATAGACACGAACTCTTAAACCTCCACTTAAGAGGTTTGTAGTAGCATCCATCACAGCATTCTGCACACAATGAAGAAGTTAACAGATCACACTTTGCAAACTTTTTCAAATGGACGATGACATTGCAGCAATTGAAACATGACATCAATCTAAGCAGCTACGATACCATAACATATAGAAGGATCTTCGAGATCTTGCCTTAAGACTGGCAATCGTTGCAGATTCTGGTAAATCAATAAGTACTTCTGGTACATTGAAGGATTTGATACTTAGCTTAACTGCAATGTCAGGCAAACTATTTTCAAAATAAGCTCCCTTAGATTCCTGATTTTCTAACTTACACAATCTTAAACGTGAACTAACAGCCAAACTTCAACTTCTGATCTTACGATCATTAATTTTGGTTTTAATGTGTGATCACTTAAAAGGAAAAGCATTGACAATGACAAAGCCCAACTTAAGCAATACATGGATGAGATGGCAGGATGTTTAATCAATAAGAGGTTGCACAGGATCATTCAATTACAGCTGGCAAGATGGAAGCTAAAACAATCTCTTTCCGATGTGCTAGAAACGTCTGGTGTAAGTGAGAAAGAACCTTCGATATGTTCACCAAATTGACAATAAGAGTTGATTAAACAGCTTAAAAAATCCCCAAGTAAAATTGTGCTTTCCTGCTTGTTGAGACTTGCTGTACAAAACCTCAAATTAAAAATTTCTGCCTGCAACCCTACCGATTTGAATTACTGCTCGTTTGCTGGTACTTGAAGTCATAACTTGGTTCTTGAATGGTATCATGTCTCCTACAGCTGCCTAGAATCCTCCTTTCTTCAAGGACATGGTAGCCTCTTTTTATAAAAGCACGGACAAGTTGGAAGCCAAAGACAGATGGAGGATGGAGATCGAAATTGAATTGGATGCCCCTTCAGTACTTTATACAGTCCCAGTCAATATCTATCACTCTCAGCATGCTGCTTCAAGTTCTACACCTCTGATATTAGATTTGCTTTCTACTCCTGCCCCACCCAAGCATTTTCAATCTTTTTATGGGGTCTAATTCTTTTCAGCAACCCCACCAACTTCTGCAATTGTGCTGTTAAGGCATTGATTAGCATCATGATTTCACTGATATCTTCATGTGGCATTTTTGTTTGATATGCATAGTTGGAACAGAATCATCAAGAAGCTAATTTGTTCAAATTGCCAATCAGTAGCCATCCTAAGTCATTTCCAATTTCCTGGCTTCCTTTCCAATTTTGTGACATCACCATCCTCAGTTTTCGTGTCATCAACATCATTGTTTTTTGGCATCAGTGTACTTATTCACCATCAACAGATTCATTTGCACCATTGCTTTTCAGTATTTTCATTTTGTGGCATTAGTTTTCAGCACTATACCAAGTGTGCTGATGCTACTCTCTTGAATCCAGGAGAGTTCCATGCAAAGTTACAGGGGCCATGGAAGCAATTTAATCCTTTGAAACTCAAAGTTTATGAGTTATCATTTGGGTCCTTGCAATTGTGTGTCCTGCTGACTCCTGCAAAGAAGATCTCACTTGGACCTCTAAAGTATCTGAGTTGTTGAACGACCTAAAGAGAAAATTCCATGCATGTGGTCCAATTAGGTCAACATTATGGTTTCAAGAGACTATTGATTGATGATTCAAAAGCTTAGCTTACTCACAGTAGTTTAGACTTGCCCTAGCTAGCTTACCATAGTCAAAACTGGTTGTTTCATAATTATGTCATGTATCAAAGAGTTGTTTTGATCAAATGAAGCTTTCTATCCTTCAGATCTCAACTCCCTCTGTTATAGAATTGGGGTCCTAAGTTCCCGGAGTCCTTTCTTTGTTATCCATGACATCCTTGTCCACTTTTGTTAATTATCGTTCCTGCTATGTTTAGGCAGCTTTTACAAGAAAGCTTTTTCAGACTTATCAACTTGTTGCTGGAAGCAATTCGCCTAGCTGGTCCTTTTCTTTTGGCATCACGTTCTAATTCAGATGCGGCAAACGTCATGGTTGGTGGTTTTATAAATTCTTCTATAGGTCATTATGGTATTATTGCTTAGTAATGAGAGGTCTCCTTATGCTTTCGTCTAAAAGCATTTTTCGTCTAATAATTCCATTCAGGCAAGTTCTGCCCAAGGCGTTTCTCAAAACTTTGATTCATCTGTTTTTCAATTAACTGGTTCTATTCGAGGTAACACTATATCCAAAATCATTAGATAGTGGTTGTTCTCACAATTTAATATCCACTCTTACAGTTACTAAACAGAAAGGGTAAATCAAGCTTTAGAAGACATGCTGCATGACTATATTCAACAATGTCTTCATGGGAAGAATATTTGAGTTTAGTCGAAATTGCCTATAACTCATTTCATTCTGCAATCACCATGACATGATTCCAAGCGGCATATGGACATACCCCTATCATTCCTTACTCCATGCTCTAATACCACTGTGATGATTTTTTCTATTTACATTATTATTATTATTGAATACCAGCTCTCTCTCTCTCTCTCTCTCTCTCTCTCTCTCTCTCTCTCTCTCTCTCTCTCTCTCTCTCTCTCTCTCTCTCTCTCTCTCTCTCTCTCTCTCTCTCTCTCTCTCTCTCTCTCTCTCTCTCTCTCTCTCTCTCTCTCTCTCTCTCTCTCTCTCTCTCTCTCTCTCTCTCTCTCTCTCATCTGAATGCTTTTATCTACCCTCTTTCTCAGCCTAATGTTCTTCCTTATGTCTTAATTATCTAATGATCTATACTATCACATCACAGCTAGCTTGGGGGTCTTTTTCTTTCGTATGTATTTGATTGAAATTAAACTCCAGACCTGAACAAGAAGAAAGAAGGTCCTAGCCAACATGCAACTTACAGGAAAGGGTCTTTTTGGCTGAAAAAATTATTTCCTTTTGAAATTTTGTTTGGACATTCAGCAGCCATGATAGTCTCAACAGTGTTTTTATGTGACAGCCTTAGTCAATAGGCATAGCTTGAAAATGTTTCCTTGAGAAAGTACTTTAAAAAGCCTCGTTTGTCATAGGCTGTCATCCTTCAACGTTGCCATTTTAGTGGCATCTTTGTTTTGTGGCATCAATGTCCGTTTACAACATTTTGTGACTTCAATTTCCGATATTGTTGATTTGGGGCATTCCTTTTCATACTTTCATAAAAATACTGAAAACTTGTATTCTATAAGCTGAAGAGAGTTGTGGATAAGCATCTGAAAATTATTTGGACCGCCAATCCCATACTTATTGGGCTCTAAGAACTTGAGTGGCCTAGTAGAAGGTTCTAGCATTTAAACTTTTTTAAGGTGAATTAGGTAAACTTAGAGTTTAAGAGTTGTGAGCCTCATTTGAGATGGTGAAAGAATTGTAGCTTAGCATAGCTAGAATAAAACAGATTAGCATAGAGTAGTATTTCTAGTCAAAGATTGGATTCCTCCTTAGGAAAACCATCATATTTATTGTTTACCATTTCGTCACACATATGTTTGCTCGCTCTCTCTCTCTCTCTCTCTCTCTCTCTCTCTCTCTCTCTCTCTCTCTCTCTCTCTCTAACACACATACACACACACACACACTATGGATTATGTCTATTGTTACTTATCCTATCGTATCATATGCAACTTCCATGCATCTTTATTCATATAATGGACACACCCAATAAAGTCCATAGTTGGATAAAGGCTGAATTTTTATGTACCGACTAAAAACCATCAATTGAACCCTTGATGCCTAACACTCAAATTCCACACTACTACCAATTGGAAATCTCTTCTCACAAGAGAGTGGGAGACTAGTAGCTTTGCTCCTCTCCTCTACAATCCCCTCTCCTAGCTCACCTACACTAGAAATCAAGAAGAGACTATGTCTCCCTCCACACCCTCCACAGCCTTCTTTCTTATGTAGGAGAAAGAGAGTGGTGCACGGGGATTTGAAAGACTTGGCCCCGTGTCCTACTCCAAAATGGCCAATTGGATGATAATTTCTATATAATAATCATGCACTATTCTTTTTGGGCCCATCTTCCCAAAAAAACTTTCCTTATTCCATTGCACTAGTTTTTGCTTTTCCATTCTCCTTTGACTTTGATTTTGTAAATTTTTTTCTTTTCTTATTTGTTTTTGCCTTTTGTTTTGCAATTGCTTTGACATATTGATCCTATTTTGGACCTTGCATCAATACATGATGTATTGGGCCCATTTACTACTTTGAAGGCCCGTCATTATGTGAGTGCGTATGTTTTTCAGCCCTTCTAGCAAACTCTCTACTCTAACCTTACGAATGCCTGGTTTGATGATCCAAGGTGATGTCAACCCCAAGCCCTAACTAGATAATTCTGAAGCAAGGGTGGTACTCAAAGTACGTGCTCAAAGTAGTATAAATTCTTACATACAACAGGTCATTCAACTTCCTTTTCTACAAAGCAAGTGAAATACAAACAGCTATCATGCTTTTTTTTTACCCATGAGTTCTTCTCTAGGAGCCATTTGCATAAACTATGACATTTTTGGATTCGTCGTGAATATGTGAGGGGTCTAAAAATTCAACTGCTATTGATTATTCACTTTCTACACATGTTTCTATTAGCGATTAATTGATTGCAAGCTCTAGTAAGCAATCCAACTTTGATTTGCATTGATAGGTAGTAATTGACTACTAGGTTGTGATTTGCTTGTCAAGGGTACATTCATCAATGCTCTTGCATGCGTTCAACAATGATCCACTTGATTCAACAAATAGTTAGTAAGGGCAAGTTAGTATTGACTATATCTATTATTGTTCATAGAAAATTATAGTTGTTTCAATCTAATAGTATACATAGTGCTTGTTACACACCATAGATACCTAACTATCTAGTTCTAGAAGTTTCGACAAGTTTGGCCTTCAAACATGTGGCAGAACTTCTGTTCAGTGGAAGAGTGTTTCGCCAAATAGAAGAACATTTCCCTACCTTCGTAATGTTTCCGCATAACATTTTCCCAAGGAGATCTCCTCAGTTACAGAGATGCGGAGTTCGTTCCTCAATGAAAGAAACTAAGAAACTCCTCTCCATACCATTTGCAACAGAAATCTCAGATAAGAACTGCGTGTTGATAAGTTTAATAGAAAAAATAATGATGTTAAGTCTAGAATGGTGTATGAATATAACACAAAGATGTCCAGAAATCCACAAAGCTTCATATTTTAGAGTTGCGGCACTCAAATTCATGAAATCCTTGGCTTTAGTTTAAAAAATGTAGAAACCGTTCTTCAATAAGGTCTCGAATTTGACAGACTACTGATAGCAGAGCCTCCATGTTCAAAACATGAGTTCAGTGATGGGAGTATGACAAGCTTCAATGAGATATATGATCTTTTGAAGTAAGATCCCAGAAGGCCAACATGGAGGCTTTATTTGTACAAAGTATACTTCAAATAGAAACTGTTTTATTGTTCCTTCTCTGCCAAAATGCTATTATGAACCTGCTGATTGTATTGGTTAAATCTTACTAGTACGATTCAAGTTTCATGGCATCGGTAGCAACAACCATTCGTGGGAAATATGATCTGAGATTTTTACTTGCATTTGAAGTTTGAACCCTTAGCTAAGATGCATCATATACTACAGAAATGAGATCTCCCATTAGAATGCACCAAGTCGTTAGAAGTAGCGAACAGACTGAATGAATCTTGAAAACTCATCCTTACTACAAATAAGAAAGTCAGAGTAGCTCTAGCCCTTATCATAAAACAGCTTAAGATGGTCTCAATAACTTTCTATCTCCTGAACAATAGATCCTTCGAAGCATTCCAAAATTACTATGAGATATACCTGACTCATTTGAGGAGGGGATTCCTGATGAAGAAGCTGGGGATGATACAAAAGTCATTGCCTCAGCTGCAGAAAAAGGAATAGAATAATAAAGTGGTGTTTGTGAGGATGGATAGTTTCCAATAACGTTTCTGCATGGGTGCTCAAGAACATGTTCAGGGTAGAGCGAGGAGTTTAGTAAGAGTCTAGGAGTTTTAAGCATGACCTATTTTTGGTCAAAGGAACAAAAACTTTTTGAGCGACTTCAAAGAGCACCTATATTAAAAATGTAAGCTGTGACATCAAAATACATGCTATATACTAAGAAAGATATCGTACATAGGAGCTAGCCACCTAAAATGCAGCTGCTTCATCAAAACACAAAATGGTTCTTTTGAAGATTCACGTGCTCTACAGAAATCTTCATGTACTTGACTAATAATCATAAATTTTGTTCTCTGTTGCCGCTGGAACTATGTGGTGATATTGAGAAGTTCCTTTTTCTTACCAGGCTTCTCTGTAGTTGTTTTAAGCTTCTTCTTGATTCTTTCAAACTGTCCAGGCTTGGTATCTTGATCGAGTTTCCCAATGTTGCCATCTTGTAAAAGCTCACCAGCCACTGCTGCTAGCAGCTCAAAGAGCCCTGTTCCTTGATTGATACTGGCCACTTCTTGGATGCGTTTCCGATGACTCTATACAACATGACGTCAATCACAAAAAGCATGGCACATATATCAGATACACTCATTAGCAATTAGAAGCCCAACAATTTTTTTCTGAGCTCTAAAGACCTGCTTTAATCAGTTTCACCACGAACCAAATGTAAATGACAAGTGAAATAAAATGTGCAACAGACTAAGAATGTCTTCTACAGGAAATATCATATGCATACACAGATATTGGCAACCTTATTGATAGACTTAAGGTGACAAGAGTGCATGGATTTGGTGATGAAGATTGTCTCATATTCAGATATAGTGTTGCTGCACTGATGATCAGCCTCCATTCTTAGATTTCATCCACCAGAAACACTCATAAGTGGTACTTCCAAGCTAGAATTTCATGATGATGGGGGACATCGCTTTTAAGGACTTACTTTGCTCTTGCAAAGATATGCTTGCATGGATATTATCTACACAAATGGAGGTTCCAATCAATGAGCCATTCAAGCTACACTTTGGTACATCATCCTGTAGCTAAACTTGGACACTAAAATACAGGGCCTAAGTGGCCTCAAAAGATTATCACATGGATGAACAAGTCCCTATCTTCACTGGAGAAGTGATCCAGTCCATTTTTCTAGACTTGTTCTCCAAGTCTGAAATAAGCTGCATGAGACCTGTGTAAAACCCAGCATAGAAGAACCTAATCAGAATATATTTCAAAAAGCACCTCAATGTGGGGACCCAGATTCTATGGATGCTAAAACCAAAAAGCTTATCCAAACGTTTTCCAAACATACAAACACTTCTGAAATGCATCTTGTGTATGTAAAATGGAGCTCGATCATCATTCAATAAAATTACAAGGTAACACTGGAAAACTTTGGAAAACTGCTCTGAAAGCTGAGTTTGCTGAACAATAATTTTCTTCAATTTTTTATGATGCTACCATAATAACGTCTTTATTTTGGGTACCGTTATTAAAGCCATGCTAAAGTGTTCTACCAATTATTATGCTATGATCTTACCACTCATGCAATTATAAATGGATTAAATTTTGGAGCAAACATAGTAAAATCAAATAAGCTTTCCACTGAGAGAGAATCTTCTAAAGAATAACTCCTACTTTAACTTAGGACGAGATTATGAAAGTTTATAAGCTGACGAGTGCAACTAGTTGCAATATGCAAGAGACAAGACACCTTCATAATTCACTTCTAAACCAAAATATTCTTTGCTTCATGCAGCCAATTCTTGATGACCAAGAAATCAACCACTCTACTATCTACAACTAGTACTTCTCAAAGTGTTTTGAAAGACTATGGGTATACGGTCGTGTATGGGGACTAAAAATCATCTAGCAGGTATTCATGTTTCCACAAAGTCTGAATATGCAAAAAAAAAATCACATAAAATACGACATGTTAACACCACAGCCTTGTAACTCGCCCCAACTAAGCAAAGAAAGATGGAGACAAATCAATTTCAACTAACGACGTTTACTGAAACTTTAGCACTTTTAAATCGACTATTTTAGTGAAAAAAACATATATAATCGTTCATGATGAAATCTAAATATCCTCTTCATTCTGACCACTAATAATAAAGCAGTTGTATAATATAAAAAAAGCTGAAATTCTGTCTGTTGTTCTTGGAATGTACCAACTATCAAAGTGTAAGCTCTTAATTTGTTCTATGCAAAATGTGCAGACCGAATGTCTACTGATCTTGAAAGTTGGAGAAATAAGGCATTACTTGGCAATTGCGCTCCAATAAAAGGAAATTTACTCTCAGGGAAGGAATCATTGGTTCCTAGAAAGATAGTAATAATGTATGCCAAGGGGTGGAAGAGAACATTTAGTGAAGGAATGAGCAGTAAAGTTATGTAACTACTAAACTGCATATTTTCCGTCTCTAAATCTTTGATTCTTAATTCACTCCTGTCTTTTGGATGTGAGCAGAGCATACCAGCAGTTAGTTCAAACTGAAAGGGAAAAATCCCCACTGAGGTTTAGGACTTCTGGCACATCAAAACAATGAAGTATGTTAATAAAGTAGTCGATCCGGTGAACAGGATGTTTAGTAAGCGAGAAATAAGAAAGGCTAACCGATTTGTTTGCAGATAAAGTACAGAAAATTTTCCCCGACAATGAAGAAAGTTATCGTCTTTACACAAAAGCAGTTTGTCCTTTCATATTTCTACGGAGTCCATCCATGTGCAGACTGAAAATCACTAAATTTTGAAGGATATGTACAACTCCATTCATAAGTAAAAGACGAAATGCATATACCACATCTACAAATCATTTTCATCAACGAAATTAAAATGCAGTAAAATCTGATGCTGTTATGGCAATGGCAACAGAATTCAACGTGCAATTGAATTCTTCAGAAAAACATCAACAATTAGAATTGTTGTCGTAGCATGATGTAAATAAATTAGCATTGAAGGGTAAATGTTTACATCTTTCCACCGAAGCCTAAGTTCGCAAACGTTTTTCTGGAAGACGGAAATAGACGGGATTCAATCCTCTTCACCTATCTTTCTGCAGCAAGTCATCGGATGCATCTTGATTCTCGGAAAAAAAACTTCCGTGTTCTTGATAACCGTCTGCCTGCCTCCAATTGCACCTCCAAACTGTGATTCATCACTCCATCACGATCCGCACCCCTAAATTCCCCTCCTCAACTTAAAATCCTCCATTGCCGCCACACGCAAAATATCTCACTACGAAACAAAGAAACGAAGCAGGCTATGAACAATCAAGCCAAAACCACAAAACTCCACACCAAAGGAGTTGCTCCGGACACGAGCAGGAGCAAGAAAAAGCTCACAGCAGCGATACAATTGGCATGGCAACTCCGAAAGCAGGCCTCGGGGGACGATTCCAGAGGGAATTGCAGAGATCGGAGGCAGTGCAGGCGTGTGCAATTGGCACACCAATTTCACGTTTCCGTGACTGAACCAGATCCAAACCAAAACAAACAAACAGTGCACGTTACTCCATCTCTTTCGATCTTTCCACGTCCATCTGCTCTGCCAATCATTCCACGCCTTCTCCCTTTTCGATCCACCTCCCTTTTCTCCTCCTCCCTCTCCCTCTCTCTCTCTCTCTCTCTCTCCCTCTCTCTCTCTCTCTCTCTCTCTCTCTCCCTTTTTGCCAATTATGGGCAAAAGCGAAGAAAGAAAAGCGAACTCGAGGCCAACGAGGACGGGCCCTAAATGCACCCACACGACCACTTGGATATCTGCCACGTGGGCTAATGCCACTTGGAGAGTTTCTATCGGCTGGTTGTATTGCCAAGGGGCAGGATCTGGACGCTTGATGAGAATCCAACGGTGCAGAGCTTTGGTTTGACTGGCGAGCGAAATTTGAAGCTCAAAAAAACTGATGCCAAAAGCTTTGATAGAGATAAGCTCAGAGGGCGCCTTAGCGGCACGATGTACCTCACAGCCCACCTCTTAGATTTCTTCCACGTGGCAGTATGACACTTGGACGGATCTCATTGGCGAGCTATTTAAACAGCTGGTATAATCTCGACGCTTAATCCAAATCCAGCGGTGGAGCTTTGGTCTAAGTAGCGTGCTAAAGTTGAAGCTCAAAAAAACTGAAGCCGAAAGCTTTGATAGAGATAAGCTCTGATGCGGATTAGCGGCCGGACGTGTGCTTCACGGCCCACCACTTCGATTTTTGCCACGTGGTAGTCCGCCACTGGGACGTATCTCGTTGGTGGAGTGTAAGAACAGCTGGCAGAATCCGGACGCTTAAATTAAATCCAACGATGAGGAGGCTTAAATGGACCAGCGAACCAAAGTCCAGGAAAAAGCAATAAAAGCGAAGCGAAAGCTTTGATACAGATAATACAGACTCGCGGGGATTGATGCGCCTTAACGGCACAACAGACTCCCGCCGGAGCACTCAGATTCTGCCACGCGTCAGTATGCCACGCGGACATTTTCTATCGGCTAATCTTAGAAACAAAAGGCTCAATCTGAACGCCTATCAGAAATCCAACGGTCCAGAGGTTAAATTGTGAGCGAGCCAAAGTCCAGAGAAAAAACAGACCACACGGCGCACGGGATCAGTTCGATTCTTGCCACGTGGCTTTATGCCACTCGGACTCTTTTCAATGGTTAGTCGTAATACACGTGGCAAGATCGAATCGCCTACAAGGAAATCCAACGGTCAAAAGCTCTCAATCGAGGAGTGAAGTAAAAGTACCGCGGATAGTGATGAAGGAAAAGGACAGTATGGCGGTGACCGGCAGTAGTAGGTGGGTAATAAACCCCCCCTGGAGAGACCGGCAGGTGGGATCCTCCACCGGCTACTCCGGTCACCCGTTAATTCTAGCTGGCGCGAGCTCACGGATTTGCTTGACCACGTGCTGGCAGGGAGGCTTATCAAGCAAGATAAGCTAAAGGCGCCACACCCTCCGTCAGATTGCGACACGTAAGCCGCCTAGGGTCCACCAGAGAATCGGACGGCCCCAGGCTCTCTAAAATTCATTAATTTTTTTATTTTTTCAAGTACCCAAAAAAAACGAATAATTAAACAAAAATACGATAACCGCCCAAGGAAAGTGCGGGACGTAAAACCGTCAACACGGGCCCTGACTGGGTCCGGTGTTCCCGAGCCTCTAGGCTCGGCACCCAACCTAAACATTAAATAGCTTAAAGATATCTCTTTTTTGTCTGGAAAATAAATATTTTAGCTGTTTTCATTTTTTATTTTTTATTTTTTTATCGAGTGTTTAGCTGTTTCCAACAAAGGGGGTTGCTCCATTATATCACAAAGGAATTTGGAACTCTTTCTTGCACAAGGTGCTTTAAGTGGTTGCACATGGGCTTAAGCAACAATTGTTGCTCATTTAAGTTTCCCACTTTATTATTATATATTCTTCTACCTCTGAAGCTATGTCCAGACAAGCCCGAAGTATACTCTTTCGCTAAACAATCTCAATCAACACCACATTTGTATACTAGTTGTCTCCGACAACGAAACTGCTGACCAGATCATGTGCCTTAATGGATGATTGGAATGCTTTATTGGTCTCGTGAGTACAATGATCTTATTAAACTCAAAGAGCCGTCGGTTAACTTGCAAACAATGGCATAGAATACATTAGCTAGATGTAAAATATTGTGCATCAACATAATACTTCAAGTTGTCGTGTTTATGCTCCAAGAAATTTGGCACCTTTTGAAGCAATGTTTTCCTTGAAATCTCATTCATTCAAGAAAGGTAAGCTTGGTGTAAGAAGAGCTCTTTTGAAAATAAAGCAATGTAGAAGTCCGTAAATGTAAGATGTTCCCTATCTTGTTAGTTTGTATGTATTTTTAACACATTCTATAGCTCTCAATATCATCATAGATGCTTGTGCATGGTAGCATGTGCAATTATTAGAAAGTTCTAAAAATCACCAAATCTACTAATGAGTGAACTTGTCAAACATGGTGTCCACTTGATCTTTTAAGATGCAATTAGTTGGCAGCAATAGAGGCGGCGTTAGCTTTACATGTCCTAGTAACAAAATAAATTGGTCACTACTAGATATTAACATTGTAGTACCTACAATAGGTTATATATCACAAGTACTTTGAATACCTTTTCACCTTTGGTGCAAGATAAATATATGTAAATCAAATATGAAAGTAAGAATCAATCATTATAAATATTTGACAAGATAGTTACAAGTTTTGTGGATCATGTGCTTGAATTTCTCGCACATGGAAGTTTGATTGAAAAAACTGATTACGTATTGTTAGATCATATGCCAAGGTTTAATCTTTTGTTTTTCCATAAAGCACCATGATTTTACCATACATCTTGCAATTTTATAACTTTTAAAGCACCACATTTAGGCATGCCTATGTGCTTTCTCGTATACTAATGAAAATAGTAGAAATCTTTATCTGAGTGTCATATACTAATAGTTTAGTAAAAGAGTGAACTAGAAGGTTGTGTCCAAACACATCTTGCTTGTGGTGTGTCACTGTTAACAAGGAATGAACTTCTTATATTGCAATAGATGCATTGCATATATCATTACTCAAGTTCCTTTTCAATTTATTGATCTACAGTGAAACAAACTAGTGCAAGTTAAAGAGATACATGAGATTTAGTTTCCAATTGTTTGGGAAAACAAAAATGTAGTGTGCTATTCTCGTGACTCTCTTCAATTACCATGTACAACCCATGTATGCTTCCTTTATTAATGTTGATTTTCAAAAATGGATACTGAGTAAACAGAGTTGTAGCCCCTTAAGAACTTGCCTTTCAGCGCAATAATTTTCCATTTTTTGAGGTCATACATTGGAACTGTTACTATCACGATATAATGGATGGACCAAAAAGATGAATATAAGAAGTTTCTGATATCAAACGTTTATGCTCAAAGTCTCATGTTGACGTTTACTCCATACGTGATGCATTTGAGCTTATATTCATGCATATGATGTAAAATTTGTTGAGAAAATGGAATCCAAACATCAATACCAATTTTGTATGATGAGTCATTATGTGCATCAAGACCAATTCTTACCAATATTTAGGGTAGGTCAAATTTAGTTATGTACTTTAGGGCATGTCACATTAACCTCCCAAAAAAGGTAGATTCCACTCATACATACCTCTATGTCAACATCTCAAGATACATGATTCCAATAGATTAATTTCACACGTTACTTTTCAGAGTACCTATTTATGAATGGGTAAACACTTAAAATTATATACACTCCCAACATTATTTTCTTAGATTTACATCAACCTTCCTATAGTGAACAAACCCCCTTAACATATTCTCGCAATGGTCATTCAAACACTTTGTGTGTATGTGTGTGTGTGTGTGTGTGTGTGTGTGTGTGTGTGTGTGTGTGTGTGTGTGTGTGTGTGTGTGTGTGTGTGTGTGAGAGAGAGGGAGAGTAAAAAGATTTCACATAGTCCCCCTTGTCAAGTCAAGACCAAACCCTTTGAACCCTTCAATTTATAGCATAACAGGTAGAAACAACGTTGTATAAAGTCTTATAGTACAGAGTACCATAAAGCGAAGCAAGTTTTAGGACACCCAACTGTTACCTCTGCCACCATCCCACAAAACACAACCGCACGAGTTAGTTACATGAGGAAGACAGAAGTCATAGTTGAGCATCAGCTGTTATCCATGTCTGAAACAAGATTCACTACTTTATCACATACAAGAGATATGTCCAATCTTTCCTATCATGCATTTTATAATTAGCAATACATTCTGCCCTTTAACGAAACCGTATCAGGGCAAATGCCATACTGATCAGTATAAGGGTCAAAAGAATGTATTAAGATCACATTAACATTCTACATGTAAGAAGCTATTTTGCAATACACAAATAAAAAGAGATTTGACTTTAGTATCAGTGCTAGGTACTAGGGTAGATCTGTGCCATACTAGCCCCAAGGACCTCTCACGAAGGTCGTTAGGAGTCCAAGCACCTCGCAGCTTCAGCAAATCCATGCCATACAAGCCCACCTCAGTCAAAACCCAAACCAAGTATATAGCCCACCTTCAATAGCCGCTTTTAGTTTTATGAATCCATACCTTGCCTTTAGTATCATAAACCAATCCTCATCAGATTAAAGTAAGAAACGTAAGTTTTTCGGGATCATATAATTGCAAACAATCATTCTCACCATATCTAGAAGTCTTTCATGCGTACACGCACCGTATTGGACTATTAAGTGAGAATGCCATTCATATTGCGTTAAATCATATAGCTTCATACCTGGATATGAGACAAAGACATTTTCTGAGCTACCCATCTTTAACAGCTTAAGCGAAACTCTCCTTATGTACTAATGATTTCAAACCGAAAAAAAATTGGATTAATGATAGTGCAACTTTCTTACTAGACTAACACATTTCAAGAAAGGTAATAGGATCAGTCAAGTGTGATTCATCTTCACAAGTAGTTTTAGTGTCATCACGTGCCAAAGAACCATTCCATATTAGCTCCTTACTTGAATTCCAGCACATGCTAAAAAGCATTTGTCACTTTGGTTATCATTGTGCTCACAACTATTACTAATTTCAGTGCCTCGTAGACGCTTTTTTAGTTATGGCCACAAACAATCGCATGCATTGATAGTTTCCATAAGCATCCACATAATATGTCCATTAGCAGTGTTAGAGAATAATTACAAGACAAACCAAGAGTTTGTAGGGTGGCCATCTGCAATTACATATGCACAGAACATGGATCAAGCAACAAACATAATCCTGTATGCAACCGGTGCGTCTTTTTATCAAAAAATAGCAAGTATGTGGGAGGTCCATCACATTTCAGGATGGCGGCCAACTGTATATTATGCATGGTGCAGTAAGTAATAATTGTAAATGTGTGTAGCCACAAAAACTTCTTACAAAAATGCGATGAATTGGCCATAAGCAGATTGCTGGCCAGCGACCCACATGCCATACAAAAAGGTATTAACAAAAAGTGCCATACTGCGATTAGACAGCAAGTGGTTGTTCGTTGTCCAGAGCTTATCCAACAGAAGCAATTTAGAGTAACCACCTGAAGTGCTGATCCAAAATGCTCTTGAGGCAACGCCCAATTGTAGTTACTTCCAACGTACTTTCTGAGGCCAGAATACTATACCAATCCACATTATCATAGGGTATGTGAGCTCTTCACTTTAAGCATAACAAGAGAGATCATTAAGCCAAAAGATTGCTAGCAACTTTACCTTAGTTTGTAGTATTTTCCCACACGAATATTCCAAGCTTCTGCTCATCCAAGTCACAATAGAGAGAGGCAGAGAGAGAGAGAGAGAGAGAGAGAGAGAGAGAGAG
This sequence comes from Diphasiastrum complanatum, assembly GCA_029204225.1. Taxonomy (NCBI): domain Eukaryota; kingdom Viridiplantae; phylum Streptophyta; class Lycopodiopsida; order Lycopodiales; family Lycopodiaceae; genus Diphasiastrum; species Diphasiastrum complanatum. The sequence goes on from CM055102.1 coordinate 22,142,806, forward strand.
AGAGAGAGAGAGAGAGAGAGAAGGCAGGAAGAGTGGGATTTAGGGTTGTGTAACCTTCCTTTATATAGAGATATCAGTACATCTAGATGCATTGGGTGCTTGATGACGCCCGCCGTTAGGTCGTATCTCTATAATGTGCACTGATTATAGTCGTTCAAGGAAAAAAGTTTCCCTCCAAAAGACCATAAATTTTTAAAAAAAAATTCATAAGGGGTCATATTTCTAAGTTTAACAAGGTAAGGCATTTTTATTGGTTTGGTACCATAAGGGAGAAACCATTTCATGATGTTTCAAAGAGCATATAAAATGTAATGACCATAAAATAGAGCCCATGAGAGAGAGAGGGAAAGAGAGATTAACGACACATAGCTCCTCTTGCCAAAGCAAGACCAAACCAACCTTTATTCATAACCCAACAAGGTAAAACATAGCTGAAAGCATACAATACTTCAAAGAAAAGCACCAATGAAAAACAAGCTATGAAGATATCAACCAATAATGATAACAAGAGTGTAACATATCGTAATGTGTAGTGATGATGATCGTCTGCTCGTACATGGGCGCTACATAGCGTAAGCCGGCATGAAGAGGAGGAAGTGTGGTAGCGTTGTAGTAGTGGCACTCTTCTTTATATCATTTGTCTTTCTCTTTCACCAACCTAACTTGTGGAAGAGGTAAGTAATCTCATTTGTTGGATATGATAGAGTTAGAATTAAAGTTAGAATCATTGTGTTATTGTACTGTGAATCCTATCAGTGGATAAGGATCAGTTGGCCTCGCCACGAGGCAAGTCGACGGGACACGCGTCCCGCCAACGGCAACCTGGGTCATGCATGGGTTGCCTGAGTGAACAACTATATGTACAGTGTAATTTCATTTTGAGAAATATAGTTGCTATGTGAGCTTGCAAAGGAGAGTGTTTTTTGTCTGTGTTATTGTGTAGCATGATCTGTGTTCATGTGCAAAGCAAATTCTAAGTTGGTATCAGAGCCGTACAGGGAGTGTACATAGTACAGTGTCGCCGTTGAAGAGAGCTTCAGGAGAACTGTCTTCTGAGAGTTCGGGGTTTTACGGCGGGTTGAAGATGGAAAGAGAAGCACTGGTGCTCGGTTTCTAATTTATAGAGGCTTGCTAAGCTCAGCAGAGGGATTATTAGCCTATGCATAGTATCATACAAGGAGAAATTTGGTGAAAAATTGACAATTTCGAAGCCAGCTAAAAATTGAAACCGGGCTTGGGGTTACGGTTTTTATACATAACTGGTGATTTCTTCGCTGTCTGTGCACCGTTTTGGATGTCGTAAGGACAAGAAGGAAGCTAATCACATTGTCAACCATCCATGGAGAGATTCTGAGGTTTATGTCAGAGATTTGTCTCCAGACAGTTAACCTAGCAAATTTGCGGTAAAAAGGTGAAAAAAGCCACTTTGTCAAGTTGAGCTAAAATCACCGTTTCTCCACGGAATTTCCTGATTGAACACTCTACAGTCATGGATTCAGTAGGGCGACCCTGCTCCAGGCCTCAGATCGTGCTCAAAATGATCCACGGGAGAGTTTAATCTGATATTTTTCAGAGAAGATAGGCGCGGTCGCAGGCAGGGTGGTCGCGGGCTGTTCGCGCACCAAACGCAATAGACAGCTTAGTGTACCAAAGACCATAGTGACTGCAGGAGCATGGTTCGATGCCCAGATGCAGTTTGGACCCTTGGATGAGGTGTGAAATGAATCGACGGTCCAGAATTTGTGATGGGAAAGAAATTTGAACCACAAGATTTGTTTCAGCCATTGGATGAGCTTTGAATAGGGCCCTGAAGAAGTGAAGTGCATTCTAGCCTTCAACTTCATTAAGAATTTTCATACTGAAAGTTGAGTTGGGTCCCTTCACTTGTGAAGGGTGAAGTTTCTTCAAAGTGAAGAAACAGTTCAAAAACTAGAAAAGTGCCTATTTTTGGGTCCTTTGCCCGTTTTGACCCAAACGAAAGGCTATAACCTCCAAACGAAGGGCACCCGGACTGTACCTGCAATTACGGTACAGCAAAACAGAGTGGTTGTAGTGGAGAAAGTGTTCGGAGTACGCCATAAGTGGTTTCACCATTCCACTGGGCACGTTGTTGGGAGTTGACGACTGAGTGCATTTCGGAAGGCGACGCCGATTTGGCTTTCAAATTGGTGGAAAAGCGGCGAGTGGCCTAGTAAGAAAAAAAGTGCAGGTCATTATTTTCAACTTCTGACATCACTGTTGGCCTTGACATACTGTTCTTAGCCTAAGGCAGAAGTTTCAAGCAGTACATGGAGAGTCCATTTTGAGTGAAAGTAGCAAATTGGATGGGATTTTCATCTATGCAGTGTGGAAATTCAAAATGAAAAACATACTGATGGAGAAAGACGTGTGGGAAGTCATCACAGGTGATGAGAGAAGGCCGCCAAATGAAGCAGACATCAAAGTGTTCGACAAAAAGATGAGGAAAGCTTTGACCTTCATTAACTTGTCAGTGAAGGATCACATCATTACCCACATTTGTGATGCTATTACACCTAGACAGGCATGGGATGTGCTAAAGGAGCAGTTCGAGACGTCAAATCCGTCAAGAATCATGTTTCTGAAGTCAAAGTTGAATAGTGCCCGCATGGAACAAGGAGAGCACATTCAGACATACATGACCAGAATCAAGACAATGAGAGATGAACTGCATTCTATTGGAGAGCGCATACGTGATGTGGAAATGGTGCATAATGCATTATGCAGCATTGCAGAACCCTATCAGATGTTTGTGAGCGGAATAGCATCAAGAGAAAGATTGCCAACCTTTGACGAGCTCACAATAATCTTGATGTAGGAAGGGCAACGACGAGAAATGGTGAAAGCTAGACGTCAAAATACTGACAATCAGGCACTTGCGACACGCCAACAACAAGGCAAGGGCAAGGGCAAGAAGAAGTCTAAGCAGCAATTTGCCAAGTCTCAGGAGGATGAGGGATCTTCCAACAAAACTAAGAAGAAAGGCAAGTGCTTCCATTGTGGTAAAAAGGGCCACTGGAAGAGTGAATGTCGCAAATTCCTGACGAAACAAGGCAAGGGAAAACCAAAACAAGCAGGTAACCTTGTCGATGAGAGTGAGATTGAAGACTCTAGCATTTTCATATCTGCATTGTCATCTAATCAAGATGATCAAGCATGGTATATTGACTCAGGAGCCACAAGACACATGACAGGTAACAAGAATTGGTTCATTAGTTTGAAGGTGTTGGATAATGGAAGAGCTTGGTTTCAGAGGATCAACACTTTCCTAACGTTGTCACACAGTCTGCATATTTACATGCAAATTCGCACAGACAAAGAAAAGGCGAAAGAATCGCGACACTATGTTTCTACACAGTTTAAGGTGACAGACGAAAAGGTACACTATCTTACAGAATGCCAAAAGTGCCCTAAAAGCTAAGGCACCCTGTAAATCTTATCTTAAGGCCATTCGTAAGAGTGATGCACTTTTTGCATCATCACCAACATTCACTTCAGCACTGGCTGACGTCGCATCCTTTTCACGCTCACCCCATGCGGTTGCGCTAACGGATTGGACAACGATTGCAGCCACCCACGATCTCCTACAGACAGCACATCCACTTTGTACTTTCACATATGCACACTTGTAATATTATGTAACATATATATATTGGACACCATTCGTGTAAGAGATGATGAAGAGAGCAGAAGAAGACGACATAAACGAAGTAGATGCCCTGAGCATTGATTCTTCATTTTGTCAGAATTAAGGTTTAATTCCTTTTTACATATTGAAATAAGCTTTGTAGGGCACGCGGTTTCGTCCGCTACTGTATTGTGCTCTACTACATTATTGAAATGTATACATGATATACTTAATCTGATACAGTTTATTGTTCTGCATTCAGATCTGTGTTAATAATGTTATGCTTATCTTTCATTTTGTCTAACCTTTCTAGTTGTTCTTACTGGTAATAGACGATTAACATTTAGTCTTGTCTTTCGCGAATCATTCGTGACTAATTATTAGTCTAGTTCTTCGCGAATCATTCGCGACATATAATTTGTCTTGCTATTTGTGACAAATTATTCTTCTGGCACTTCAGCTATTACGTAATCTAAAATGGTCGTGATTTCTATCACTAAAGTTCTGTCATTCTGATAGGCGTAGTCATGCTTACGGAGAGAGTCGTATAGTTCATTCCGCTGCGCACGAACATTTTCTGTTCGAGTTCGTTTCTCGTTCGTGTTCGTCATTTATTTCCCCCCTCTCTCTCCAACAATATACACCAAAAAGAGTACTACAACTCTAACTTGAATAGATGTCGTAAGATAATTCTGTGAGGAAGCCATAGCTATTTACGGGAGACGTTTCCTTTGAAGAGTGATATAAAGCGAGTTCGAGTCTAGTTATTGCCATTGATTCACAACAATGATAGCGTCAAAAGTAATGCTATCTAACATTCTTATTTATAACAAGATCATTATTTATTGCTATTAAGGAGAGCTTACACTGACAAGTATGCTATCTTTCAGTCTATTCAAGAGGAAGCTTTCCAAGTACATACATGTGTGATAGTGCACTCGAATCCAAAGAGTGAATCAATGACATACTCTGTCTCACAAGAAGATTGGGCAGTTATTGTCTGCTTCTTGCTGACCCAAATAACAGTTGTGTCTGTTGCGATGATACAGCCTCCCGAAATGCTCTTGGAGTCGTCTTTGAGGGATGCCCACAGCTTGCATCACTGTAGTACTTCACCTGAAATTCTACATCGCGAGAAAAACAAAGAGCATAGTCCTTAGTCTGCTGCAGGTACTACAAGATCCTCTTGGCAATTTTTCAGTGTGTAGGTCCTGGATTAATGTTGAATTGGCTCAATCTAAACACTTCGTAAGCATTGTTTGACAGTGTATTGTCTGCCAAGTACATCAATGAACCAAGAAGCCTTCTGTTAGGCTTTTGCAGCATTGCTTCCTGCTCTGCATCATCTCTAGGACTGTCTTCATTCGTCAATATTGTGCTAGGTACCATTGGAGTGTTTACTCCCTTACAGTCTACCATCTAGAAATTATCAAGGATTTCTGAATATATCTTGATTGGTGTAGATACAATCTTCGACCCTCAAGATCTCTATCAATCCGCAAGCCCTGGTAGAATTTTGCTTCACCTAGGTCTAATATTTTAAAGTCCCTTGAAATATCTTTGTTCACCTGTGCAATCAGTGTGTCACTCTTTGACAGATCAATTTGTCATCAATATAGACACCAATAATAATAATTTCACCATCTATGACTTTCACATAGGCTTTGTAGTCAGCCATTAAAGGCTGGAAGCCTAAGGATCTGAGTGCATGATCCTTCTTTTTGTACCATTGTCTGGCAGACTGTTATAGTCCATAGATGCTCTTGTGCATCCTGCAGACATAGTCAACAAACGATTTATAGGTAAAACTTGGTGGCTGGTCCATGTAGACTTCTTCGTTGAGATCTCCATGTAGGAATGTTGTCTTTTCATCTACAATATGGATCTTCTGATTGTAGGCTACTGCATATGTGTATAGCGATATGCTTGACTATAGGAGAAAATGTTTCGGTGTAGTCAACACCATACTTCTACAAAAAAACTTTCGCGACTAGTCTGGCTTTGTATCTGGATATATCGTCGTCTGGTCCATATTTGTATTTGTATATCCACTTACATTTGACAATCTTCATGTTTCCTGGCACTGGTTTAAGAGGCTTTTTGAACTTTTGAATTGTTTCTTCACCTTGAAGAAACTTCACCTTTCACATATGAAGGGACCCAACTCCAATTTCAGTTTGAAAGTTTTTAATGAAGTTGAATGGACAATCTTCCTTCAATGGCCTTCAGGTCTTTTCAAAGCCCCTTTCACCTCAATCCAATGGCTACCTTGGATCCAACGACCCACAACTGTTTTTGGAGGCTCGATCTTTACCACATATCTATGTGACTTGAGATCTGACGGTCATGGCTACTTTTGTGCGCTGATCCACGCGCTTGCAGGCAGGGCTCACTCTGGAACACTATGTGTTCTATGGTTTTAAAGCGCGCGACCAGTCCTCATGGCCTCCACGGCCTCTCCTCCTCTTTCATGATTTGTTGCTTCTTTTCAAGCCAAATTAGCTTGTTCTTGCATGATTCTTGAGTGTTTTTTATCCAATCTGAATCTGTACCAACTGTGCCCTATCCCTGGCCTTGGAATGACTGAGAACAGCTGGTTTTTCCAACAATTTTCTAATTTTTACCAAGAAATCCTTCTTCAACACTTTTCCAAGCAATATGAATTTTCATATAGATTTCTGATATTCAAATTTGTTGTTTATAGCCATCATTTGGTATATCAAATACTCAAGTCTGGGTAATGCATTGAATTTTTTTGCAGAATGTGGAAGATATATAGATGTGAGGTTGCATAAAGGGCCTTGGCGGAGGCTTGCCATCCACCAAGCGGAAGGATTCTTCATCTGCTTCATCATAAGCGAAATCAAAGACGCTATACTCGGCGCCACCACCGCGCATTCTTTGTCAAGGAAAACTTCGTGTCCAATCCGCCGCTCTTCCAAAGAATTTCGAAAGTGAAAAGAAAAGAATGACAAAGTTATAGTTGTCATATCGTCTTCCATCGAAGATAGCATCACCCTTGATCTTGCTACTATCTCTAACACAAGAGAGATGTGGGATGCACTCATGACAAGGTTTCAGACCAAGTCACACAATCAGATTATGCATATGGAAGGGTACCTTGCCTATCTAAGATGGGACGACAAGGATCTCACGAGCTTCATCATGGCCCTAATTTTTTTCGGCGAGAGCACTTTGATGACAAGCACGAGTCAGATCAGGATCTCTACAACAACAGAGATCAGCCGAAGAACAAGCCTTAGCCTAAGAGGGTCAACCCAAAGAGGAGATTAGAACAGAGAGAGAGAGAGAGAGAGAGAGAGAGAGAGAGAGAGAGAGAGAGAGAGAGAGAGAGAGAGAGAGAGAGAGAGAGAGAGAGAGAGAGAGAGAGAGAGAGAGAGAGAGAGAGAGAGAGAGAGAGAGAGAGAGAGAGAGAGAGAGAGAGAGAGAGAGAGAGAGAGAGAGAGAGAGAGAAGGAAGATCGAAAGGCAACAAGGCAATGAGAAAAAAAAATTGTGTCAAATATAGACGTGACAACCACACTGTGGATAAATGTTGGCTGAATCCAAAGATCGTACTCAAAGGCATTAAGATCTCTATGGGCTGCAGCAGTAGCTACAACCACCTACCTACAGAACAGGACATGCAAATCAAGTGTTCCTCACAATATCCCACATGAGGTGTGGTGGGGAAACAAGCCGAATCTAGCTCATGTACGTATCTTCGGATGTGTAGCATATGCACACATTCCAAAGAGAAAGAAACTGGATGAGAAGGTGGAGCAAGGATTCCTAGTGGGCTATGATGTACATTCATCATACTACAAGATCTACATACTAGAGAGCAATGAAGTAAAGTCTGTCAGAGCGTCAAGTTTGACGAAGGAAGTATGATGGCTGACAAAGATCCAGTCAGCTACCGAAGCTGGTGAGTATTCAAAAAAGGACAAATGGATAAAGGACATGGAAGACGAGATGGACTCCATGAAGTGGAACGGCTATAACCTCCAAGCGAAGGGCACTCGGACTGTACTTGCAAGTACGGTATCGCAAAACAGAGTGATTGTTGTGGAAAAAGTGTTTAGAGCATGCCAAAAGTGATTTCACCATTCCATTGGGCACGTAGTTGGGAGTTGGTGACAAGGAGCATTTTGGAAGGCGACGCCGATTTTGGCTTTCAATTTGGCGGAAAAGTGGCGGGTGGCCTGATAAGCAAAAAATTTCAGGTCATCATTTTTGACTTATGACATCACGATTGGCCTCGACATATAGTTTATAGCCTACGATTGCAAGGAAAAAGATGTACTGTGGGATACATTTTCACCAGGAAGTCGTTCACCTGATAGGAAGCTCCCTAAGTGGTTTGAGATATTGATGGAGAGTCGCGACATGGATGACTTTCCAGGAACATCTAGCAATGGGGAGCTACAAAGATCAACAAGAGAGAAGACACAACCTGAAAGGTATTAAACAGATTATGCTCTCTTATCTAGCATTATTCAAAGCAAAAAACCTTCGACTTATGTTGAAGCGAAGGATGATGACATTTGGGTCAAGGCCTTGGAAGAGGAGATGGAATCAATTGCTAAGCATAGCACATGGGACTTAGTGGAACCACTAGTTGGCAAGAAATCCATTGGTTGTATATGGGTATACAGGACTAAGTACCATGCAGATGGAAGTATAGCAAAGCACAAAGCAAGATTGGTGATCAAAGGGTATGCACAAAGTAAAGGGATCGACTATGAGGAGACCTTTGCGCCAGTATGTAAGTGGAATACTCTACGTCTGCTTGTTATTTTAGCTTCACATTTTGGTTGGCCTTTGCATCAGATGGATGTAAAATCTGCTTTTCTAAATGGTGAGTTAGAAGAAGAGGTATTCATGGATCAACCTGAAGGCTTTGTAGCGAAAGGACATGAGAATAAAAGACCTCATGGAACAATTCGAGATGACAGATCTCAGCCTAATGCATTATTGCCTTGGAGTGGAGGTGTGGCCAAAAGGACAGGAAGTGGGTCTAACACAGTTGAAGTATGTCAAAGAGTTGCTGCACAGGTTCAGGCTACAAGATTGCAAGCCAGTGAACACTTGTATTGAGCTAGGTAAAAAGCTTTCTAAGCTTGACAAATCACATCCATTTCATTCTACGCTGTATAGGCACTTAGTAGAGAGCTTGATTTATCTTACCACGACTAGACCAGATATATGTTATGTTGTTGGTATCGTAAGTCAGTTTATGGCAGCACCTACATAAACGCATTGGAAGACAGCCAAGCGCATTTTGTGTTATGTCAAAGGCAATTCCGATTATGGCTTGGTGTACAGGAAGCATGAGGGTTTACCTGAGTTATGTGGCTATGTGGATACGGATTGGGGAGGTGACTATGATGATCGTAGATCCACCACACAGTATGTATTCCAGCTTTATGGCAGTTGCTTTTCCTGATCTAGTAAGAAGCAAAGTACAGTTGCTCTATCCACAACCAAAGCAGAGTATAAGACAATGTGTAGTGCAGCACATGAAGCTATATGATTGAGGCAAATCTTGGATGAAGTTGGCATGAAACAAGAAAATCTCACGACTATACATAGTGACAGTGAGAGTGGCATTCAGCTAGCAAAGAATCCAGTGTTCCATGCAAGAACCAAACACATTGAGATTTAGTCTCACTTTATAGGTGAGAGGCTGTTGAGTCGTGAAATTCATGTTGTTCATTATTGTAGTATGGACGAACAACTAGCTGACATTTTCACTAAGCCACTCATTAGAGAAAAGTTCGATAAGTTTAGATCAAAGCTTTTTGTACTTAAGGTTTGTTAACTTTGATGCTATGTATATGATTGTATGAAAAGTAGACTCTACTTTAAGAGAGAGAGTTAGAATTAATGTAGAACTACTGTGTTACTGTATTGTGGGTCCTATCAGTGGATAAGGACTAGTTGGCCTTGCCACGAGGCGAGTCGACGAGACACGCGTCCCGTCAACGGCAACCTGGGCCATGCATAGGTTGCCTTAGTGAAGAACTATATGTACAGTGTATTTTCATTTTTGAAAAATACAGTTGCTATGTGAGCTTGGTGTGGAGAGTGCTTTCTGTCTATGCAACTATGTAGCATGGTCAGTGTCCATGTTCGAAGCAAATTCTAAGTCATTCAAAGTGTGAGGGCTTGGCAAGCTACCGCAACGGGCGCTGACGCGGTGCTCAAGCGGTTCATCCCCTTCGGGAGGAGAGACCGTAGTGAACTGCAATAGCGGTTCGATTTTCTGCCCCACGAAAAAATGAGAAGAATTCGAAGGTCAACGAAAAACTTGCTCTAAGTCATTTTACATGAAGTGTCGCATTTTTTGGAATTTGCGAAAAGCCCGCAGGTCCTTTGAAATATGTTCCAAGTCATATTTCAGCCATGTGTCGGATTTTTTGGAAAATTCGAAAAGTGCAAACTGTGTGAAGAACAGTTCAATTATGCAGATTGTGCGAAACTTAGTTCAAAATTGCAGCAGTCCGAAAAACACAAGGAAAAATACCAAAGCTTTGATGGTTAGAAACTTTAAGTTTCTTCAAGTTCAACGGTAATGTGGACCCTCATAGATTTTACAAATCTTTGAGAATGCATGTGAAGTATATGGTGAATATACGGATGATGCAAAAGTCCAACTATTTTCAATGACCATGGTGGATAAAGCACGAGAGTGGTTTTTTAACCTCGATCGTGATGATAGACAAGATTGGTCAGAATTGAAAGAGTCTTTTATTAAGCGCTTTCAGCCTTTCAGACTCACTGAGAAACTATTCATATGAATCAGTAATACAAAAATAAAAAAATATGAATGAGTGCGTGACTATATCGAGCGCTTCAAGCATGTCAAAAGTCAACTCCAAGAACAACCAACGGATAAGATGTTGATTATTTGGTTTTTAGTTGGCCTTCCCAGACATATCCAGAAAGAGCTTAAACCTAGCGAAGAGTATCATACTCTTAAATCCGCTATGTCCGATGCCATTCGTGAAGAAGACAAAGGGTTCGATGATGAAGACCATAAAGAGAAAAGAGCTCATCGTGTTTTTTATGAAAGTCGTCCAAGTGAGCCGAGAGATTTAGACCAAGTCTGGAAATCTCAATTTGAGTTGATGAATCAACAACAAATGGAGAAACTGAACAAAGAGTTTCAACAAGCCTTAAAGTCTATTCAAAGTCGGTGGCCAGGGCAATTGCCATCTGGTAACTTTATCCATAGGCATGAAAACACTTGGTGCCCACAAAGTGGTGGTGCACATACCGGTAATGAGTGTCCATCACACAGACCGTATGAAACGCAACATTGTATACTCTGTGACACGACAATCCATGCCACATCAAGCTGTAGATACAACCCACGCTGTTGGATTATTCTCCTTCTTACTAATCAACGAATCAATTTTAATCCTCATCCATTGTTTATCCAGTTCTGTGGATTTTTCCATGTCTTTACACAGTCTGTAGATTTACAACTATTTTTACACAGTCTGCATAAATACATGGAGTTTGACAACAGTGTCGCATTTTCTCTCTCTACATTCCAGATATTGTCGCCTGTCAGGAATTACGTGTAAAAATGCAGTGTCATCTTTTTTGCATTTTTTGCTTGTCAGGATTTGCGAGTAAATATGTAGAGTCACATTTTTCGCATTTTTTCAAAGTGCCTCAAATGTAAAGAAAATGACTCTAGCAAAGTGTGGGGCTCCCTAAATGAGATTTAAGGACATTGTCAGTTTTTTCGCAAAAAGCCAACACTGTCGCTTGTGGTATTTTTAGTTCATTTTTGCAGAGTGACAGTTTGTTAGGGCCTATTTTGACGGGGGGGTTGGTCCAGCCAAAACGTCCTAAAAGGGTCAAGGGGCCCCACCTCTAATGGCAGTTCGGCCCTACGTGAGAAATAGAAGATTTGCCACTTCCAACCCTAATGGCCTTCTCTATTGCCCCATGCTCCCCAACCAATGAGGGTTTTCTAGGCTCTCAGAGATACGGTTGAAAGGAGGGGGTGCTGTCAATTTTGGTGCAATGATTTACCAGCTTTCTAGGGTTACGATTCCGTAAAACTTCTGATCACTAATTCGCATTAGGATCTTGCTAATGTCTCTATCCCCATTGAATTCGGCTTACAGTTGATAAAAATCTTACATGAGCTTGAAACCGATTTATTGCCTATGATGTGCTCGTGGGGTGCAAGTTATACACACCGCTTTGTTTGATAAGCGGTGGTATTTTCGCCGACCGTCGGGTCTAGGTATTTCGCTAGACAGTTTCGATGGCGGGTGTGACTAGTGTGACAATTAACCAAGGCAGTGTATTTCAACCGCGGATGGTGGACGGCCCGCTCTGGTATTTCACAAAGGTCGAGTTCAGTTGATACATTTCATAATTGACAAAACCCGAAAAAGCGTTTCACAACTTGACGATTATGTATAGTCACTTTACTAACCAGAAAATATGCCAGACGACTTAGTAAAACATCACATTGTGAAAAAATCCTTTTTTTACTCTGCCCTAACACGTGTACTCCAATGCGACGTTAACAACACATGGCCCAAATTTTTTCCAGTTTCATACATTGAAAACAACAACAAATAGGTAAATCACTCATATATACCCACAACCTAGCTATAATCTCAATCCAATTTTTGTACTCGTGATAGTGCCAAATGCTTTAGTATTGATATCAAAACTAGTTATTCGGTTAAGGGAATGTGAATGTACGATTCAATCACCCTAGAAACGATGGACTCAAACATAATACACACCGAACAATGATGGTTTTATCGTTTTAAGAAAGTACGAACGATTCTTAAAACTCAAAATCAACAAAAATACTTCAAAAACTCTTCTTCAAACCAAAACTGTTTATGGCTACATACCACACTCTATTCCAACTGAAAGAAGACAGCGTATGGAAAAATGGCATCATGAAAATAAACTGATTGTGAAAAGTCTGAGTCTTACCTCAATGTGCCATTAGGTAGCCGTTGCGTGGAAACTCTAGTCATGAACCTTGTAGCAAAATCAGAGCCAGACATGTTGACGCAGTTTTCTCCACCTCACGCATGTCCGATAGAATTGGTGTAAAAAAAGAAAATGAAGAAAATTAAATTCTCTAGAATATGAACGGCGAGATTGAAATGTTAACGGTTCAGTTGAGAGAAAATTGAACCGAAAGTCTGTAAAAAAAAAAAAAACAGGCCAGAAAGATACAATGGCTAAAAAATCAGCAACCCATCACTCACACCAAGCCCTCAAACAATGCATCCCAATCATTCAAGATACAAGCATAGTAAGTAACATCACTCCCAAACCACTAGACAACTACAACTCTCAACTCTCAAACATACCCACTTCTAAAATTCTCACTCACAAAAGTACTAACATTTAAAAGTACTAACTCTTCACATCATCTCATTATTATCCAACTATCATTGAGCTATTTCAAGCAACTCACAATCCTTCTAACCAACCCACCAACATTGAGCTCACCTCACGCAGTCATTAAAGTCAAAGTTTAGAATACACCTTACTAACTATGGAGTTAACAACACACAAGCACAAAGCAACCATTAACCTCCACAAACTACTAACCCACATTGCAAGTGACTAACATTGAGCAACTAACATTCACAACAATTAGCCACAAAATGGAATTAACTTCAAAGCACACTCAAACAAGCAAGCAACTCCCAAAAGTGCCAACTTCAAAAATACTAACACACAAAAGTACTAACATGCAAAAGTCCTAACATTTGAAATACAAGGAGTTGGCTCCTTCTTATAGGAAAATCCAATGCATCTCCTTTACAATGTCATCTTGCCATTCTTCATGCCCTTCAAGCCCTCTTTGCCATTTGTTCCCAACCCATTTGATAGTACATCTAGTGGCCTCCATAAGAGAGTGAGGGAGTGGTGCATTCAAGGCTTTCTTCCAAAACTAGCCAAGATGCCATTTTTGTCAAAGGCTAGGGTGGCCATTCAAGTTTCCCCTTTTGTACACCCTAGAAGCCCAAAATGTCAATGGCTAGTGGGTGTACCTCCCAATTTTTATAGCCCCAAGGTGTTTTGGCATTTATTATTCAAATTTTGGGTGAGGCCCTTTTTTAACCCCTATTTTTAGTAGGCGGCCTTCGTTTTTCTTTGGGAACCTGTGTTTTCGGCCTTTCTTCGATTTTTCAAGGGTCGTGCGCCTACTGCTCATTTGTCTGGGTTTTTGGTCTGTTGAGTAACTACTTGGCCTGCATATTTCGTTAATTTCTCGTAAATTTTCCAAACTTTGCCTTTAGGATTTCTGTGACTCCTTGACACTAAATCCATATTTCCTAGTCCCATTTTTATTCGAAACTTTTCTTTCTCGGTTTTTTCTTCTGTGGTTGACTTTTTCGGCATTCACGACTGGGGCTCCCACGACAACACGGTTTCCCTTAAAAATGCACTGAGTGATCATATATTAGTAAAAATGGACTCAATACATGGTGAGATTTTAGCACGGTCATACTGGCTATTTTATTACAACTGGCCATTCTTTTGAAAAATCGTAAAATATTTACCAACCATTTCTAAGGTCGCAAAATTTGTCCTAGCCTCATTTAGGACGGGTTGGGACTTAATTCTAGGTGGACCGGCACTTTTGGCTCGGTCTTACAAAACTTGACCACAAAATATTTTTGACGATTTTCATGAAAAGTCAATTTCTTACTGTTAAACTGTGTCTAGCCACTTCAGGGACGGGCTGGGACCCAACTCTAAGGCAAATTTTACATGCCGATTTTTTTTCTGATAACCGGGTTTTACATGCCGATTTTTTCAATTATTGCAAACTTCAATATTAGTCCAAATTTCTGTGCGGAAATATCAACTAACACAGTTTTAGTTCATTTATGCAGACAGACTGTTTACGGCCAATTTTCACCGCTTATCAGCAATCAAGCTCTGAGAAAGAACTGAATGAATGCCAGCGGACACCAACCAACTGGCAATTGCATTTGACGACCTAATTACTTAGTATAAATCAGCCGTTCATACATCTTTTTTCAAGTTCTGAAGTTCGGAAGCAACGAATCAACATTGTGAATTGTGAAGGAGTTGAGTGTTATTACACGATGCTTCCTGCGCTCTTATCAAGTAGATCATTCACAATCAGAAAGTATTGTTGTTAGCTCTCTATCAAGCTTTCAAGCTTGAACTCTCTTGAGCATTCTAGCTCAGTCTTTTAGAGATTTATTTTAGAGTTGCTATTGCGCTACTGCTTTTCAGCAGAGCTGCTTATTATCATACTTATTCTCAATTACTCAAAGACAACTTGGAGTGCGCGGTTTCTATCTGCTATTTTTTTGCCCTCATTAGCATCTGATTTTGTTTTTTTGGATCGATACTATCTTCTTATTGCGTTCAGTATATGTCAGAATGCATGCATCGTATTGCTTTTGTAACTGATAGAAATTGTCTGAGAATTCAATACTTTATGTTTGGCTACATAATCACTTAGTATCTAGCGATTTCAAAGTTGGTTGCTAAAGATTGAATGTGATTTTCATCACTACTGCTTTGTTCAATTTTTTATAGGCATAGTCATGCATTGGAAGTAGGAAGTTTTTGCATTACATTATCTATCCTAGATACCGACATGGTATCAAAGCGTTGATTCTTCTTCAGGGCCTAATACTATTTCAATATTAGAATGAAAGTTCTAATACTTGATATCTTTCACGATATCAAATTGATATCATATTCTTCAGTTCCTTTCATCGTTTCAGTAGCAGAGAATTGATTTCCTACTGTTGGCATTACTACATCTTAGCGTCATTGATACAATTGACAGATTAAGTTCCAGATGGATTCTCAAAGTAAAGCTGGTCTTATTGCAGACAAGCTGAATGGATCCAATTGTCATTTGTGGAAATTTAAGATGAAGACCTTGCAAACGCCAACGAGTTATGAGATGTTGTTATAGTTATAGAAATAAAACCTAAAGACGACACAGAAGACTCAAAGTGGAAATCGAGGGATGGTAAAGCTTTCGCGCTTATTATCCTCAATATATCAGATACACCGATTGGACACATAGCTAAAGCTAAAACTTCAAAAGACGTTTGGGACATCCTGAACTCACTATATGATGTGAAGATGTAACTACTAAGTTACATCTACGAAGGAAATTCTTCACATTCAAGATGTCTGATGGTGATCCTCTTAAGAGTCACATTAAACAGTTTAAGAATCTCTTGCACTAGGTGGTCGTTGTTGGATCAGTCATAGACGATCAAGACACAATTATGACATTGCTTTCAAGCTTGCCCTCTACATATGAGAACTAGGTGATGATCATATCGACACACTTAGATTTAACTCTTACTAGAGTTAATACTATGTTATTGCAAGAAGACAATAGAAGAAGTCAAGACACTTTGTCTACTTCCTCCTCTCAGGCTCTATATGTCAACAAAGGCTCTAAGCGACAGAAGCAGAAAAGCTCCAAGAAGGCTGCAACGAATCAAAAGCTGACTCAAATTCAAGTACAATCATAAAATCTACAGTCGAAGAAGAAGATGTTTTGCAGGTATTGCAAGCACAATAACCATGAGATCAAGGATTGTCGCATTCTCCAAGCGAAAAATGCAGCCAAGCAACCTGATTAACAAGCAAACAAAGTTTCATCATCTCCCCAGTCGAAGTGGACGAAGGCGCATTCATGGTCAAAGGACAAAGCGCATTTTTGAATGATTCATGGTTTCTTGTTCTGGAACAACTCAACACATGACCAATCAACGTGAGATTTTCAACTCCTACACCCCTTACAGCATGAAGAAATTCGTTCATCTTGGTGACAATAGTCCTCACACTATTGAAGGTGAAGGTACTAGCATGATCAATTCAAACTACTATCAAAGGTCTTATATGTTCCTAAACTCTCTGCAAATCTGTTATCAGTAAGTAGAATTACAGATTTAGGTCATAAGGTAGAATTCGAATCTAATCAATGCAAAATTATTGATAGGAGTAATAAGATCCTTGCACTTGGAAAGAAGCAGGGTTACTTATATAGATTGGCACATTGTTATTTTGAGTCTAGTCAAGTCTTGAAAACCTCTGTTCTAGTCAATAAAGCATTACTATGGCATCATCGCTTAGGACACTTGAATTATGCATCTGTTTTGAATATGTCCAGACCATCCATGGTTCTTGATCTCGACTATCCTTCTGGTAAGGTCGATCTCCCTGTCTGTCATAGCTGCATCTTTGGAAAGCATACTAGGATTCCTTTTAGATCAAATCATAGGCATGCAACAAAAGGTTTGTTAGATGTTGTTCATACAGATATATGTGGACCTATGCAAACTCCTTCATTGCTAAATGCAAAGTATTTCATTACTTTTATTGACGAATTCTCTAGAGTAATAACTTTCTATTTCATTAAACAGAATTGAGAGGCTTTCATCATATTCAAACAATTCAAAGAGCATGCTAAGAATCAAACTGGCAAACGAATCAAAGCACTGAGGTCAGATAATGGGGGAGAATATCTGATTCTGCCATAACCTCTCATGAAGACTCAACACTACTCATGGTCCAAGATGAAGAAAGTAGATATGCTCTTCTATGGTATCTCGATTCTGGTGCTTCTCAACACATGACTCCATGCAAGTTCCTATTCGAAGAACTGACACTAGAAGATTCGAAGTATGTTTACTTTGGTGACTCAAGTACACTTTAGATTGGAGGCCAAGGACCTATACGCCTTCATCTTCCATATGGTATCTCAACATTGCTCAAAGATGTACTTTATGTACCTAAACTGACAAAGAATTTACTATCTGTCAGCAAGCTCACAGATCAGGGCTGTAAAGCTTTCTTCAATTCAAAGCAATGTACCATTTTGGATAAAGATAGTAATCAAATCCTCTCTACGAATAGAGAAGGTAATTAATACATTTTGAGTCATGAGTATGATCTTTCTTCCAATGTGTTCAAATGCTCAGTTATGGCATCAAAGGCTAGGACATTCAAACATGAGATCAATCTTGTACATGAATCACAATAGTATGGTTAAGGATTTAAACATTAATGCTGCTTCCACTGACATTCGACATGTTTGTGATGTGCTTACTAGGCAAACAACCTAGATCAAGATTCCCAAAGGGACAAGCCATTAGAGCTAAGTCCACTCTAGAACTAATACATAGTGATCTGTGCAGCCCTATGAGTACCCCCTCTGGGTTCGACACTATATTTTATCACTTTCATCGATGATTACTCGAGATGTACCAATATTATGTTTATCAAGAACAAGTATGAGGCATTCAATTGTCTCAAAGAATTCAAGCAGTTTGCTGAGACACAAACTAGTCAAAAGCTCAAAACCTTATGCATTGATAGTGGGGGAGAATATATGTAAGACAAAATGTCCACTACTTATCATCATGTGGCATTCATCATTAGTTCACCACCAACTAGACACCACAATAGGTAATGTACTGTTCAATGTTGTTGTTAAGGCAATACTCCTTGAAGTTGGTGGCTTTGGCCACAATTTTGTACAATGTATTAAGAATAGCTAAGGGTCCAACATCCTTGAAAAAATGAGTATTGTCAATTTTGGGACCGATTCTTTAGTCACGTCATATGAAAGCACTCCATTGACATAAGCTCAAGGACACAATTCAGTAAAGACGTGTCAAGCACTTTCCCAAAGGTCCAAAAAAAAAAAAATATGGGCAATCCACACAAAGGTTGAAAAAGGCTTTTTGCTTGTGTGTGTAAAATTCTATCCAGGATAAAAATAAGAGAATGAAGTAACTCTTATGTAAGTGAGAGAAGAAAGTTATGTTATCAATGCAAATTTGGTGAGTCACAAACCCTACTAGGGAAAACAATGGATGCACTTACCCTTCAAGAGCAATTTGCTTGATAGCCATCAAGAGGGGCTCTATAGCTATAGGAAAAGAAGAGGAGAGGCAATCCTTGCCTTATGACATGTCAAAGTTGAAAGGACTTGGAGAATATGCCATTGAAGACAACCTTAGAAGCAACAATTATATAAAACACTTTCACTAGGGAAGAAAGGGAGGAAATGCCAATTTTTATCACAAGACTTAAGTGTGTAGTGGCAACTTATTGCATCATAAGCCTTGTCTAAGTCTACACATAGGAACAACATAAAAAATTGTAGTCGAACATAGTCTTGATGTTGATTATGGGGCAACTAACCTTTCTTGATTGAATAAATTCATCATGTGCCTTGAAGAAGACCTTGGGCATAAGAGGAGCCAGTCTAAATGCAAGGGCTTTGGCCAAAAATTTGTAGAAAGTATTAATCATATGTAAGGGTCCAAAGTCTTTAATGATATGAGTATTATTAATTTTGGGAGTAGTCTCGCCAATTCTTTACGCACATCAAAAGTAAGCACTCCATCAATGTAAGCCCAACAACACAATCGAGTAAAGGCATGCCAATCACTTCCAAAAGGTCTAAAAAAGCTCAAGGAGTAAACCATCCCTGCCATGGGTTTTTTAAAAAGGTAGAGCTTTGATGGCATTTATCAGCTCAAGAAGACTCAAATCTAGATAACATAAGCCTAAGGAGTAGGAACCTAAGTCAAGCACGGGGCAATATGACCAATGTGCAAACTAGAAATATGCAATACAATAACTTTATTTATCCCCACTAAATTACAAATTTCTACATTATCTGCTCTAAAAATTTTGCACATGCATTTTCTTGGGATACTTGAAGTAAAGGAAAAACACAAGTCCCAAATCTAAGCTAAATAAGATAGCTTCTTCTCACCATACCAACAGCCTTGTAGTTATCAACTTTTCTAGGATAGACAAGATAGATAGTCTTTAAGTCACTTTCAAAGTAGGATTTTCAGACGAGGTATGATTCATGGATGTTTGCTTATCAGTAGCTTCACAAAAATCTAGTAATCTAAACATAACTCTCTTGCTCTTCTTGCCTTATCACCTCGAGCAACTTCATCCACAAGACTAGAGCCAAAGGCTATTCAATAGTGAAATTGACTTCAAAGAGTAGGTTTTTCTGACAAAGAGTGTTTCATGATTTCAACAAAAATTCTCTTTGCTAATGTTGGAGAGGAAAGAGTAATGTAAGAGGACAAAATTATGGTCAAGGAGTAAGCAAAAGGACATGGCCCCATTCCTATCAGTTCTATCTATTATGGAGGAGAAGATAATTGGTCATGCAAACCTTATATCACTTCCCAATGCATAGTTAGTCAATGTATAATGAGGGAGAACCTCTCGCAACAAAGAAACATCAATGAGCTGTAAACTATAAGCGAAGCTTGGCCAACTACGTTTCTCTATCACTAACAAGTTTTATTCACTAACAAAGAAACATCAATGAGCCATAAAATATAAGCAAAGTTTGGCCAACTACACCACTTGCTCACTAACAAGTTTTTTTCACTATCATAATATTTTGATATATATTCAAGTCTCCCAATGCGTACTTTTATCATCATTTATCTAACATGAAAAATTAAATATATCCTATTTAGTCACATCATTTTATCAACTCATATGTCCAATTTAGTCAATGGGCACATAAGAAAGCGGTTTTAGACAATTCCAACTTATCATTGTTGAATAGATTCCACCAACCCCCTTGATCCACTTCCATTTGGATAACTCATATAAGCTCTTATTGATTGTGTACTACATTTAACCCGTTAAGGTCAATGTTGGCACATTATTTTCCTAGCTCAAGCAAATTGAGGTATTTTTGTTAATTGCCTTGCATTTGCTTGAAGGGTTTGGGAATGCTAGCAAAAACTCCATTATATGCTTTCATTTTCTAGCTAAATTGAGTTCAAATATTTACAATTGGCACAAAAAATTTCTTATCCAACTAATTTGAGGTGTTGTCAATTGTCCTTGCATTTGCCTGAAGGATTACTTTGTAGGGACTGCCTTTTGGGAATGCCAACTCCCCATCTCTTAGGATCGACTTACCCATGTCCAATTGTTGTTCACATGGAACCTTTCTCCACTTCAGTCTTCAAAGTTCTCATTTGAATATTTGCTACTACCACCAAGATCAACACCCTTTGTGGGATCTAGGTTAGCGCGCACTTTGGCACCGTAACCTAGCTTTCGCTTCATCCTGCATCGCCAGTTCTGCTTACCAAAAATGGCCCACTTGGAGCTCCCATTCCGAGCCGGGGTTCAACGAAGTAAAACCCCAACAACTTACCCATTTAAAGTTTGAGAATAGGTCGAGGGCGTTTTACTTCCAATGCCTCTAATCATTCAACGAAGCAACCCCGACAACTTACCTATTTAAAGTTTGAGAATAGGTCAGGGGCATTTCAATTATGATTGGACCCTTGACTTTTGCCAACACATTGACTTTGATCACTCATCAAATCTATATTTGACACTTGTAGAGAATCTAACTAGCTCAAGGTACATCATAATTGACTTTTGGCCTAATGATGATAAAACATGTGTATTTGACTATTTGACCTCTAAAGCCAAAATTGGCCCTATCAACTAGTTACACCAAGATGCTTGATTCACAAACGTTATGACACCCCTAAAGTCAACATAGATAACTTTTTTTATATTTTTCACACTCCTAAAAAGACATCTATTCTAGAAAAGCGTGGATCTTGGAATCAATTCAAGATTAGATCTATGTTTGGTAAAGGAACTCTTGAGGCTTTCCATATTTTCTTGCTAAACTGATTGCTAGATCTACACATGTTTTTTTCAAAAAAGAACATGAGTCTCCTTGAGGACAAGGCTCCATTTTGTACTTTGATCATGGCAACTTCAAGCTTGACAACTCTCTATACCTCTTCGTCTATTTATTGGTTGTCTTGATGCTTAGCTTGACATAAATTGGGGCCAAATAATTGCAGCAAATGAGTCTTGTTTCGTTAATGCCAGTCAAAGTCAATAATCAATCAAGTCATCACATATTCTACAGTGCTACTCTTCTCATCTTCTACCACCAAGCTTGAAGATTAGAGAGAAGCTAGCTTCTAAACAAGGCAAGGGCCACCTACCATCCTACAAATACTAGGAAAGTTTTTCTCACCTCTTGTGAACAAACTTGAACCTTGCCCAATGCAAGAAATCTGCTTCCAAGTTCATCAAATCTTTGTTATCTTCTTGCTTTTCTCAATGCTTACTATATTCTTCTCAAACAATCAAAGTGTGTCATCATCCTAAAGTTCCTTGATACTTTTTGTATTATTGGAAGGCATGTATGTCACCGTCACACCATCTCTACTTGTCCACATTGATGCTTTGACCCACCTCCTAGAGATTGTTTTTAGTGAATCAAACTATTCTAAATCCTCATAAAACTAAGGTCATTGTTTCTTCACTTTTCTTTTATCTTGTTGTAACATTACAAAGCTCTAGAACTTCATTCTCAAACTAAGACTATGCTTTCATACTTTTCATATGTAACTTCGTTATGATTATGAATTTCAAAGTGACCTCGTATCGTCCTAACCACCGAATCAGCGTCTTCGGAGTCTGAATTAGACTCAGAACCAGCTTCTCCTCCTGTTACTCGTCAACCTTCCCAGAAGGCTTCTTCACTGAAGGTGGAGATAACCCAATAGGAGTTTGACAAGATAACAAAAAAATCTGTAAATATTGTCTCGACATCCATTTTATACCATGTACATAGATTTTTGTAAGAATCCCATACGATTCTCGACATATATAAATTGATTATGACCATTATAATAAATATGAATCTTATTTAGCCAATAAAATTGATATGCTTGGCAACTATTTGATCTTTTCCTTTCAAATTCAAATAGAAGCTTTCGATTAGGTCCCAAATTTTGTACGGAGCTTAAAGATAAAACTTTAGAGATTACATATACAATTGTAGAAGTCGGCGCATGTGCTCCTGTGTCCAATTATGATTTGGGCCCTCATATGATTATTAATTACTTTATAGGCCAAGCCCTGACGAGGCATAACCAATAACCATATACACCTGGAGTGACCGACTATCCACGCCAAGAATTATTTCGATTCCCTTAGACAGGACATGGACGTAACAACAACCACCACGAGGAATAGAGGTTCTTTTTTATCTCTTGCAAGCACAAATCACTATGCCCTTCTACATGGTCGTGAAGTTTTCCAAACCTCTGCAGGATGCCATATTGTAGATAGAGGAGGCTGAGTCAGATGATTCTGGATCCGGATGACATGCTCATCTTATTTCACACCGTTTCCTCGCATAATATTATCAATTCTCACGTGGTGAGGAAGTTTTGCTTAGCTATTGTTCCATCTAATTACCGGTATATTGTTGAGATGCCAGATGGTAAGGGAACAGAGGTCTGGGATGAGAGAATCTCTCGGGCATCTTTGTCTATTCAGACGTATACCGAGAAGTTAGATTATATTCCTTTTCTAGTGCACTTATGAGTAATCCACCTAAGTGCTACGCGACACTAAAAGTACAATTCATCTTCCACATGGTACCGTTGATAGCATAATATATTTGTTAATTTTGATCATTTAAAGCCTTCAGGAGTCCTTCCAAATTGATTAAGAGATAACTATAGGCCTATGTGATTAACGTCCAATGAAATATAAATTTTTACTTCATTAAAACATGTCTCCAAGGATGAAATTGAATAACAGATAGCTATAGGCCTTTGTGATCAGTGTCCAATGAAAATAGAAATTTTCAACATGTCTTTGAAAACTTTTGCTTTTGATTAAAATGAATTTTTCTAACTTTTTAATTGTTCTAATTCAATCTTTATTCTTTTTAGATTTCTTTAGCAATTTAAACGTCTTGCTTAAGGCAAAGCTTCTTGTGATATCTTAATTACCTTGAGCAATTTGAATGCCTTGCATAAGGCAAAAATTTGAATGTTATATTATTCACGTACCTTTAATAGCTATGTCGCAATAGTGATAAGCTATGGTAACGATTCGCTAAGAGAGTACATGTATTTGTCAAGAGATGACTTGTATTTGCTAGTTTTTAGTGTTGCTGCCATAGCAGTAAGTTACTTGCTAAGAGAGGATGTGTATTTGTTAAGAGATAACCATGTACTTGTTACGTGAGCCTAAGCACAAAAATTAGCTCTTTTTTTAAAATTTTCTTATATTCTAGTGACTTTATTTTTCTTTGTTTTCCAACAATTTCAGTCTTTTTGAAATTTAATTATGATCTTTTAGATCACCTTGTTTAATTTGTACTAAACTACAATGGCCTTTATGTTTAATGATTGAATGCTTCTTTGATTTCAAGCATACATATGTACGACAAAGCTTGTCATGATCTTTAAGATCACCTTATTTTTTTAGGATTATGAAACATCTTTTAGAAACAAAATTCACAAGTGCTTTTACTAAAACTAGGATTTCACACTCTACAAAAGTTTCTTATATTTTTCCAATGGGAAAACGACATTTGACAAATATTTTCTAAATAATTTTCAGTGATGGTAAAAGACCTTGCTTGGAGTTGACCTCCAATCTTGCATTCTTTAAAGAAGGTTAACTTTTGAAATCATTGCCTTGTAAATTTTGAAACGCAAAATGCCTGCTAGTTTGAGCATTTCTTGTACTTAGTTTTTCCATGAGCTATCACATTGACATTCGACAATTAAAATCAAATATAATGAGCTCTACATCTACTACTATAAATATAGCATGCAAGGTCTGAAAACTTTTCTAGGATCAATTGTTCCTCTAGCCTCACTCCTCCACCTAGAAATAGATTATTTTCAAGTTGAGTTTGCACATAAGTTCTTGCCATTTTCTAGATATAGTTTGCAACAGTCAAGATTATAATCTGGGCCTTCAAGAACACATTAACTACTCATATCCGAACTTGACTTTTGTAGGAGACTGCTATCTTACTTCTTGAAAATCAGACCATATGGAGAAAAATGTAGCCATACGCATGATGGACATACATGCCAACAATGAGGCAATCATAATGCATGTATATATGTTGGAGTTTAATCCTACTCCTACTCATCCCAACAACCCTTCTTCCTTCTCTAGATTTTTAGTCTCTCAAATGTAATCTGCAAAAAATGAACTGTTTGTAAACAGTCTGCATTGTTTAACTAATTGTCGTTACAGTCTGGTTTTTTATTCGCATTTTTGCACAACCGAAAAAAAAATGTGGAAAACCCGACACTGTGTTTTTACACGGGTTTTTTGACAGGCGAAAAAAGCGACACTTGCCCTAAAAAAAGCCGAAGGTGTCCTACAAATCTCGAAGGTGTCTTCCAAACGCCGAAGGTGTCTTACAAATCCCGAAGGCTGCCCTTAAGTAAAAGCAAAGGTCAAAAGGCCAAAGAGTGTCGCATTTCCAGTCTGCCAAAAAATACACACATTGTCGCTATCAAACCAGAAAGCCTTCATGCTCCATCAATGAACTGATCCACTGATCAGTTTTACAACTGTTAATCAATCTTGTAATTGTAAAGTTAAGTTAGTACAAGATCTTTTCAGCTGATATGTATATATACATGTAATTGAGCGATTGAAGGTGACATATGATGAAAAGAGAATAGATAGATGAGAGGATTATGATACGTAAGGTCAGATAGCGGAGAACGCCTTTTATCAGTAGCTGACTCCTCAGAGTTGGTGATCATAGAGAGAGAGAGAGAGAGAGAGAGAGAGAGAGAGAGAGAGAGAGAGAGAGAGAGAGAGAGAGAGAGAGAGAGAGAGAGAGAGAGAGAGAGAGAGAGAGAGAGAGAGAGAGAGAGAGAGAGAGAGAGAGAGAGAGAGAGAGAGAGAGAGAGAGAGAGAGAGAGAGAGAGAGAGAGAGAACTATTTTAGAACCTTAGCAATTGTCTTGAATCTGTAAGTAGGATCACGCGCTTATCAGCGCAATTGTATTGTGGTCTGATTGTTGTTTTTACAACCTTTCATTATACAAATTCGCTATTGTTCTACTTCGTTGCATTCTTGTTGAATGATAACTCTCACTCCCTTTTACACAAACACCATTATTAAAAAATTGTATGGCTGTCTACGACGCCTAAATTGATTTACATTCTCTTAATATCAGGTTATCAGTATTAGAGGATTGCATGGCTGTCTCAGATGCCTAATTGTTTTTGCAATCTTTCTTTCATGGTAGTCTATGACTCCTACACTAATAATCTGATTTCACACACAAAGAACTGCTCGTAACTCCATTCTCCAAGTAATCTATGATCTTGTTGGTTATAACAATTTGTTTTTCTCCTAATAGAAGTGGTATTAGTGCTGATATCTATTTCCGCCCATAGAGTGATATCAGTGCCTACATGGTATCAGAGCCACACTTCAAATTATAGTCCCACATGAGTGGAAAAAGATGTTTAAGAATTTGTAAAATCAAGTGTTATGTGTACACATACATGGCACTTAAATGAGGAACTTTGAATGTAGTTCATGCTAGGGAGTGCATATTTGTTCCACAAAGAACTTGTCTTTGCTTCTTATTATTTTCGATTGTTGGCAGTGGTTTAAGTTCATGTTTGCTGCAATGTTGTCAGTGGAATTTTTTTGTATAGCCACTCTTGTCTCTTCTAGTAGACATACTCCTTGAATATGACAAGTTGGCGACTATTGACATTTCAACCTTGAAGGGTGATGTCTAGCCATACCATCCATCTAACTTGGACTATTTCATGCAATAATAAATATCTGTCAGTGTACACTTTATTATTTTCTCATTCATTTTACTTTGTAGTTGTCAATTGCAAAGTATAAGCTTAGATCCCAAAGTGGTGTGTTGCTTGTCTATGATAGTAGGTAGCAAGGATTATGCTTCATGCAAGAGGCGAGAACGTTTTGATGTCCAATTAGAGGGGGCAATGGGCTAAAACACACGTGCATGCAAACAATGTGTGTGGAACACATATATAAAGTAACGTGATGATGTAGGTAGTGAAAGAAGATACTATATAGTGTTGAGAGATGTGTTTGTATGTTAAGTATCATAAACTCGACAAGCTTAAACCTAGGGATCTATCATTTTTTTCATGTTTTTTTTCTCATGCACTCCAAAATTGACAAAGCAAGTTGTGTCATCACTATATTAAGATGTGATGAGAATCATGAGATGCTCTGATATGACTCATGAGAATCGTGAGGAGAAAAATTCACGAATCAGTCGCGACTCTCTTTCAAGATTCGGATGGAGTTCAGATGCGTTCGTTGGGCAATGCCAGCTGAAACACTCCTACAATCCTCCAGAGAGTAGTCAGTTACTACTGATCTCCGTTCATAAAATTAATACAACATTCGACTTAATTTCAACCAAGGTGCGGAATTCAAAGGGAACAAGAAAACTTAGACATATGAAATAAACAACATAAGCATTCAACATCCGAGATTATACACAACTAGAAAATAATCTATATTGATTTCCTCTCGATTTCTTCAGGGCACTGCATGTGAATCCATGCAGTGCGTTGGCGTAAGAGAAGCACGGTCCTCTCACGAGTAGTAGTCTCGCTTCACTACTGGACAATTGGATCTTCTGATCCTAGACAGAATTATCTTCTCACACGCAGGCGAAGCTTCTGTTTGTGTTCATCTTGATTGCTTACTAGCATCAGACTTCTTCAGTGTCTCTTCTCTTGGTTACAATCTATGTATCATGTTCTGATATATGTCAAGTATTATCCAGTAAGTACGGTCTCTCTATGTGAACCTAAGATTAGAGTGATTATACATCTACAACTAATCAGGGAATTACAAGAGTGGCAGATTAGCCACGACCTAGGAAGTAACTGTTGACATCATGCCATCAGATCAGATCTCTGTACCCCTAGGTACTTGCGTGATCTCTGGTGGTACTCCTTGGAGCGTGAGGACAGAACGGGTTCCGTTTACCTCGTCTGCCTTTCTCTCTTGCTGGACCGCTGGTGTCGTCATTTAGTTCTTCTTGAGTTTTTAGAGGAGCTATGACATTCCATACTTTAGATTGGCCAAGATGCTTGCCTCTTCGGCTCTCTCCCTCGTTCCTTTGTTGAAGACATTGTCAAAATTATCTCTTAGAAGAAGAACTCTGCCATGATCCAAGACTTTACACTTCTTACCAGATTGAATAGCTCCTAGTGTTCTCATGTAGTCATTTTTATCATTCCCAAGGAAAAAAAGGTTCCCTTGCGAAGATGGCTTGCAAAAACAAACATCCTAACTACCCACACTTGACTAACTAAAACTACATTGATCACAAGCAATCAAGCAAGAATAGGCAAGGGGGTGTGAAGAATCATCAGATCACCAAGATCCAATATGCCCCTTTAATCTTTGGTTATGAATGACAACACATCTAGCACCATTGACAATGTAGAAATCTAACACCTACTATATATAGAAGATGCAAACTGAACAAGATCTTGTAAAATTATCAAATATATGATAAAATGAAATTGATGTCCATACAATAACAATAAAGTACTGTATTTCACATATATGGATCCATTACTCGACTTACAATAGCATTCTACACACAAGATTGCAAGATATCAACACTATAATGCAAAAATGGATATAGGAGGTCCAACCTTGTATTGATTCCAAGATCAATGTTCAAGTCAAATAGATAGCTTTTTAGGAGGAGTGTTGAGAATCAAAAAGCCATATATCTTGACTTTTGATGAAGTCTGGCTTAGTAGAAACTCGAGCCAATCCACATGCATAATGTTAAGTTTGCCAAATGTTGTGAAAATTGTCAACATTTCCTAGCTAGTTTGAGGCCTAAATTGGCAATTTTTGTACATAGTTTTGGATCTAGCCTTTCACACATGTGAAAGAGGCCTAGATAATTATTTTAGTATATATGTCATATTATAGAAGTCTCAAACTTCAGGACCTTCGAAATGACACCAAAATCATGTTATTTGGACATATAGGCCAAACTTTTGGCTATTTTAGGCTATGGTGTCCTAAAATTGGGTCCTAAGTTCTAGAGAGAGGAGAGAGAGTCATCTCTCTCACCTATATTAGGCTAAAATTTGTGGAGAACAGGTTGGAGAAACTTATTGTATTGTTGAGAGAGATCAATATATCATTGTCACAGTCATTGTGAACATTGGTTGGTGTATTGTCTTCAAGCTTTTGTGTATGATCTTAAGAGGTTTTCAAAAGTGGTACGCTGTTGTTGGGAGCCCTGTTTGTTGTTATTTTTGGCTACCATCAGTACCTTTTATTAGTTTCTTTTGTCTCTTGAATGCTTTGTCAAGTTCATGTGTAGCATTAGGATGCTTTGCCATTTATAGCTTTTGTAGCTTGTTGTGCAAAAATCTTACCCAAGTATTTTGGGAGTTTGGATCCATTCAAGATCCACTTCTTTCACAAATGTGACATGCAAAGCAAACTATAGCTTGTACTGGCACATGCATGAACATTTGTACATTTGTAATCTAGAAAGTTACACATGTAGGAAAATTGTAGTTCAAGTTGCATTTCTCTACATGCAAACTTGTAGGTGTCAAGTTTTAGGTAGATACTACTCTTAGAAGTGTAAAAATGTGATTAGAGGCTTGATCTACCTCGAGCTAGTACATTCACTATATATTTAAGTGAGATCTCTCACAATTTTTGATGATGAATCAAGCATTGATGCTATTTCCTAGTCATTTTGGATTTTTACATGTAAGCTTGTATTGTACTTTCTCTCTTTACCCGAGGAGGAGGCTTTTCTCATGCATTAATTTTATTTGTACTTTTCCCACATGTTTGAAAGTAGTCATTTTTTGATTATTAGCATTCTAGATTGCGATTTAGCCATAGAATCTAGAGATAGATGGTGATTTTCACTCTTCAATCGATCTATGTGCTAACACAAAGCTTAGGAATATCATTCACATATTCATGGTACATCCCACACGTGTGAACTTGCTATACATTTCACATTTGTCACCTTCACTTGATATTGGACTTGAAGAACACATCATAAGAGAATCACAAACACCTAGATCCTCATCATTAGTAGTAAAGTTGATTTGCTTGCTACCTTCATCTCTTTGCTTCTTCAAACATTCATTAGAAAAATGCCCTTTGATACCACAATAGAAGCATTTTAACTTGGATATATCATTCTTTTTGCCAAAGGAAGAAGTCTCACCTTGATCTTGCCCTTTAGACCATTTGCTTTTACCTTTGCCCTTGAATTTGCCTTTGATGAATATGGCCTCATCTTGAGATGTTGATGTAGATCCACCCCTTGCTTGAAGCCTATATTCCTCATTCACCAAGATCTCTTACAAATCCACCATGCTAGGCAAAGTTCTTTGAATAGCAAAGCTCTGAACAAGGTTAGCATGATCATCAAGTAAGCCATTAAGTATAACTTGCACAAGTTCTACTTCCTTAATGCTCTCATCAATACATGCTAGCTCATTATTAAATGCTTTAACTCTCAACACAAAAGCATGAGCACTCTCTTCCTTCTTTTGAATAGATTGAAAGATTTGCCTTCTAAGAGTAAGTACTCTTGATTTAGACTTGGATTCATAAAGCTTCTTCAAAGTTTCCCAAGCCTCATTAGATGAACTGCACTTACCAACTTCCTTGAAAGCTCATTGGTAACATTCATCTTTATGATGTGTAGAGCTCTTCTAGTCTTGTCATACCATTTGATCTTGTTGTGCCAAGGGTCTTTTTGCCACTCCTACAACAATATCCATCAACTCATTCATCTCAAGGAGAGACTCCATTCTCACCTTCCAAGTAGAATAGTTGCTTGAGGTAAGCCTATCATTGCTTTCCAACATAAAGCCTCCATTGTAGCCATGTTGCAATGACCTGATCCTCTCTTTCAACCTGTTCCAATGCACAAAGCACTCTCTTGAATGTCAACAAATGAATCACTCAAGAAGAAACCACAAAGATATGGAGCATCTCAAATATCTTTCTTGCACCAAACCTAGAAAAATCAACACCAATCTCATGAACTTTTGTAATTTCTAAACTTGAAACACACTCTTGAGAAGTCCAGCAAACTCAAAAAAAAGAGATCCAAACAAATTTAGAGTTTTGACAAAAGTACAAAAAATTGAATCATCCAAATTCTATATGCAAATGCTACAAAGTTGATATAGAATCTTGTAGTCTTCAATGAGACATTCCTAATGCAATCAAAGTCGCCCAAATCTAGTAAGTGAAGTGTGAAATCAGCCTACTTCAAGTTCATAACCCTATATTGAGTTTTGATTTACAAAACATCAATTCTACACATGAAAAATGCTTGGTTTTTTGAGTAGAAATCAATCTAGCATGCTCTAGAATTGGTAACTCCTCCAAATCCTTGCTAAAGATGGTTGATTCTTCAATAACATGCAACAATATCTCTGATACTATGTGAAGAATTATCAGATCACTAAGATCCAATATGTCCCTTTAATCTTTGGTTATGAATGACAACACATCTAGCACCATTGATAATGTAGAAACCTAACATCTATTACACATAGAAGATGCAAACTCAACAAGATCTTGATCAAACATCAAATATATGATAAAATGAAGTTGCTTTCCTTACAATAACATTAAAGTAATGTATTTCACACGTGTGGATCCATTACTCAACTTACAATAGCATTCTACACATAAGATTGCAAGATATCAACACTATAATGCAAAAATGGATATATGAACCCAAATAGAACTCATGTATAAGCATGAATTAGAGGAGAGAGAGAGAATTGTATCTTTTCCCACGCTTGTACACTATTTATAACAGGTCCATGCCCTATTTGGATGTCCTTCTCCAAGCTTATCAACAATAGAAAACTTCTAGATCTATTCTAAACCCTACACAAAATTAGACTAGATTCAATGTACCAAATATTCAAATTTGAATCTTCCCAAATTTGACCTACTTCCTTTTCCCACACTTTCTAAAAGTGGTAATTAAAATGAACTTAGTCTAAAATAACTTCAAAATGTTCATCTCTAAGTTTAAGATGCATATTGGCCTAAATTGCGAAATGAACTAAACATGACTAAATTAGTTGATATTTCTCACAAGGAAGTCATGAGGTTCAAGGGTTGAATAATACCTCGATGAAAATTGAAATGTATAATTAACCACATTAAAACACAGTGGATGATTGTACAATAGGTAAGCGTATAATGAGATCACTCAATCCTAACAAAGATGATTTTATGGTCAATCTAGAAGCGTTAGCCACTTCTTTCTCGCTCTAGATTGCAAAAAAACAAAATGTGAAAGACATGATGCACTCCTAGAACTATGCAATTACATGAGGTAATAGTTGGGTGCTTGGGTTGCACCAAGGCAATAGCCTCATTGATGACGTGCGCTTATTGCCTTGTGCTATAACATGGCAACAATCACCATCTAAGGCTTATTATAACTATAATGCTTGAGATTGTTGAAATAGGGAGAACATAGTTCCAACTTTGGATGCAATTTCATGCTCGACCACACTTTCATCCAAAGGCGGTGATAGCTCGTCAAAATTGAATAGCACATGGTGAGGATAGGTGGAGAGCATTGGGGGGGGGGGGGGGCGGGTGGGGGCGCTTTAGAGCAATGTATTTTGCATCACCATTGCAGTGGCACTAAACCTTTTGGTGGGGATTTCGTAGCAAGGTGGCATAGGAGATCAACTTTCAGGGAAGCAATATGACTGCTTTTGTCAATCACGATGCAAAAAGGCAATCCTCCAAAGAACAATTCTAATGCTTGTTGTCAATCACGATGCAAAAATGCAATCCTCCAAAGGGCTCTCATGCGATTTCCTCCAAAGGGCTCTCGTGCCTCCAATGACACCCTTGTCCCCAAGGAATTGGCAAGGAATTACGCCCATAAACACCCATGCAAGGGCATCAACACAACATGGTGTTTATGCTTGGTATAAAATGCCCCGGGCCAGGTGCCTCCAGAAATTTATATATCCTTGGTTTTGTTTCCCGCCAAATATTTCCCTCGCTATTCTTCCAAATTTCTTAGCAACGAAAAATAGGAGCCTCTTCGTATTTTTCTTTGCTTTTTTCTTCACTCCTCGTTCCGATCCATACGTTTGCATTCGATCCATCCATCTATCCTCTCCTCTCTTTACTCTTCTGTTTGAGCTTTCTCTCAACCACACCTTCACCTCAGACTCAACTCTCTTTCTTCATCGTGAGCTTGGATTTCACATATTGTACTGTGAGCATTTTGCTTTGCATTCATAGAGTTTGTAGAGAAATTTCAGCTGTAAATCGCATTTTGTGCTGGTTGTTGGTTTTTCCTTGTCTTTCAAATGGGGCAAGGATTTTAGAGCTCTTGATTCTCACTAGCTTGCGTGAGTCTAGACCACAACAAGGGCTCTCAAGCGACTGGTGGCATTTAGATGGGCAGGTCGGCAAAACTGCAGCTGCATGATGGCCACAACGGAAAAGGCGTCACCTCGATTCTGTGGGATGTTCAGGCAGAGCATCTCATCACGTCTGGAAGCGATGGAAGGATACTGATCCACAAAACAGGCGCGCCATTACCGGTTTTGAAAGATACTCTAAAGCACCATAGTGCGGCAGTCACAGCGATAGCCATCAATAAGCAGGGGCGCAATCTTGCATCTGGATCAGTTGATCATTCTGTGAAGCTTTACGCTTATCCCGGTTAGTTTTTCACGCCCATGAATCACATCTTTTAGTTGCATGTACAAGAAGCTCGACATCTTTTTTTACTCTTCAGGGTTATAATCGCCACGGCCAAATCTCTGTTACTGCATATCGGGAAAGAGATATGATAAACAATGAGAAATTTGGCTTGGAGGTGTGTGCTTTTGCATTCATACATGGCTTTTGGAGTTGATATTGAATGAGTGGATGGTGACTAAGCTGGAAATGCTGCTTTGTGTTTACAGGCGGCCAGTTTCAGAGCACTGTGACGAGGTTCACCCTGCCGATTAGATCCCTTGCATTTAGTGCTACAGGAGGGATCCTCGCTGCAGCAGGCGATGACGATGGAATCAAGCTTATTAGCACCGTTGATAGTTCCATTATTCGTGTGCTCAAGGGTCATGATGCGCCAGTTGTGAGCCTTGCTTTCGATCCAAAGAACGAGTACCTTGCATCAGCAGGGAGTGATGGGACGCTGATCTTTTGGCTCTTGTCTTCTGGGAGGAAATTGCATAATCTTAAGCACATAGTACCGGCTATTGATATCAATTCAGCAAACAGGAACAGAATAGAGTGGCATCCAGATGGACATGTGCTTGCTGTTCCGGGATGTAAAAATGATATTCTGATGCTTGACAGAGATACTGCAGAAAAAATATACAGCCTTAAAGGTGGGCATTCTGCTGCAGTTGGTTTTCTCACATGGTCACCTAATGGGAAATACCTTGCAACTGCTGGGGAGGACAGGCAAGTGATGCTATGGGATGTCGAGAATCGGTTAGATCTGGATCGCTACAAGTTGGAGTCGCAAATTTGCAGTTTGTCATGGAAGCCCACAGGAAATGCACTGGCCATGATTGACATCGATGGAAAATTTGTAGTGTGGGAAGCTGCCATTCCTTCACACATGGCTTCACCTACAGTCTCGCCACCCACGGATCCTGCCATGGACAATGATGAACATCTAAAGTTCAGTGATGACGAGGAAATGTCAGATCCGGACAATGGAACGATTCCAACAGTTAGTGAAGATACTAAGTCGAAAGATAATCTTGGCACGGGGTTGAGTGATGAGGACAGTGACGAGGAAACATTCCGGAGACCAAAAAAACTACGCAAAAAGTCTCCTGAAGCTGTTCATTCTGAAGGAGGGCATGGTAAGATTTTGACAAAGTCTGCTTCAGAAAATGGCTTGCATGAGGATGAGAGCCAATGGCGGAAAGAGAAATCTAAAATCATTCAAAGTTCAATGCAGGCTCCCTGTCAGCCTGGATCAACACAGCCTGTTTCTGGAAAGCGATGGTTTCTTGCTTACAATTTGCTTGGGAGTATTACCAGCTGTGAAAATGATGGTTTATGTCATGTTGAGGTGTGCTCAACACATTCCCAGCTCAGTAATGAATGGATTGTTCGTTTTAGTATATATTATGCTATTGAAGTCGTTTTTGTTGGTGACGAAGATCTTGCAAATACTGTGAATGAAGGTTGAATTTCATGATATAAGTCGAGGAATGCGGGTGCCAGCCTTGACAGACTACTTTGGTTTCACAATGGCTGCTTTAAATGAAAAAGGACATATCTTAGCAAGCCCATGTGCTGGGAAAGACCAATTAAGTATGGTCATGTACCGTCCTTTTAATAGCTGGGCAAATAACAGTGAGGTGGGTTCTTCTTGATGACTTTTTTCAATCCATAGTTGTTATTTATCTGAGTATCTAGGCTCCATGTCCTCGGCTATCATTTAGGTCAGATATCAGATGTGATTGATGGAGCTATTATAAACTCATCAGATGAAGAGAGTAGCAATATTTAATGCCTGTCTTGCATTTTGTAGTGGTCAATGAGATTGCCACCTGATGAAGAAGCTAAGGCAGTCGCGATTGGTGATGGTTGGGTTGCAGCAGCCACAAGCCTTCATTATCTGCGCATTTTTTCTGAAGGAGGTCTACAGGTCTGTTTTGAACCCCAGGGTTGTCATGACAATTAGGAGAAGATGATTGGGTGAATAAACAGAAAATTTTAATATTAAGGTTCCATGACACTGAAGTTACAGAACTGGATCAAAAAGTGTCATATATCTGAATATAATTTTGCTGAGATAATTGTGGGAGTAACTCCAAAACCAGTTGGAATGTACTGTAAGTTCCGGAACGTACAGTCTAAATGCAAAAAACAATAATCTCAAGTGCAAAAAACGAAAGGCTAAAAGTCTGCTTACTGCGCGATCTGCGAGCCTTCATGATCCACATGAAGGTGTATCGCAATAAAGGTGGGAAGTATGTCTGATGTCACATCAGTGGTCTATTTTATAATCATGTGTGGAAATGATCTCA
Source organism: Diphasiastrum complanatum (assembly GCA_029204225.1). Lineage (NCBI taxonomy): Eukaryota > Viridiplantae > Streptophyta > Lycopodiopsida > Lycopodiales > Lycopodiaceae > Diphasiastrum > Diphasiastrum complanatum. The sequence continues at coordinate 22,178,412 of CM055102.1, forward strand.
TATTTGGAGCATGCAATGCCTGGATGTTTTCAGAATCATTGAATTACAAGTTTTGTAGTTTCTGTGTAGACAGATAGACAGAAATAAAGACAATCCACAGTAGGGTTAGGTACTAAATAAAGATGAGGTACAAGTTTGTGTACAACCTCCTTCTCCAAATCCGCTTTCAATCAATTGTTTACCTCCTCAACCATGGTGTTTTAAGCATTGAACATTCTTGCTAGAATAGAAAATATCTCAATGCATTTGAAAGATAGAGGCTTGTTACTCTACTTCCTGGAAATTAACTATGTGTTGCTTTCCTAGTCCTGTGTGACATGCAATGGTCATTGCGTTTTGTTATGAGAGCAACATGTGAAGTAATGTTGTTTTGGAGATCATAATTACAAGTTTGGACTGGTGTCTAGGCTGTCAAAAGCTTGTTCAAGTTGGCTAGACTCTTGAGAATAGTGTTCCTACAGAAGTAAAGGTCATTTTATTTGTAGCCAGGCAGGTTTGTCGTATTCATGACAAGTGTGACCTAACCCAGGAGTAGAAACAAAAGGTACCCCAACAAGGCTACCGTTTTCATGATAGTGAGCTCATAAGGATGCAGAGGACAGGGTTGGTGCTTGGGACGCCATTCCTCCTTTCGACAATGGCTCTTCATTTATTTTAGAAGCTCAGTAGTGATGGATAGTAGGTTGACTCTAGATCTTGCTTTCTATTATGTCATGACAGATACTAGGTTGGCTTCTTCAAAATAAAAGATGAAGTCTATTGATTCTAATTTAAATCAGTTTAAAAAACTTATTGGAATTTGCATTCAGAAATGTCTCTCCAGTCCCCACCATCACAAATGTTCATGCTCCTTCCATAAGTATGGATCAATTTGTTGCTTGTTTTCCAAATACTCTTGCTCCTATCACAACACTTTGTAGTTATTCCTCTTATGACTTAAACCCTCCCGAGTGAACTCAAAATCCAAATCACCTCTATATTTGAATCAGAATGTTGATAGGTCATGTCTTGGCAAAAGTATATAGTTTCCAGACATCATTGGGTGGTAGACTGTTCGGCATCGAAGAATTGTGTCATTATAGGTTATAAAAGGGATCAACTTTTTTTGATAGGTATCAAAGTCATCACAAGTCAGAGGTAATTATGATTTAAAATTTTAAGCCTAATTTTAACTACTAATATGTATTTGTTATTGAACATGGATGAATCCTAAATTATGACTGAAATTTGAAACTTGAATCTGTATTATGGATTTTGTATCACAAGTCAGAGGTAATTATGATTTAAAGTTAAGCCGAATTCTAACTACTAACATATATTTGTTATTGATCATGGATGAATCATGAATCATGATTGAAATATGGAACTTGAATCTGTATTATGGATTTTGTATCTTTATTTAGAATTATTAACAAATTCAAGTTTTAACTCAAGTCGACATCTCGATCCCCTAAAACCTCAAAAAACTACATTTTCCAAAAAGGTTTTACAAATTTTTTTTTCGAGAAAAAGTTAGTCAATTCGTACTTTGGAATTTAGTTGGAATCGATTTGGATTGTTCGACAGTGTTGATGGTTGGAGATTTCAATCTATTGCAGAAGTTTTTGCTATCGCTAACTGGTCCTGTCGTCTCAATGGCTGGCTATCAGCAACAGCTAGCAGTGGTTACTCATTCTTCAAATCCTCTCCATTCAGGAGATCAGGTAGTCATTTGATCTCTGATATGCTGATTGCATGATTGATATATGGCTGCCTTTGTTTTTGAAAAGAGTTACATATCATAATTTGTTCAGGCATCTGAGCTGTTGCACCGAATAAATTTCAACTGTAACACATCTGCAGCCTATTTAGAGAGCTTAATTTTTTTTGAGATGGTTGACTGTCTAAACCGTTGTTAGTGGATCCCAGGGAGGTAAAGATTACATATGGTTTTGGTGTTTCTAGGGTGCTATCCTAGCTCAACATTGATACATTAATTTTATGCACTTTTCTGAAGCTGTAGGTGATGGATTTTGCTATATTTGATGTGAACGAGCGAGCACGTAAGATAACTGGCCGACTTCCACTAAGCCCCGGTGCCCTCCTTTCCTGGCTTGGATTCAGCGAAGCTGGAATTCTCAGTTCCTACGATTCCAAGGTAAATACTGCCAGTCCTGCAATATTGTTAGGAATGGTTTGGTTCTTGTTAGAAGCTGTTGACGGGTGGTTGTTATCGTGTAGCTGCTCTTGACTGAAGTTTATGTTGCAGGGTGTCTTGCGGATGTACAGCACTGAGTACGATGGTTGTTGGGTACCTGTTTTTAGGTAATGTGTTCCTCAGTATTACAATGCCGTTTGAGGCTGGTTTCTGTGCTGTCATTTTGGTTATGTTTAAAATCTTCTATATTTCTGCTCAGAACAGAGACTAAAATTTTATTTGAAACACTAGCAGTGCTGGAAAAGAAAAGAAGGGCTCAAGTGAGAACTTTTGGATGGTGGGACTGAATAGCAAACAGGTGTTTTGTGTTATGTGCAAATCACCTGATACGCAACCTCAGGTTAAGATCGTTCTATTGTTCTCCCAACCAATGAGATTTCGCACATATCCACGGAATGGGTTTTGAGCTTTCATTGAAAATCATTTCTTCTGTGTAGGTTGCTCCAAAGCCCGTCCTAAGTGTCTTTACCATGAGCTTGCCTCTTGTACACTCAGACCTGGGTGCTGATGATTTGGAAAACGAGTTTCTCCGTGGAATTCTACTGCTATCAGAGGTCTGTCAAAGCGCTATGTTCATACTTAATTTAGCTTCAAAGTTCAATGGGGACTTTACTTTTTTCATTCACAATTTTATTTGACTATTCTAAGAAGAGCTCAGAGTAACAATCATATCATGGAAACCATAGGAACGAGCAAGAGCAGATGCCGCAGCTGCTAGAGGTGTACTAGACGATCAGGAGGATGAAAATATACTGAAAATAGAGACCGAGCTTGATCGTTATCTTCTGCGCTTGATTGCTGCGGCCTGCAAAGGTATAAAACTTAAAGAAGTTTCCAATCTTATGTCCAAGTTCTAACAAACTCACCACTTATTGGAGGACGTGAAATTTTCTAGTTAAGGTGATATGTTTTAACATTTTCCTCATGTTTAGAGAGTTTATCACAATTTGATCTAGTTTCTTATGACTATGCATGTTCTGTCAGGAGATAAATTGGTAAGAGCAATGGAGCTGGCAATGTTATTATCATTGAATAAGTCATTGGAAGGAGCTATTAAACTAGCAAATGCTGTGCGTCTTCCTGCCTTGGCTGAACGCTTGAGCCTTCTTCTTGAGGTCAGTGAAATGAGTGATTGTTTTGGAATACTCAGAATGAAAGTTTGTAGTTTGCTAAGTCCTGGACTCCTTTCTCATTGTAGTGGTAGTATATATGCACTTGACACTTATCATTATTTCAGGAGAGGATACGTGGCAGAAAGTCGGAAATGCAGCTTTCTTCACACTATCAGTTGGGCGATTATCATTCACCATCGCCCCACATTGCTGTTGCTGATGCAATGAGAAAAGAAGCTGAGACTAATCTGAGTCCTTCACTCTGCTCAAGAGTTACAGCTGCTAAGCCTCTTTCTTCACATTCTTTCGAGGACCATCCTGTCTCACATGCTCCAAAGAGTAAGGGCATATCGATTACCCCTCAGGAACTGCCAAAAACCTTGAAAGGCTCACAATCTATTGAGGACCTGCCTGTCTCAGATGCGCCAAAGAGTAAAGGAGTATCTGCTACCCCAAAAGAACTGCCAAAAAGCATGAAAGGTTCAAATATCTCCACTTCACAAACAGTTGTAAATGTTGTCAAAGATAAAGAAGATAATGTGAGAGAACCAGCAAGTGATCCACCTGTGGGGAAATTGACTCCACTGCATGGCAAACCAAAAAATCCCTTTGCCAGAAAGCCTTTGCAAAACCAAGATAATTCAAATAACTCTATCATGGATTCGCTTAAGAAAATGTGCAGTGAAGTGCCACTGAAAAAGGACAGCACTGACAATGTTCAAAAGCTGGTGAAGACTGCGAAGACGAATAGAAAGTAAGTCAGTTTAGGCTCCTCTACAGATCAAAGCATTAATAAGTTGTTTTTTGGGATTAAGATCCTGAGCTGTATATCCTTTTTTCCGAGTCCACATTGGGGCAAGACTGTGCAGCACCAAAAGAAAAATGTTCCTTGCCAATAACGACTTATCGTAAATAGTTTATAAAGATTAAGACTCAAATTCAGTCCAGTTTGCAGAGTACCTGACTGATTTGTTTGCTGCATCAAACAAGGCAAATTCAAAACCTGTTTCAGTGTCACAGGATGAATTTACCATTTATGCAAATTGTATTCTTGTATCCAATCCATCCATCCACTCACAAACACATCCATACTTGTTTGCACACATTTTCTACCACGATGGTACTGCCTCTTGACGCTCCTTATAACGTCTTTTGATGTTTGGTGTTGTTGGTAGGAACCAATCTTTAAATCCTTCCATTGGGAAGAATGTACATAATCTCATAGTAACTAGTACAGATACATGTGATTAGTTCATTATGATGCTGTCTATGGTGCAATTATCTGGGTAATCTGCTGTTCATATTGTCTGGTAAGATCTGTTGAAGCAAGTATTCTTCCACATTGATGAGACTGACATGGCAGAGGTGGCAGTATAACACATTAACATAGTGATGGGCTCTTCAAGTTGGCGAGGTTTTGATTTTTGTGCTTGGGATCAAATCCTTGTAACTTTGATTTGTATTTTTGGGGTGGCTTAAACCTTGCAAAAGCCAGGCACTTGCATTCAGATCCAGTTCGGCAGAATGAGTGAGTGCATGACAGATTCCAAACCTGCAGGCAGAGTAATGTGAGTACTTCATGGTTGTTTTATACTTGGGAAAGATAACATTCTCTGAACATTGAATCCTTGGAGTTACATATTTAAAAACAACTTTGAGTCGCTCAAACTTACTTGTAAGTGACACCTCATCTTTTGTTGGAAGTAAAGCTGATTTGCGAATGTTTGGCTAGATTTACTCACGATGTGGTGTAGTATAGAGAGGATCGTCCACTTTCTAAGTTTTTACAAGCTTCAAACGGAGTGCGGAAATAGAAAACAATGATGAAAGCACTAAGGCTTACTCAACTAGTGCTCGAAATAAAAATAAAACTAACTAAGATGACAAGATACAAAATCTTACTAAAGCTTACCCAACTAGCAAGGTGATTAAACTAAATATTAGATTAACACCCAAAGGGAATTAAAATGGAAGATTGCGGCTAACTAATAATTAATCAACAAATACATGTCACAATACAAACCAATGAGAAGGAGGCAAGAGGAGGCCTGAGCACTTTCCTTCAAGTTATGCACCTTTCCAAAGGGAACACAAATGGAATAGAGAGATAATCTCAAAAATAAAAAAATTTAATAACTTAATCTCAAAAGTGTTATTTACAAGGCAAATATCTCTCTTTTTATGGCAAGAAGGGTTTTCCATAAGTATCCACTAAGTTATGGGACAATCTATTTCTAGCCTTTCTAAAACTTCTTATTTAGGATTTAGAATTTCAAATTTTTTTAACTAAGTAAAACTTAAGACAAAATATTTTTAATCTTAAATTTTCTAAGTGTAAGTTCTAAATCTAAGTTTAAGCTATTTTATTATTTTTTTAAGCTTCTACTCATGGGCTTACAAACACATGCCATGGCAGAAGTTTATTAACAGACACTCGTACGTGGACTTACAAAATACATGTCACGGAGTTTTATTTTTCTCTTTTTTTATTTTTTTCTGTGTTAGCACAGATACTAACATTATCTTCTTCTTTATTGGATAGGTGCTTTCACACCATTCGAAGCCTTTTCTTCTTGGATCTTTTGTGCTTTTTGGAGGCGAGACTGTTGTTGTCGGGAGTGGTAGATTGTGGGTCGATGTCCTCCATCATTTGCCACCGTAGTTTGTTCAAGAAGGGCATTGGTTTGTAATAATGGAGCATATCCTGTAAAAAGTTGTGGGTTTTCCATAGCTCCACCATATCAACGTGTCTGGCTGAAGTGAGTGCAGCGCGATAATAAAGCCTTGCTACGCTGATGTGGTCATCTTGCATTCGCAGTGGTTTATTGATATCAAGGGCTATTGGGAGTAGTCCTCGATCCCAAAAATCCTTGAGTTCTGCCAGAAATGCTACCAGGCCGCAATTGTCCTCAAAATATTTGACGTTACGATCAAGGTTGCCATGGTGCTTCTGGTAGAATACACGTCAGTTGGTGATCATGTCTTTGGCTAAGTTGCCGGTATCGACACCTGTGAGCTTGGGCCAAAATATCCTATTCTTGACCTTGATGGCAGGAAACGGTCCTCGCCTCGCTATTGGATAGTAATAAAGATTTGTGCGCATATAGGAGGGTGTTTCGATATATTATGCCATCGAGGTCTTGCTTTGTAGGAAGAGCTAATGGCGCCAGAGAGGTTGTGTATCCAGGAGTTTGATTACTTTTTTATGTGTTTGACACTGGTCCAAATCTGGCAATATGTAGCCGTCTTGTTCCTTTGTCGTTGGATATTTCTTTGCAAACTCTTGAGAGACGCGCAACTCCTTGCTTGGTTCTATGAGCGTAATTCAGTGCCGGATGGTTGGTGTTTCAGAGACAATCTCATGCTGAATTTGGGGATCAGATTCAGGAGAGGGGAGAGAAAAGATTAGCTTCAGCAATTCTTTGTGATTTAGGAGAAAATTGGCGTTGAATAAATGGGGGGTTAGTGGTTTCGATAGGGTTAGAAGCGGTGGAAGGAAAAAGATAATGTTGGGAGCTTGTACCACCAGAGCCTGATGGATTGGTTGGTGCTTGAGCTCCTTGCCCCAGGGGTTGGCCTTGAAAGGAGGAGCCTTGAGTAGCAGGACGAGGCCTCCACCATTCGGTCCATCAAAGTGGTGCTCAGAATCATGGAACTGGGCGTGCTCTGCATGAACAGATGACGTTGATTGGGCAGCTGCCTCTAACCATTCTTCTAGGGTGGCAATGTGCTAGTTCAGGGCCTCGACGGAAGCAAGGTATGATTGTTGTAATTTTGTGTGCTGCTCCGTCGTGGCTATCAACTTTTGGGCCAGCATTTGATAAGCCACCACTAGAATGGGAGTTCCCTCAGGAATAGCTGGTGGTGCGAAGTCGTTGAAGTCCACCAATTCCAACTGTTCTTTCATAGCGGAACGTGCGGCTTGTGCATCTGCTACAGCCTCATCCCTTTCTACTTTGATGTTATCGATGATATTCTGCATGTTAGATACCTTCAGTTGGAGTTGGTTCTGGAGGTGGATAAGCATCTGCTGTTGTTGTTGATTCTAAGTGGTGAGATTTTGGATCTGCAGCTGTTGTTGCTTGTTTTCCATTTCCAGCCTTGCTTTTTCTTTCTGAAGGTCCGCCATAGCACCATCATCAAATTTTCGCATGGTATATTGTCCTCCTAGGGTGCCGAATTGATTATATTGGAGCAAACACAACTATACCGCTTTTTGGACTGCAAGGGGTAACTGCTCCCAAGGGCCAATGTCAGAGAGTGTGCGTGTATAGTTAGGATATGGCATTGTGTTAAAGGGTAGAAAATCATGAACATGGGTAGATGGAGATGAATGAAAGACAAGTGGAGGTGATTGAGGGATGATAGGTAAAAGAGGTGAGGATATACTGCATGGCGGAGATCTGTGGAATGGGTTAGTGGTGATGGTGGTTGCTGAAATTTCTATTAGTAATTGTAAGGCAAAATCATCTACATTGACTGTAGAGTCAAGTAGGGTGGATATTTGTATAGGTGAGGGCTTTTGTGGAAGCGTGGAATCGAAGCCCGTGTTGAGAGTGAGTGACGATGTGGAGGTAGTAGTAAATGGTGGAGGTGGTGGTGGAAGTGTGAGAGCAACCACAGTTTTTACAAGCTGGAGGAAAATGGAGTTTATCTGGACAATGAATACTAGGGCATTGGGATCCACTGCTTGAGCATTAGAATCATATGTATAATAAACAACCGTTTCAGTAGAGTATTGCGGTTGAGTATTGTCTTCCACATAGTAGGTTGCCGGATCGATGGTATTCGGATCAAGATAATGGACAGCTTGTTGTGGGGTAGGTTGAATAATGACAAACTGTTGATGTGGTGGTTGGTACTGATTTGGTGCAGTTGATTGTGGTTGGTAGACCTTTGGTCGTGGCACAGGTTGTTGTGGAGGATAGGGGCGTTATGCTCAATAGATGGTGTGTCTGGTTGCTGCTGGAAAATGGTTTCATAGTTGAGGGCATTCATTAGCCATATGATGTTGTGAGCAGATTGGACACCCGACATTTTCTCTTGTTGGAAAGGATTTCTCAACAATATGTTTCATGGCAGTTTGGAAATCGGCAGTGAGCTTATCCATATGAGATTGTTGAGCTTTTTGCTAGGTTTCCATTTGATGCAGAACTTTAGAAGATTGGGCAACATTGTCAGACTTCGGGTGATTAGGACGGTCTGGATTCTTAGATTTCTTTTCATGATGGTCAAAGTCATCGTCGGAACCTTTGTCTTCCTCACGGATAGCATCAGTCATCAAATCTTTAAGTTGATCATAAAGGTCAACTGGTTTGAGTTCGCGGCGCATGTTTTTAGGCAATCCAACCAAGAACAGTTTTATGGCCATACGTTCGTTGATATTTTTATCAACACATTCTACTTTGAGACGTTTAAAGTGCTCAATGTAGTTTCGAACAGACTCTTCGTGACACATCTTGATATGGGTAATTTGGATGAATGGGCTTTGAGTCAGTTTGGATGGTTTGAAACGCTCGATGAGAGCATCCTTGAGGGTGGTCCAAGAAGCAAGATCACGAGCTTCGAGATTAAGATACCACTCCTTGGTTGTTTCATAGAGTACCATGGAGAATAAGCGAAGCTTTTCAGTTTCTAAGACATCTCCATAAAAACGGCACGCATTATCAAAGTCTTGGAGAAATCGGACTGGGTCAGATTCTCCATCATACTTTGGTGCATCGATACGTGAAATTCTGCATTCAGGTCGGGGAGGAGCCACATTAGAAGATTCAACATAGTCACGAGACATGATGTAGAGTGTGGAGGAGAGTAACAATACAGAAGATCAGGTCAATACTGTATTTGGCAAAAAAAAAGAGCAGTCTGCTTGTATAATGGAGAGTGTAGGACAAAAATCTGGTCTTTCTGGTTGTAATAGAATTTGCAGACAGGTTGAGAAATCATGGAGAGGCAGATAAATCGAACTGTAGGACTCACAAATTCTGACAGGGAGTGCTGTTTGTCAGAATATTGATTTTTTTATATTTTTGAAAAAAGATTTGTACTGTTAAAATTTGCGGTGTGGACAGAGAATTTGTGCTCACTGAGGACGATTTCTTAGGCTAGATAACGATTTATGATACAGAGGTTTTACTAACAGATAGAGAATATGGAAAAAAATATGACTTTATGAAAGAAAACATAAAAATCTTTGAGATAGAATTCGTGGAGCTGCTGGAGGATTGATCTTGATTAGATCTAGCCTTAGTGAAACCAGCATATTCTAGGACAAAGATTTGGGTGAGAAATAAGGGATTTTGACAATATATCAGGCTATTTTCCACATAATCTGACAGTGGTCAGAATTCGTGGAGGTGATAAAATGAAAGATCAGGGTCTATTAGGGCTATAGAAAGATTGGCGAATTCTGATATACCTGTTTGGTTTGGAAAAATGTCACTTGGGTCACTTCTTTTCAAAGAAAATGCCCAAATTGACTCTTTTGTTGCTTCTCTCCGGCTTGATAAGTTGCTCCACAACTCGTGTAGGACTTGGAGAGAAGACTCGTGCTGTGGTTGGAAGGTAGAAGACAGACAAACAAGCAAACACACAACACGGAGGCGAAAAAACAAAAGAAAAAGAAGCTACTTAAAAAATGCTTAAAAAACGGCAACGACGCCAATGTTGGAAGTAAATCTGATTTGCGAATGTTCGGCTAGATCTACTCACGATGTGGTGTAGTCTAAAGAGGATCGTCCACTTTATAAGTTTTTACCAAGCTTCAAAAGGAGTGCGGAAATAGAAAACAATGATGAAAGCACTAAGGCTTACCCAACTAGTGCTTGCAATAGAAATGAAACTAACTAAGATGACAAAATACAAAATCTTACTAAGGCTTACCCAACTAGCAAGGTGATTAAACTAAATCCTAGATTAACACCCAAAGGGAATTAGAATGTAAGCTTCTACTCATGGGCTTACAAACGCATGCTATGGCAGAAGTTTATTAACAGACACTCGTACGTGGACTTGCAAAACACATGCCATGAAGTTTTATTTCTCTCTTTTTTTAATTTTTTTCTGTGTTAGCCACATATGCTAACATCTTTTAACTATGAAAGTACTGTACTTTAGGACCATAAATGGATCTACAAAAGATCCACAAGAGTGATTGGATGCTCGCTTAACAATCTATCAAAAAACTAGACACAAAAAAGTTGATCTAGATTGGCAATTTGACAAACAACGAGCATTAACAATCAAAAGGATTGATCAACATTGAAATCCAAGCTCACACGTGTGTAATACAGGCTGTAGTACGGCCTTCAACCTGAGAAAGAAGCAAAAATTGATTTGGTTTCATTTGGATCACAAAAATTCAATGTACATAGTGAACTAGCTTGAGATTGCCAATGAGCTCCAAAAATATTCTATCTTCTCACTATGAGAGCTTGGAATACATAGCAAATTCGACTTCCTTCTTGAAGTTAGGTGGATTTCCAGCATGTAATAAGGAAGTTAACTCACTCTTCTTGCCCTAAAATGAAACCCTAGCCTAGATCCTAGAGTTATGCTTGGTAGGTAGCTAGTTGGTCAAATTTTCACCTTAAACTTAGGCGTAGGTCCTATAAATTAAAGATGACCACCAAATAGAAATGACCAACTCTCTTGACTTGACCTAACCTACATTAGGAGTGGGTTGCCACATGGAATCTTGGCCTTCCATTTGTGGAACCCAATTATACACAATATTTATAAAGTTCTACATGGCACTCCTCCTCAAATCTAGCCTTGGAAACAATAATGTATCTATATACAATTCTAAGACCTGATCTTAACATCAGAAATGAATCATATTCAGGTTTAGAACATGACTAATGAGCCCCTAAAGATGATGACATGATCTATCACCATATTCAAGATAGAGCTTCTTTGATCTTGATCTCCTCCAAGATGAATTGAAGAGTCTTGATTCTTCCTTGCACCTTTGCACTTGATTTCTTTCATGTTGAGTTAAGATGCATGAATTTGAAATTTGCTCCTCCTTGATCTTGATGCTTCTCTTTGAAGGAAATCTGATGTCTCCATGTCTTGTGAAAATCACATTGATCAAGATCACAAAACATGTACTTGCTACTATCACCAAGATTTATCATGCTAAAATGACTAGTCCACAAACCTTCAAAAGTAAGCATGATTTTCCTAATCTTGTAATCATAAGTGGTCTTGAACTTCATGAGGCTACATACTTGCTTATGGATATAAGTGTCCTTCAAGGATGTTTCACTTATTCTTATAAGAAGCTTACAATTTGCGTCTACAAAAGAAAAAACACATTTCCCAAAACAATGAGTGATTAACTCATTCTTGCTCTTCCAAAATCCTAGAGCACTCATTTGATCAAACAATCAATTTACTCTTAATTGGTTCATAACAATTTTTGGATCACTAAGACATAAAAACTTGTTCTCAAATGAGTCATTACACATCCTATCTTCAACTTCCTTCATGATGAAGCCCTCAAGTTTCCTCATGTAGTTCTCATAGCATACCTCGGTTTGCCTCATGTAGATCTCATAACAAAATGGTTCATCAAGCATTGAAGTAAGAAAAGTGCTGAAAGTGAATGGTTGAGAATCTTCCCCTTGATTACCTTTTCCAAGATAAGTGAGCCTTGAAGGCTCGGCCCTTGCCTTTGTGGATCTTCTTAGATCACTTGATCTTTGAGGTGGATCCTCAAGATCTCCATCACTTTGTTGCTCCTCCTCAATCCTCACAAGATTATTGACACCAAGGTTGTTGATTTCACTCACACAAGATACTAGATGTATCCAAGCTTCTCTTGTATAAACATCTAAGAATGTTTCATGCATCTTATCATCACTACTTGGTACATGAGAAAAAGAGTGTACACTTGAATGAATGATTTCCTCTTCTGCCATAGCAATTTTAGCATCCAACTTAAACAAACTACCTTGTTTAACACAATTTGCTATGCAAATATCATTCTTCATGATGAAACAAACTCCATGCTTGAAGTGAACATCTAAACCATCATCCATTAGTTGTCCAACACTAAGCAAGCTCTTGGTAATTGATGGTACAAAAAGGACATTGTCTAGATACATCCTTTTGCTAGATTCTAGACTTAATGAGATGGTACCAATACTATCTATCTTACGTTCTTGATCATTTGCTAAAGAAACAAATTTATTAGCACCATTGAAAGAGCGTAAGGTTGAGAATGTGTCCTTTTGGAAAGTCATGTGGGAGCTAGCCCCACCATCAATCCACCAAGTGTTCTTTGAGTTGCTTTTGCTTGTTGGAGTGGATGAAGATGCCATCAAAGATGAGATCTCCCCATCTCCATCCTCTTCATATGCAAGGTTTGTCCTCCTCCTCTTTTGCTCTTAGCCTCTTGTAGCATTCGGATGCATAATGCCCATTCTTTTCACAAAAGAAGCATTTTTGCTTTGACTTGTCCTTTGAGCTTGATGTATCATCCTCTTCTTTGGCCTCCTTGGGATGCTTCTTCTTTCCATTGGTCTTCTTTTTGCCCTTGAATGAGAAATTGGATTTCTCATCTCCATCCTGCAAAGACAATGAACTCATTCTTGCCTTGGTGTGGAGCATCCTACACTCTTCAGCCACTAATACACTATGAAGTTTTTCTATAGTTGGCAAAGTGTCTTAGATGGCAAAACTTTGGACCAAATTTGCAAATCCATCTCCTAGACCATTAAGAACAATTTCTACAAGCTCTCCATCATGAATCTTCTCTCCAATGGAAGCCAACTCCCTATTTAGAGACTTGATTCTGAGTACATAATCCTGTGCACTCTCCTCACTTCTCCTCATGCTTTGCAAAATCTGATTTCTAAGCATGAGTACTCTTGAAGTGTTACTAGATTCATAGATCAATTTTAAAGACTCCCAAGTCTCTTTAGCACTAGTACATGCTGATACTTCTCTCAACAAATCATTGCTCACATTCATCTTCACACAATGAAGTGCAAGCCTAGATCTCTTCTTGTATCTAGTTAACTCATGTGCACCTAGAGGTTCATCTTCATCTTCAATCAAGAACTCATAAAGGTCTTGGAGCACCAAAAGTGACTCCATCCTAACCTTCCAAATAGCATAATTTGTAGAATTCAATCTCTCACTAGCTTCTAGAAGGTATGCTCCAACAGATCCCATCTTACTAGTGACTTCTACAAACAAGAAATAAATTTGATTGACTTGAAACTCACAAAGGTCTCACACTTGCAGTGTTTCACTCAAATTTGAATTCTAATCCAACAAATGGACTTATAATCACAATTCTATCACTCCCTCACAAAGCTGGAATGAAGATAAGATGAAGTGAAAACTACTTTCAAACAATCTTGCCAAGAAATGGATTTGATTGCCTCTAGAAACTCACTAAGGTCTCTCTCTTGTAGTGTTTCACTCAAATTAGATTTCTAATCCAACAAATGGACTTATAATCTCAGTTCTAGCACTCCCTCACAAAGTTGGAATGAAGATAAGATGATGTGAAATCTACTTACAATCAAATCTTGTCAATTTTGGCTATTTTTGGACAATAACATGACTAAATCTCCCTCACACTTTTTGATGTACTTTCAAGACCTGTAAAACAAGTTTAGAGGACCTGATTTCAGCCTAGATTAATTAGATCTCATGACCCTATGTCAAATCTAATCAATGGCGCTCAATCTTGGTAGCTTATCCTAAGATTTCCACCAAAAATTACACCAAAAGCTCACAAATTGAATTTCTTTGGATCAAATGAATACCATGCATTCAATGCAGGTTCAGAGGTGCCCACACATGTGGATAGTATGGATTTGGAACCCTACTAAGTTTGGGATCAAATCTTCTCACCAAAATCAAGATTCTAGCTTGCCCTCTCAATACTAGTTTTTAGCACCAAAACTTGCTAAACATGGATTTGCATTAGATCAATGGCTTATGGTCTTGTACTTGGCTCTGATACCATGTGAAAGTACTATACTTTAGGACCATAAATGGATCTACAAAATATCCACAAGAGTGATTGAATGCTTGCTTAACAATCTATCAAAAAACTATACACAAAAAAGTTGATCTAGATTGGCAATTTGACAAAAAAACAACAACCATTAACAATCAAAAGCATTGATCAACATTGAAATCCAAGCTCACAGTTGTGTAATACAGGCTGTAGTACGGCCTTCAACCTGAGAAACAAGTAGAAATTGATTTGGTTTCATTTGGATCACAAAAACTCAATGTACATAGTGAACTAGCTTGAGATTGCCAATGAGCTCCAAACATATTCCATCTTCTCACTATGAGAGCTTGGAATACATAGCAAATTCGAATTCCTTCTGGAAGTTAGTTGTATTTCCAGCATGTAATAAGGAAGTTAACTCACTCCTCTTGCCCTAAAATGAAACCCTAGCCTAGATCCTAGAGTTATGCTTGGTAGGTAGCTAGTTGGTCAAATTTTCACCTTAAACTTAGGTGTAGGTTCTATAAAGTAGGGATGACCACCAAATAGACATGACCAACTCTCTTGACTTAACCTACATTAGGAGTGGGTTGCCACGTGGCAACTTGGCTTTCTATGTGAGGAACCCAATTATACACAATATTTACAAAGTTCTACATGGCTAGATTTGCCAAAATAGGCTATTTTTTCACATTAACAGATAGTCACAATAGTTTATCACTATTGTGACAAAGCTTTAAAAGCAAAAAATGCATTCTAGAAAGATAAGAAAAAAAAAACTCATTTTAATGCCCAAATTCATCAGATAAAGTAATAGTCACAATAGCTTAAGGCAAAGATAGAGTGATCAAAATATCATGAGAAGATTTGTCTTAAGGAGAGGACATTGAAATCGTTAA
The DNA here is from genome assembly GCA_029204225.1 of Diphasiastrum complanatum. Lineage (NCBI taxonomy): Eukaryota > Viridiplantae > Streptophyta > Lycopodiopsida > Lycopodiales > Lycopodiaceae > Diphasiastrum > Diphasiastrum complanatum. Next base: position 22,193,601 of record CM055102.1, read on the forward strand.
AAATATTTAAAAAAAAACAAAGATTGCATTCTAAATTTTTTAAGAAACAAGTACGTTGTGATATTATGCCACAAAGGCCTTGCCATGGTGAGGAAAATTGTCGGATTGAAAAATATAAATTATTCAATAAAACTATCTTTATTTTTTTTGAGATTTTCTAAATAAAGAAGCAAGGTATGGTAAATAATTATGATGATTCAGTTATTTGTTAGCTTTTTAAGTTGCAAGCTTGACCTTTGTTGGGGCTTGGCGGGATATCAACACATCATGTACATAGATCAGATTGATATATAGTAGGGATAAGAGGGAATTGGCACCCTGAGTGTAAGTCACACCCAGTGATCACATTGTTATTTGATCAAAATGGATAGCTGTAAAGGGACTTTAGGTTATTTATGCGAGTAAATAGTTTAGCGGCCTAAAAGTCAAGTTAGTGATTGGAGGGTCCTTTCCCACCTAGATTCAAATTCAAATAATAAAAGAGATAGAAATTGGCCAATAGCCACTACTGCCAAGTGCCCAAAATCCACTATAAATAGTGGTCCATAGTATTTCATTTTCATGATCAATCAAGGAAGGTAGAACCTCTACCATTTTGAAAATTGGTTGTCCTTGCTTTTCCTCTTCCTCCATCTCTCATATGTTTTTGCTATTTTCATATTTGTTGGATTTGATTATTGTTTCTATCTTTGAGAGAGAGAGAGAGAGTTACACAGTTTCACATAGTTCCTCTTGACAAAGTAAGACTAAACACTTTGAAGCCTTTATTCATATTCCAAGACAGTAAAGTAAACCTAAAAAGTAAAATACAATACTAAAAAGCACCATAAAGCATAACCACTTTCAAAAATTTCAGTTGATACTTGCCACCATTCCACAACACAAAACTACATGAGTTAGTACAGTGGGGAAGACAGGTGTCATAGCTGAGCGTCAGTTGTTATCCATGTCCAAAAGAAGCTATACCACTTAACATCATAAATAGCATTGGTTCTGAGGTTAAGCATTTAGTAAGAACGCTCTTTGCTTGTGGCAAAATTTGTAGGAATTCTCCCAAGGATAAGTTCATTCTGCTTTTCAAAAGACTTGTGAGCAATTCTGTCTGAGGAACCTCAGGCTCCGCCATTTGGAAAGATACTTCTCGATGATGCAAACAACCATTTAGATCTGTTCTTGGTGGCGAGCCACTGGTGGTACTGGGATTTATGTGGTCAGGGGTACTTCAAGTTATGCTTTGGCTTGTGCAGCTTTCTCTGCATGGGCTTCCTATATTTAATGGCAAATTCTTTCATATTGTCGTCCTTCTTCCTTAACATTAGGATATGGTGTGAGAGATTTCAACTAATTTAGTCTAGTTTAGTCATATTTTGGTAAATTGTCAATAAGAGGCCAAATTTTAGACTTAGAGATAAACTTTTTGAAGTTATATTAGTTTAAAATACATTCAATAAACACTTTTGAAAGTGTGGGAAAGTTGGTAGTCAAGTTTGAGAGAGATTCAAATTTGAATTTTGGGTACATTGAATCTAGACCCAAAAATAGTAGGATTTACATTTTGGAGGAAAAGCCAAGTGGCCAAGTAAGGTTTGGAAACTCTATAAAAGGATGTAACTCGTGGAGAGACACATCTTCTCTCTCTCTCTCTCTCTCTCTCTCTCTCTCTCTCTCTCTCTCTCTCTCTCTCTCTCTCTCTCTCTCTCTCTCTCTCTCTCTCTCTCTCTCTCTCTCTCTCTCTCTCTCTCTCATTTCATCATTATACATGGTTCTCTTTGGGTTCTACTACTCATTGGTGCACTATCTTGGTGTTATCTTGCAATCTTGTGTGTAGAATGCTCAATTATTGCTATTTTCGGTTCCACACGTGTGAAATACAGTAGGGTATCGTAATTGTACGGACAACAAATATATTTTATGTTCTGGTTCATGTTTGATCAATATATCTTAGAGTTTGCATCTCATTTTGTATGTAGATGCTGATTTTTCTACATTGGCAGGATTGTTGGTTTGCTCCTTATTGTAACCAAATATTTGGGACATGGATTGGATCTTGAATGATCTAAAATCCTTCACATGGTATCAGAGCTATTGTGTTTCAGGTTTAGCAAGGATTTGGAGGAGTTACCAATGCTAGAGCATGCTAGATTTATCTCTACTCAAAAATCAGCATTTTTGCATGTGTAGAATTGATCTTTTTTAGGTCAAAAGTCAATATAGGATTATATACGTGATCAATTCCGACTTCACACTTGGTTTACTGGATTTAGATGATTTTTGGTGCATTAGGAAGGTCTCATTGGAGTCTACAAGAAGATATATCAAGTTTCTAGAAATTGCATGTAGAATTTGAGATATTTAATTTTTTGTGATTTTGTCAAAATCTTAATTTTGATTGGATCTCTAGTTTGTGAGGTTAATGAACTTCATTTGTGTGTGTTTCAATCTTAGGAAGTGGCAAGAATCATTAAATTGAGGATAGATCATAGGTTGATCAAGATCTCAATATTCTATGTGTTGATTTTCTAGTTAGAAGTGCTAGAAGAGATTTGAGAGGTTTCATATCTTTGTGATTTCTTCTTGATTTCATTTGAGTGCTTTGTGCATTGGAACAGGTTGAAAGAAGAAGATCAGGTCACTTCAACATGGCTACAAGTGGAGGCTTTATGTTGGAGAGCAATGATAGGCTTACCTCAATCAACTATTCTACTTGGAAGGTGAGGATGGAGTCCTTATTGGAGATGAGTGAGTTGATGGAGATTGTTGCAGGTGTGGAGGAGAGACCTCAAGCACCTCAATATCAAGTGAGGTATGACAAGAGAGCAAAAAAAGCTCTACACATGATTAAGATGAATGTTACCAATGAACTTCTCAAGGAAGTTGGTAAGTGCACATCATCTTTAGAGGCTTGGAAAGCTTTGAAGAAGCTTTATAAATCCAAGTCTACATCAAGAGTGCTTACTCTTAGGAGACAAATCTTTCAAAGTTTGCAAAATAAGGAAGAGAGTACTTATGCTTTTGTTTTGAGGGTTAAGGCATTCAATGATGAGTTAGCATGTATTGATGAAAGCATTAAGAAGGTAGAACCTGTTCAAGTTATACTTAATGGCTTGTTGGATGATCATGATAATCTTGTTCAAAGTTTTGCTATTCAAAAGACTTTGCCAAGTATTGTAGATTTGCAAGAGATCTTGGTGAATGAGGAGTATAGGCTTCAATAAAGAGGAGGTGGATCTACAAAAACATCTCATTATGAAGACGAGGCTATGTTCATCAAAGGCAAGTTCAAGGGCAAAGGCAAAGGCAAGTGGTGTAAAGGGCAAGATCAAGGTAAGACTTGTTCTTTTGGCAAAAAGAAAGATAAGTCTATTGTGGAATCAAAGGGCATTTTGCAAATGAATGTTTGAAGAAGCAAAGAGATGAAGGTAGCAAGCAAATCAACTTTACTACTAATGATGAGGATCTAGGTGGTGGTGATTTTCTTTTGATGTGTTCTTCAAGTCCAATATCAAGTGAAGGTGACAAAGATTCATGGTGGATTGATAGTGGAGATAGTTCACACATGACTAGTCACAAGGAGTTATTTACTTATTTGGTCACTTATGATGGAGCCAAGAAAGCAATTCACATGGCCAAGGTTGGTGAGTGTGTGATGGAAGGTATTGGTCCAATTCCTATTTGTCTCTCTACTAATAGGAAAGCAAGACTTGATGGTGTTCTTTAGATTCTTTCAATTTCAAAGAATTTGCTAAGTGTTGGTCAAATGATAGAGAAAGGATACATGGTAAATTTTGGTGGTGATGGTTGCTTCATCACAAAGGAAGAAATCTTGGTTGCTAGGGGCAATAGACAAGGTAGACTTTTCAAGCTTGATGCTTTTGTTATGGCTAACAAAAAGGATGGAATGGAAAAGGAGATTGGTCTCAGCTTTCCAAAGTTACCTTTTATCATCAATAAGATTGGTGGATCTTATGCAAAGTCTAAAAAGCTTTCTTATGCTAGATCTAGGTTGAGATCTAATATGCTTCTTGGAGATGTTCATCTTTGTGCTAACTTGGCTAGTCTTGAGGATAATAATGGTGTTTCAATGGTTCTTCATGGCAAGTGCAAGCATGCAAAAGGTAAGGAAAGAGCTAAGTTCATCAATGGTGGTGAAGGTTCTTCCTTGGAAAAGATTGTTGTTAATGATTTCTTTGATCATATGAAAAAAGATTTTGCTAGGTGCATGCATGAAGGAGATATTTCTTCTACATTCTTTTGTGATGATCCAAGAAAGTAATTTTTGCAGCGAATGGAGTCACATGTCTTCATAAAAAGAGTAGATCAAATGGTTCTATCAAGAGACTTTGTGAGGAAGATAGTCGCAAGTCAAGAAGAAGAGAAATATGTGAAGAGTTTAAAGTAGGATGTACTTTGAATGATGTCATTGTGAATGATAGTGAGGAAGAATTAGTATCATATGAGTCATTACCTAAAACATTGAGTAGAAGTTCTTGTTTGAAAAAAGAAAGTACTTCAATCATCCTTATGTTGAAGGTACTAATCATTTTTTTCATGGCTTCTAATGTTTTTGAGGTTTCTACTTCTTATGATGCACTCATTAAGAGGGAGTCTTATGGAAGAAAGAGCAATGGAAGATTGGTTCTTGGGAAGATCCAAGGCATGGATCTCACATCTCTTCATCAACTCAAAGGATTCTTTGATTGTGAATTGATCACTCATGATTGAGATGGCAAAAGGTTGGTTGGAGAAGACTACATGGAGCAAATCGAGAGGCAATTTCTTCAAGGCAAGGAAGATTTTTTTGGTGAGCTTATTGAGGTTTGTTATGGACTCAAGAAGGCTGGATTTATTAGGTTTGATACTCATCTTCACCTACTCTATTTCATGTTGGATGGAAAGTTTGAAATCTATCTTCTGATTTATGATGGTGACATTGATGACATTGTTTTCACCAACCTTTGTGGAAATTCGAGATTAAGCATTGATGAGATCTTGTTGGATATAGATCATATGTTTGAGAGGGAGTATTTCCAGAGGTTCAGGTTTGAAGATATTCATATCTTTGATATCTTTGATGATCAAGAGAAAGGTAAGCAAGTGGAAGCGACTCACTTTGCTTTACTCAAATATTTTGGAGAATTTTCTTATGTAGATGATGCTATGCAAGTGGATATTGGTTCTCATGGTTTTCATACTGGAAAAGCAAGTAATGAATCTGGAAAACAAAGTTTGTTCAATGACTTTGATGGTCAAGAGGAAGATCAAGAGGTTGGTCTCAAAGGGCTTCAACAACACAAAAGGAAAGGTGGCAATTTGGAGCTAGTCAAGAGCATCAAAGGAAGGTTTTTTTGGCAAAGATGTTATGGATATGTTTTTGCAGCTTATTGAAGACTCAAGTAAGGTCAAAGGAGCAGCAAAGAAGTGTTGTTCAAGTTTACTTGTTCTATTTCATGTTTGAGCTATTTCATATGGATGTGTGCAAATTGTCAAAATATGGACAAACTAGCTACATTGTCTTGCAATATCTTATTGTTGGAGTTGTACTAGCATTTTTGGCTGGTTTTGCTGATGGAAATGAAGCTATTGGAGGCTCATTATATCACTCATCCATGATCAAGTTCTCAAGTGTTGAGTTACTTGATGCCAATGTTTGAAGATTGTCAATTTTTGGTGAATTCATGGTCATTTTCTTGTGTCAAGTAGATCTTGAAGATGGACTAGTGCAACCTACTTGGTTTATGAAGTCATGTGGTGCTGGATTTGCATTATTTATGTACTCACCTACTCATGGATTTCCAAGGTTTGATGGTTTCTTGTGGCAAGATGGAGATGGAGGCCTTTTCATGGAGTTTTATGGTGGAGACATATCAAGAAAGGACAAAGTTTGAGGAGACAAGCAAGCAAATGGTCATCACTCACATTTATTGTTTGGTTGCTGTAATTTTCCAGAGAGTTCAAAGTTTTAAGCATGGAGGAATCATTTCATTCACATTCTATTTTGTTCTTCATGTTATAGTTATATCTTGATGTGTAAAATTGATGTAAGAAATATTGAAGCATCCAATTTGGACACTATTCTCTATATCAATTATGAAAGATACTTTAGAACCTTAGAAAGGAGATCTATACTTAGGATGGATATCATTCTAAAGTTGGATCAAAGTTCTATTGTCAAAACTATGCCAAAACTAGTTGAAGAGGGAGTGTGAGAGATTTCAACTAGTTTAGTCTAGTTTAGTCATATTTTGGTAAATTGTCAATAAGAGGCCAAAACTCATTTTAGACTTAGAGATAAACTTTTTGAAGTTATATTAGTTTAAAATACATTCAATAAACACTTTTTGAAAGTGTGAGAAAGTTGGTAGTCGAGTTTGAGAGAGATTCAAATTTGAATTTTGGGTACATTGAATCTAGATCCAAAAATAGTAGGGTTTACATTTTAGAGGGAAAGCCAAGTGGCCAAATAGGGTTTGGAAACTCTATAAAAGGATGTAACTCGTGGAGAGACACATATTCTCTCTTCTCTCTCTCATTTCATCATTATACATGGTTCTCTTTGGGTTTTGCTACTCATTGGTGCACTATCTTGGTGTTATCTTGCAATCTTGTGTGTAGAATGTTCATTTATTGCTATTTTCGGTTCCACACATGTGAAATACAGTAGGGTACTGTAATTGTACGGACAACAAACATATTTTATGTTTTGGTTCATGTTTGATCAATATCTCTTAGAGTTTGCATCTCATTTTGTATGTAGATGCTGATTTTTCTACACTGGCAAGATTGTTGGTTTGCTCCTTATTGTAACCAAAGTTGGATCTTGAATGATTTGAAATTCTTCACAGTCCTGCCGTTGATGGTTGATCTCCAGCCATTGATAAAGATGGTGGTGGTGATGGTGCCACCCCCTTTCCGTTTTTGAGCTCGGGTAATACTAGCACTAGAACATGGGGAATAGGGGAATTTTGTGGCAGCCTTCTTGGAGTTGATGTTGATTACAGCGTAATCAAATTCAATGGTGCACTGGCTCCAGGTCTTAGGGGACATGCATACTTTGTTATGCACAAGCTTTGTCATGTAGACAGTCAATGAGATACATGCTTGCTATTGATTGATTGGATACCACTTAAAGAGAAGCAAAAGCAAAGTGTGCATGCAAGTCACTTTTTTACCATTCACCAAATCTAGTTTGCTATATTTCATGCATGCGCACATGCTTGATCATTTACATGTGGGGGGTGGTTGGGCCGTTAACCAAGGTCCAAACTTCAAAAGTTGAGGCAATCATCACAGTTTGTCCTTTAACATTGACTTTCTTCCAAACCCAAGAGACCAATCTCGAGCACAGAGTATTGCCGCCTTTGCAAGGCATGCCCTAAAACACTGCTTTTGCTCAAACTCACCTGAGAGTGACACCTCTTACCTCTATCAGATCGGAGGTAAGCATCATCAAGTTTCAACTAATGTGAATCCTCGAAATCAGCATCACAAATTTTTGTTGGGCCAAGGACTCAAAAGTGTATACAAAATGGGGACTTGGGGAGTTGACTCATAGGGGGAGAGAGGAGGTACACACCTCATGTTTGTTTGTAGTAGTACAACAAAATGCGAGAAATTGCACACCCGGTCAAAATTTTTGATGCTCGATCGTGTTCGTACCTCTCATTTCATTCCATAGTTTCATATTCAATTTGAAACCCACACAAAAGACGCCTTGCTGATGAATTGGGCGGAATTGTTTTATGCTATTTTGCTTCATCTGGGCTTTGCTGTGATCTGCACAGAATTGTTGGTCTGGATTCTGACAGACAGCGAGAGCCTCTTGCTGCTGCCTAATTTCGTCTGTTTCCAGCACCTTGTTGCATTTTAGTATAGCTAGAATCTGCTGCTTGATCGATCAGCTTCCGCACAGCACTGCCTGTTTTTCGAATCATATTTTCTTGCTTTGGCAACAAAGAGCTCGGAATCTTGAAATCTGTGGGGCCTGGATCTTCAATTCGTATAGCTTGTACTCTGTTTGTAGGATTCTCGTGCTGGCTAGAAGATCTTCCTGTACTTGTGTGGAGGGTTTCAATTCTCGTGACATCCTAGCAGTGACCTTGGATATAGAGGATGAGGGTAAGCCAAGTTGTTTTCTTTGTTGCTAGCAAATCAATTGGTATTTGATGCTGCTCTGAAATTTGTGAGTGTTCTGATAATGCCAAGATTGCTTAAGGCAGCCCAAGGCCCCAGGTAAGCTCTTGACTTTTTCAGCTCTGTTTGAGAGAATACCTAATTTTGAAGAAATGGATTTGGTTGGAGGTAGTTCTACGTGTAGTGATTGCGTGAATGTTGGTGCTGTGCGATTTCTGAATGCAGAATAGCAACTGAAGATCGAGAGTAAGAAAGAAAAGAGAGGGAAATGCTTTCAGAAAGCGAGGATGGTGGCCTTTATGGCAGAGAAAGACAACAGCCTAAATGGGTGCTTTTGAAAGGCATTCCTCGGCGGTACACCGTAGTACTGCTTACATTTGTGTGCACCAATGTGTGCTATGTTGAGCGGATCGGGTTCTCGGTAGCCTACACAGCTGCAGCAAACGCAGCAGGTGTTAAGCAAGCAACAAAAGGGTTTGTGCTCTCCGCCTTTTACTATGGCTATGCAACTTCTCAAGTTCCAGGAGGCTGGTTTGCACAGAAGGTGGGAGGCAGAATTGTGCTCCTCATATCTTTCATTTTGTGGTCTATCACCTGTGCTCTCACCCCTATTGAAGCTGACAAGGTTGGAGGTCTCATATGGGCACGCCTGATTGTTGGGGTAGCTCAAGGCTGTATCTTCCCTTCAATTCACACAGTTCTTGCCCAGTGGGTGCCTCCCCACGAGCGCTCGCGGTCAGTTTCTCTGACCACTTCAGGGATGTATTTTGGAGCTGCATTTGGAATGCTCATTCTACCAGGGTTGGTTCAGAAAGAGGGGCCACGCGCCGTGTTCCTGTATGAGGCTGCTATGGGCGCTTCATGGGCACTGTTATGGTTTTTGTGTGCCAGTGATCCACCTCTCTCAGAGCTTCCTAAAGCATCAGCTTCAGGGTTTGGCACAGCCACAGGCTATGAGAAGGGCAAAGCTCCCCATTTCACCTTATCAGTGGATGAAAGGGAGACTGGCAAAAGATCTGCTCAATCAAAGTCCGACATAGAAGCTATTCCCTGGAGAAAGCTCATGCAAAGTTTGCCAGTTTGGGCAATTGTGGTAAATAATTTTACTTTCCACTATGCTTTGTATGTGTTAATGAACTGGTTGCCCACCTACTTTGATCAAGGGTTACATGTAGGTCTTGAGAACATGGGCATGGCCAAGATGCTTCCTTACCTTGTCATGTTTGTGTTCTCAAATGTAGGTGGGGTAGTGGCAGACCATCTTATCTCTAGGCAGAGTATTTCTGTGACCTACACTAGGAAGTTACTTAACAGCTTAGGGTTTGCAATAGCAGCTGTGGCTCTTTTGGTGATGCCTCACCTTAAATCCGTCACAGGTGCTATATTATGCTCCTCTATTTCTCTTGGGTCATGTGCATTTGCTAGGGCAGGATTTGCAGTAAATCACATGGACATTGCACCTAAGTATGCTGGAATCTTGATGGGAATTTCCAACACTGCTGGAACTATTGCAGGTGTAGTTGGGGTCTCTGTGACAGGTCGCATCTTGGAAACTTCCAGCCTTGGTCCTTCTGATCCTTCTAGTTGGATGATGGTTTTTGCTACACCTGCAATTTTATGTATATTAAGTGCTCTTTTTTTCTTTGCATTTGCAACAGGAAAGAGGATATTTAATTGATTTTCAGTGGGATGTATATGAAAGACAATCTTTCATACAGAAATTTACACATGTCATTTTAAGATATGAATTAACGTATACAGTCCAGCCAAAGAATCATCTGAGGAACAATGAAATGAAGCAGTTGAATTTTTTCATTCTTGATGATAATCTTGTGGTGTAATGGTGAAGTTCAAAAGCGTTGAATAACACAACTGTGAACAAGCATTATCAGGGTATACGATTAGATTCTGTTAATGTACATGAGACTATTTTATTAAAATTAACAAGAATAGCCTGAATTTTTCCATCTTTTATCATCTTCATAGTGCATATTTTAAATCGTGCTTATAAATTAACAAAAGAATTACATCCTTAGATTCATATGCAAGTCTACTTCTGAACTGCGACATGATTCGTTCCCAAGTTTCTTCCTAGTAAGTTGCGTCTAGAACTGGGTTGCTGCTTTCTATAGATCTGTTGAAACTGCTGTGTTTTGTATGACAGTTATTGTATTTGTTAGAAAGGTCTTCTTAAACACCAATATGGGCTTGAGGAGAACCCTAGCTAACTATGGTGGCTAGGTGGTAAGATTGTGGAGGGTATGATGATTAGACTGTCGGATTCAATGTAGCAGGTTGTGTTGTTTATGGGCTTGGCTAGTGGAGTTTGCCATGTCAGGAGAATGGGGAATGTGTCAGTTGTGATGCTGTAAGAATATTTGTTTGAGTTGAAGTGGCTGCTATGTATGTGGCTTTTGAACTCGATTCATTGATTTTCTTGTGGTAAATTCACTTTGTGAAAGAATCTGAGTGTTATCTACAAGTGGATAGTTTGCTTGAATATCTTTTATCGTGCAGTTTTGTATTTTGATGTTCTTGTTTGTCTTTGACGAACATTTGTAATTTTAGTCAACTATGGGAAGTGTTTCTGTTTTTATATCATCAATAGGAAAGGTGTTTCATCTTTTAGTCAATTCAGTGGTGAGAAGGTTGTTTATAAGGCGATGAGGTTTAAGAAGCGGATTTAGTTTTTGACAGAGAAATGGAGTATCTAGGGAGAATATTTGCTGACGTAGTAAGAAATGGACCAATTCAATTTGATGGAATGGGAGATAACAGTGAGGCTTTTATTGCCAATGATATAGTGTTCAGAGGATGCATAAAGAGTTTAGGAGATATTTCTATTGTTGTATATTTTATAGCAGATCAATTGCTACAAATGTTATTTAAATCTTATGCGAGGTGCAATGGGAGAAGTTGAGTGTGATTGCAGCATTGGGATAAAAGTTTTTATGTTTTCGTTTCAAGATGAGAAAGCTTTGAGAATCCTTACTACATCGCTGTATTTCTTTCGGGGAGATAGTTCATGTCCTTCGTTACACAGAAGATTTCATGTGGATCTTGACTTGCTGGAGGTACCAATATGAATAGACCTTTTATTCTTTCTGCCAAAATATGACTAATTGAAATATGAATAATCAGAGCATTCAGGCAGAATTCTCATTTCTCTAGAACCTAAGTGATGAATATCACTTGTCATTGCATATGAAAGCATGTATACTCTGGAGGCTTGATTAAATTGTTCTGGAGTCACACATTGTGCTGAATGTTCAACATATAGGAGGCATGTGAATTGGACTGGGAATAGTTTTTGCAATTAAGATGTCTTAATTTTTGGAGCAGTGGAAAATTGTAATAAAATGAAATACCCATAGAATTATCAAACAAATCAAAGAAGGGATTTCAAAGAAAGGCGTACCAAAGGAGAAGGGGGATGAGGATTAGGAAGACAAAATTCAAAAGAGCAATATTGATTGTTTACATTGTGAGAAGATAGCGGATAATTGTAAAAATGTTATAAGCCAAAGTGTTGAAAGTTTGAATGCAAAGGTGGCCATGGAAAGAGAAAGAAAGATGAAAACCCACAGTTTGGAAGCCACATAAAGGAATGCAAATTAACATTAAGAGGAGGTTTGAAGCAACTTACAAGGATATAGTGCAATAAAAAGGCCTATTAGAAGGAAGGCAAACATGATTGAGTTTGACAGATTGGCAAGAGAGGATCATCCAACCTTGGTAGATGAGGTGAATGAAAAGATGATTCAGAAAATGGAGGAATTTGCCTTATCCAATCTCTTTTTCTACTACTTGCTCTTGTATTCAATTATAAGGACTTCTCTCACGTCCATTTTCCATCAATAGTGGAGTTTGATCCCCCCCGCGGCACACACACACCCCCCCCCCCCCCCCCTTTGCCATTGTGATAAAATTCCTCATTCATCAACTCTTTGAAGTATAGAAACCAAGTATGTTTCCATGTTCATCCATGTTGATATGATCATTGGCCCTCAATTCTTTGTATACAACCTCACCATTCTAGCCCTCTCTGATCCAAGAAATCCTTAGGATCCTTAGAATCCCTCATTTATATTGCAAATACTTTGGTTGCAAGTCTAATTTTGAGAAACTCAATTTCTTGCTTTTCTCTCAACCCTTGATTGCGTCCTTGGGTCAAGTTTTAACCTTATCATTCACAATCATACCTTTAAATATCTTGGTGGTCACTTAGGTGCTTCCATCTCCCCCAAAAATAGATTGAGATGGATTGGATTCTAGATAGGATATCTATTTCAAGAAGAAAGAGTTCCAAGCAAGCTAATCTTACTAAAGAGAGTGAAGGTGAGATGAAGGGAGTTATGAAGAAGGATCTCTCATGAAGTCAATGTACTCTTCTTCTAGTTTTGAAGTTGAAAATGCATGGTGGATAGATAGTGGATCTAGTTCTCACATGACTAGTTCAAGAAAATCGTTCACTCATCTATGATGGTGCTCCAGGTACCTCCTCTCTAATAGATAAGAGAGTGGGAGTTATAGGTCTACCTTGAGCCATTAACTCTCCACAACCACCTCCTTGATTCTCTCATAGTGAACTTCTTGATTTGTGCTTTCCAAAAGCATCCCCTTCTAATTTGACACATGGAGAGATGGCCCTTGGCATTTAGAATTTACTTCTAATGAAGCTTGAGGACCAAACTTGAAGTGGGTATTTTGCATACATACTCAAATTTGATTTGTTTGTCCGTCCCTAGCAAATTGTTATTGTTTATGCTTGGCATAAAATGTGGTTTGAAATTTTGAGAGTTGATTGCTACTATGCGTGCAAATAAAGGTGTTACTTTTAGTTCGCACTATGATTCGAATTCAATTATTATTTTTTCACCTAGAATATCATTCAAATAATATTGAATTTAAGTTATTTTTTATTGATTACATGCTTAGCATAGATAATTTTATATTTTCTCTCATTTAAAAGTGTGACTTTGTCATGTATCAATGGTAAAAAAATTACAAAAGCCAACTAGGCAAATTCTAGCACCCATTCAAAAGGCCAAAGCTGAGTGTAGGTAGAAGAAAATTTAAATATTGGGGACAATATAGTTGATGATGATCCAAAAATTGACCTACATCCCCAAGAACACAGATGGTATTCTTGCCTACTATTCATTGCTACGCCATTTTGTTAAATTTCACACGTGCGGACACCCCAAAAGTGTGTTTGATCTCCTAAGATGTGGGTGATTGCACAAAGATCAAGCTATAGATTGAATTTGAAGATCTATCTCACAAAAACCTTCACATGGTATTAGAGCTTTGGTTGATTGTAATCCCAATTCCTTTTGAGTGAGTTTTGTAGGTGAGATAAAATATTAAAATACCAGGACCACAAATTTATCATTTGCCTAAAGATAGCTTTTGGATCTTTAGTTAGTACCTAGTCTCTACCACAACAAATATCTTGTGCAACTTCTATTGGGGGGTAAATTTCAGTTTTAATATGCACTTACCTAGTTGTGTCTCAAACTAATATCAGCATTAGTAGACTCGCACACATTAGAATTGTTGTAGAACGCTTGCTCTTGTAGCATTGTAGAAAGTTTGCAAAAAATATTCAATGGTGATGACATTTTTTGAAATGGTGTTGTAGAAATTCACATTTGTCAAACATGTTCGATCTTTGCACATTAGCAATAAAGACGACAAATGGAGATATTTTTAGCATTGAACAAAAGAACATTTGTAGCAACCAAACCCAAAAAATAAATAGTTGCAACTTACTAGATTACTTTTTTATTAACATTCCTAGTAGATGTTCTTCTTCATTCAAAGTGGCTACACATTCTATTTTCATGCAATACACCACATAATTTCAAAACAGGCACTCCACCTTATGCATAGAAATAACGTCTATAAAGGCATCCTACACTCAAGTGAGGAAATGTCCCAAATTTGGCATCAAGTAATACGCTTTAGCACCAAAGGGAGCAATAACGATCATATCTAATTCCCAATGGGTGCCCAATATGTCTAACACCTCCACAACTTCACTTGACAAGCTTAATTATTACTAGGAATACATATACAAGCAATTTGAGCAGACCAAGATGTCTAGTTAAGGAAGTTTATGTTTATTTTCACAATTTGGAGCCTAAGAAAGAAACAACGCATAAAGGCAAAATGCTGTAAAATTGTACACAAACACTTAATTTCTAGGAAGTTGTTTTTAAAATGCTTTTGTCCTCTCAAGCTTATGTTGATTTTCGTGATTTGGAGTTGAAGAATGAAATGATGCACACGAAGAAAAAAGCCACTAGATTATCTTCACCTTGCAAGCATATACACACATAGTATTCAATGATGTATTAAGGATGTACAAAAGGAAACAAATCACTAAATCTACTTCACCTTGCAAGCATCTATAGTCGTGTGTTTCCAAGAAGATGTCACTTGTGGCCTCTCTTCTCAAGCTACTAAGAAATGAAAGAAATTGATGTGTGTCAATAGAAACTGCTTCAAAGCCAAGATGAGGTGAACATTGTGAAAAAGGGGGAATACATCATGTAATGCGCATCACACCTCTCCAAACCTCTATTAATCTTCATAGCAATACCGAAATGTGCACACCAATGGAAGGGTTGGGTTCTCTGCTATTAGACCTAGGACCTCAATGGAAGGGTTTGGGTTCTCTACTATTAGAGCTAAGACAAGACGAAGGACCTCAATTTCTCAAGCAACAAATGACTAAATTAAAAGGGCTCTTGATATAAAACCCATTATGGTGAATGAGGATATCGTCTAGTTGGATGGTCAACAATATTGTGATAGATTCAAAACAAAAGACATTGAATTTTAGCCACCTTTGGAGAGGTCAATTATCTCCTAGTTTATAGGTGCTAAAACCGCTTTGTCCCAACAGCCAAATCGCCTCCAACAATAGAGAAAATTTGGATAGAGTTGGATAAGGGAATAATCTGTCCAGTTAGACATGGTGCCAAAGGCCCAGTCCTAAACAGAATAGAATTGATGGAGGCAAGTGCTAGGTGACCTAATTTTGAATTTCAAGAGGGAATATGGTGCCTCATTGGACATTGAGGACAACACCAGTGCCACCAGCCCCCCCCAGACTGTGTCCTCTATTGTGTAAATTTTTTTTTTTCGTGAGTCTTTTATACGGGTACTTTTAATCGACGTACGTTGTTTGGGTGATAGCCTAGGCCATGATGGCAGAAAATATTATTAGCACTTTTCACTTGTGAATGGAGCTATGGACACAAAATGCAACCATATGGGAACAAGTCTAAAATGACCCTATGTTTCGTGGGCTTACGACACTTGTCAAAACGGCATGTCATTAGGATGACCTCATAGCTCTTTCTATGGTGGCATATTTCAGGAAAAATATCTTCCTTTCCATACTTGCATACTTGCAAGTCATTAAGAAGGACAAATTGAGAGTTAGTGCCAAGCAACTTCAGATAGTTTCATAAAGCTAGACATGCTTTGAGCACCAGTATTTCCCACTTCAACTTGGTTTTGCTAATCTTTATCCATTAGTTATGAGATAGAGATAGCTTAGCATTGCAAAAAAATAACTAATGCTAACTGTGAATGTGGTGGTGCCTAAGCTGATGGTTATCTTTCAAGTCAAAAACATTTTTGGAGCCCTTTCTTGCAAAATAACCTGTCCATCACATCACCACCACTCAATGTAAAATAGGAGTAATAACAATTAGAGTGAGAAATATCTCCTGGAGTTGAAGTAATGAGAAATGCCTAAAAGATTTTCAAGATGAAAATAAGGAGCACATATAATTGCTCACATGAGTATCGAAATACCAACAGTAACTCTTTGCTAATGAATCAAATTGATCATTGAAGACCTCAGAAACAAGTATATACTCGTGAAAAAAAATCACTGAAAGTGCCAACCAAATCGACAAAGGTTGTCAACTTTAAACCTAACTCAATCTTAGAACATTATACATCACCTATCATGGTACCAAGCCAATTTAGCTCACCTTCAAGCCACGAAAAAAACAAATATCAGGAGAAATATGAGTAGAACAAAGAATATTTTCATGATTAGCCATCGATTTGAGGATATTCGATTTAGATACTTGAGTAGTGCTCCTTGTGCCCCTTCTACATTTGCCAATGTGTCATCCATATTCTCATCAATCCTGCTCAAAGGTAATACCACAAAAACCGAATTAAATTGAATGAGAAGATATCTGATGTGCCCTACAGCAATTGCTGGCAGCTTGTGAACTCTAAATTAATTTAAGCTTCTGCTTTTGTAAGTAATCAATAAGGGTTTAAAAATTGACCATCATCAATCTTCATGGTTTCTTGAAGCGAAAACAAAATCCTTGTAATTGCCGAATTACCTTATAGCCATCTCGCCTTGTTCAGCAACCATAGTGGCCAGCTGAGTAAATATGTTGCTAAGCTCTGAAATGGTGGACTCGACATTTTGAATTGCTTCTGCCCTACTTTGCATGTAGCTGGTATCTTGCACAGGAGCTAGCTGCTGTTCCATATGCCCCTGAGCAGATCTTGGAGATGAAGTACCCTCTCCAACTGTACGCCTCCTTTGAGATCACATACCATGAAGCCTAATCAGTAGATTTAGAGTCATTGCCAATATAAACGAAGCTCCACACTTCTTCCCAGAATTTCAAACGAAAAGCGGTGTCATTTAAGACCAAACCTTATAAACATGAAACATCTGAGAATAGTTACCATGTGCTTTCAACAGCAAATCATAGATTTTGACACTATTTCTCAGAACACACATGCTATAAACTGCTACTCACATTCAATTCCAAAATACCTAACCAAATTAAAATGAGCAAGTTTACTTGGGGCAAGATATGATTCCAACAATTTTATGCCTTCAAAACAGGGCTTCAAATCTAAGCTCTGGAGTCTGATGAATGCGAGTTAGAAATTTCAAGGGGCACATGTACATCATGGTATAACATCTCACTTGTGCATTTGAGAGGTTAGATGTTCTACCAAGATTAATAAAGCTCAGCTGAGTTTCTATGACTTCCCTGAAGGCCAAGGACAGACAACCTTGTTGAAGGCTATAATTTTCCCACCCTTTTCAGAATCAGCGGGTCAGGCAATTCACAATCAGCAGGCCCTCCTGGAAGGAATCAGCACATTTACAAAAGTGCCCAAGTTTTTTGCCAATAACATTAAAAATCTAAAAAATGTTATTCCTTTTGCATTGCACATAACTAGTACTACAGTCTCTACTAGCATAATATATACTAGCTACTGAGACAAGTGTCGACTCCTGGGCAGTGAACCCACACAATACACTCCCAAAAAGGATAGAAATAATTGGCTCACTATTTTGGCTGCTGATAGTGAGCACTTCAAAGTCACATAATGTTATGAATATAGAAACTAGTAGATTATTTTGCATGTCACACAACTTATTTTCAGATACTACTTACATAATATACACTAGTCACTAAAGTGTCTAGTGCTGACTGTGAAGCAGTAAGTGCAAACTATATTGAAATACAGGTTCCAAATTTACAGGCTACACCTTAATGATGTCAAAACTCGAGGCTAAATACATCAAGACTATCAAGAAAACAAATTCAAAGACAAAAAGAATTACTTAAAATATTGTAGTTTTTGAATCTCTGATACTTTACAAATCAAATCAGCCTCTTTTGATTCTTAAAGAAATTATATTTCGGCTTTTGTTCAAACTGTGATACAAGCCAACACTAGAAGGCTAGCACTAAAGCGCAAAGCCAATCAAACAAATGGCTTCCTTGTTTCTTATGAGAATGGCTTGCATCTCTTGGTGAGGTTACACTGAGCTTTGCACAACAGCATATTTCTTTTACACATCATAGTTGCCAGTAAACTTCATTCCTAGTAACAACTTATATAGAATAAACAACTTACTATGATCCTGTGTACCACTTGTATGTGTACATGAGGCAGCTACACTAAATCTTTTGAGTTTCTGCAGCTAACTCCCGTTCCTCAGGCAGCCAGTGATATTTGCAGCAATAACATCAAGTTTTTTAGAAGCCACGTGCATTACTGATACTACATGATGTTAACGATAGAATCGATCTACTTGGAGTACCAGTACCACTAGCTCGCCAAAGCTACTCTTCTCTTCTCTAAAATCGACCTATGTTCTGGTTATCTCCAAGTCTGTATTTAACCAGAAAATGAGTTTGAAATCAGCTTTCATACTTCTTTTGGCCTTAATAAGTTTTGTGTCACATAGTTACAAAAGATTTGAATCAAGAATATTTGAATCGATTCGAACAAGAATTAAAAGATTTGAATCAAGCAATTTAAATAATAATAATTGCTACCCTTTTATTATAAAATGATGCTGTTTAAAGTTTTAGGGAGCAATGATATTAGATCATATTAGAAACTTGAATGCTACTGATAACACTAAATAGAGATACTTAGGGGAGATAATGAAGATTCTAAACACCAGAAGATTCAAATCACTTTTGTCACCCATACTCACACAAAAACTCAGTGAGTCAGCAGCTCTATTCATTGTGCAAGAGTGAGATTTAGAAAGTAGATTTCCACAAATATATATTGCAAAAAAGTGACTAAAGAACTGATTCGACTCAATTCAAAAAGGTTAAAATTACGATTTGTTGTGACTAAGTTGTGTCATACCCATCCACGTTTCCAATAGCCCCTCCACTTTCCAAAACTTCATGAACAATGTCTCAAAGCCTCTCATTGGCCTCTGTGGCCTCTATGTTTGGTCTGCTTTGTAGTAGACCACATTGATCACTTGGCTTTTGTTTTTCAAATTTTCTTGACAGAGTTCATCAAAAGCATCATTCAAATTTCATATATGCTAATTTCTGAGAGGAGAAAGAAATGTATGATCAAATGCAAACTACTCAACCTCTATTTTGAGGGACAATAGTAAAAGGAGAAATTGGATCCCAAGTATTATTGTCTTAACACGTTGTTGAGAAACTAAGTTTGAGCCTTTATTGGCTACCCTTGCCCACCAATTGGCGTAACCTTTAATTTAAACTATTGAGTGTGTAAAGACTTGAGAGCCCTTTGTTGAAGAACCCTGGGTAGTGAACTGGAGGGCTTCAGATTGCTGCCAGCTTGTCATCTTAGCTTCAGTCTTAGCTGGACAATCACCATTGTTGACAATTTTCTTCTCTATTCTTCTACTTTATGCATGATCTTGTGTTAAGTGTGTTTTCAACTCTGCAGGAGTGCATGGAGGACATGCTCGCAAAGACCAACTTAGTAATAAAAAACAACCACATTGCATCTAAATCAATCAAAAGCTTCAATTGTCTCAATAATCATACCTTAAATCGAAAACATCAGTAGATGCAGATCCATTGCTCCAAGGAGGAGGTGTATCACTTGAAATTGCATTGCTCTTTGTGGCCAGTGGCCGTTGGCGCATAAAGGGATTTACCCTTTCCTTTGAAGCAGTGGCAGAAAAAAGTTGTCGTCTGTTTGCATGAACTTTCAAGTTCTGAAACAATGATCCCATAGACACTACCATACTTAAGTGTTGCTTGAAGGGTTACAGTCACATAAGCTTTGTTACATTAAGAGAAAATTAGATGAAACTTCTAAATAACTATATTTTCTTCAGAAAAGCTGCTTGAGCCTTTTCCAGTTCAGAACATGCTAGGGGCCAGTCATCTTAAAACGTAACAAAACCTTATCTCAAGTCTTCACGTGAGCATTAACATTGTAAAGCTTCTATATAAAATGCAAACTTCTAATCAGCTAAGTGTGCAAATAAATACTAAAAAAAAATCCTCACATATTCAATAAAATTCCTCAAATCTGATGCTAATAGACATAAAAAATGAGATACCTCAGTGCGCATTGTGAGAACATCCTTAAATTCCTTGGTTGTAGTCATAAGTCGGCTTTTCAGATTATCCACAACAGTCGAAGAATGCTCAGTACTATGCTTAGAACTGTTCGCACTGTCATTTCGTGTATCACAAAGACGCTGAAGATCTGAAATTGCTTCATTTAAGGCTGTTATATCCTGCTTGACTACAACTGTAAGCTCCTGAATCTCCACTATTGGGTCATCAAACATCGATGTTCTTTTTGCCACTACAAGGTAAACAAATAAGCATGCAATGATGAGAACAATCAATGATCATTCAAGAGGTTCTTTAGGCGTTTCTCTCAACAGGAGCGAGAATGGGAACAATCAATTACATACCATTTACTTGTACTACGAATGCATTTTTGTACTACCATTAGGTACATTTAGTTACATATGAAGAATAAGCCCTCAATATATCAGAGTGCCCTCATTCATCGTCCACACAATAAACCTCCAAAATAGAGACTTCTAGCCATTAGAGTAATACAGATGATAGTTTCTGCCCGCGTAATTAAATAAATGTGTGGTCAACAGAACGGATCTATGTTTATCTCAACACCTGCAAGAGACTATTGAAATTCAGAGGGCTTGCATTTCCTCGAAGGGCTTGTACTCACACTTTGCTAATTTTGAAAGCTTTTGAGATGTTTGGTGAATGCTTAAGCCAATTTGGGACGCTCGCCTGTTGAACTCTGACTGTGCATATCCAGATGTCTGAGGTGCCTGAAGCCCCTGCAACTTTGTTGGGCCTTCCAGAGATCCATTTGCAGTCAGGGAATTGTGATTGACAGCCGAGGCCTGACTCTTTCTCAACCTGTCAGCTATTGCAAGGAACTCCGTAGTTCTGTCCTTGTAGGAAGATGGAGGCATCGATCCAAAAGAGCTTTGCATTCTGGAAGATCAAATCTTTAGCACATAAAACTTATTTGGAGTTTCAAACTTTCCAGGATCAGAATAGAACCTGGGAATCAAATTTGATCCCCAAGAGGCCGTGCTTGACTTTGAAAAGGATAAAGCAAGAAAGGCATGAAGCTTATTATCACTAAAGGGATGAACCGATACCTTCCCTTAAGCAACTCCTAATTATGTAGTCATCATGGCTTAGGTTTGAATCAACTGTTGCTCATAGAAACTAGTGTGGTACAGAAACCTGGCTCGGAGGGGCATAAACTATTGTACGCACAAATATCAAGAGTTGAAAGCTGCAAGAAACTGAAACCAGAGTTGTTGAATCTTTAGTCTTGTATGACCTGATTTGGAGTGATGGAGCTGGCAGCCACTGAAAATCTTCATCAAACTTGAACAACAATTGCTCAGAGAAACAGAGCCTCAATGCGCTCGCGGTTCAAAAACTATGAACCTGAATTTGGCACTACATCAGCTAACTGTCGCACAGGTATTCCAGCACATCCCATCAGGACTATCGAAAAACTCAGCCGCGATCCACATCAGGCCATTTTCCAAACATCTCAACAACGCTCCAACCTTCTTCATCATAGCCGAACCCTTCTGCTCCAACAAAATGTTCCTGCAGAAATTGCGACCTACAAAGGCAACGGCAGCGCATCATTTGCCCCTCAGACAAGAAAACCCTTGCAAAACAACCGCAAGGACAGAAACCATACCACGCAACAATAAACCTTAAAACAAAAATCTCAAGATCTTGACACCAATAAATCTCAATGTTTCTTTCCCACCATCAAAATCCCTCATCAACCACCCCGAAACAACCATTAGTGAGCCACCAAATTCCCAGATCGATCTGCTAAACCCTCACATTCTGTCAGCTTCAAGGATTCGCCATGCCTTTTCTATTCAATCTCATCAGATTTCAGAATCCGATCCAGATTCCCCCCAAAAACACGATCGATACCAAATCTTTATCGTCTCTTCTCCTCCTCTCTCTCTCTCTCTCTCTCTCTTCATGCTTCTGTGTTGCTGGTGGCGGTGGTGGTGGTTGGAGGTAAAGCCATGTCACATGGAGCATTTTTTGGGGAGGTGATGAGGCCTAATGGCACATTGCATTTTATGGCGCCCACTTGGATGCTAGCCACGTGTCACATCTGCCACTTGGATTTTTCCTGCTCGTCGATTATACTAAGAATGAAGCAATGTCGGAATGCTCGATAAGGAATCCGACGGTGGCGAGATTAAAATCTACGTGTGCCAAATGATGTCATTTTAGAATTAAAAGGGTGCCTTTCCATGCCGGCCCATTACCCATTATGTGTCAAAAGTGCATCTTAGTTTCCAAGGGGGGGCTGAACTTGGGACCCAAGAAACATTGAATACGAAGCTAACCAACTCAACCAACCGAGTTGGCGGGCCTGAACTTGAGACCAAAGAAACTTTGAATACGAAGCTAACCAACTAAATCAACCTGGTTAGATACCCATAAAAAAATGCTTCTCGGTTTCTAAGGGAAGGCTCGAACGTGGGACCAAAGCAACTTTGAAACCCGTCTCACAACCCCATTTGCATGCACTTTGTGACCCCCTCACGTGATAGGCTTGGCAACAAAAATAAAAATTAGCTTTTGCTGAGAAACCAATCTTTGCTCTATCTCTAACCAGTTTCTCTCTATCTGTGGAATTGTTGCCATGTTTGTGTTGATAATAAAACATGCTTAGCAAGTGAGATAATAAAAAAACATGCTTGAGATCGTCATAAGAACTGCTTGACAAGTGAGATCAGAGAACACAATGGGTTGTTGCAACTGGTTGAATGGCAAGGCATGTTGTAGCAACTCGTGGACATCCATTCCCTCACCCGTTTTCCATGTTGATGTTAATAACGGGCGAGGGGGTAGCATGGAAAAAAATCCCTTAGTGTGTATTGTGTTTTCGAAGAAATGGAAGGGCGGGCATGTGAAAATTTTTAGTGATATTTAATTATAGGCCGAGCCTAAATTCTTTGGAGAGTTTGAATTAGGCATGATGTCTTGTGCCCGATCAAGTGGCTTCCACTGCGATTGTATATGGTTTAGCTTCACACGAGAATTATGAAATAGAACAAACATATGCATTTATGAAATTTAGATATAAAATGGAATCGGCATGAAACAAAATAGACATCAAAATTTATAAAATCTAGATCATAACATGGAATAGGCATGTGTTATGGTGCTTGAATTATGCCCATATTCCATAAAAAAAAGTTTGGTATCATGTTGCTTTTTAAATGACGGTATGCTGGTTAGTGTTGTTGTGACCTTATACATTAATTTTCGCAAGTTTATAGTTTGTAAACTCTTTTAGACTCTTCATCCCTTCTATAAGTTCATAGTTTGTCATCCCTTGTTTTAGGCCTCAACACATAGTCACTTTTAGAAGTCATGGGACTATCATCGACATGGACAAAAGAGATCTGCTTCACCATCACCCCAACCTCTCTATGTTGTCTCAACATGCAGATCTTGTGGATTGCGTGATTGACTCTACTCTTCGTGTGGAGCGTTGACACAAAAAATAAGACAAGCTCGAGTTTCATCAAGAAGAGTTGTTTTGTGGAAGATATTTTGTTGTGCAAACATTAGGAGAATTTAGTAGGACATGGCATGCTAGTAGTTTCACAACAAGATTTTAAATAGAGTTTATTGTCAAATTCCAAAGTGATATTAGAGAGCACACATTATCCATTCATATGCTCCCACTTCCTCAAGTAGTTGTCATTCATCAACACAATATTCACAAAATGGAATAGACAACGACTGAGAATAGACAATTTACTAGTATTATGTGGCACTTTTGGTTCCTTCAACTTGACCATAAAAGTGAAAAAAATAGACAAGCAACCACCACAAAATGAAATATTTATAGTAGAACTGCATTCTTTGAACAAATATCATCTTTAGAGACTTGCTAATCTTATCATAGTAATTGAAATAACTAACAAACAACCATAAAATACCATCCCCCAACGTCAAGAATCATCACCAGACAACTTCTAGCAAATTGTCAGACTAGTTATTGATGATAGTATCCCCACCTAACAATATGTTTGTCACATAATCAGTGGGCAAATCAACCAACACCAAGTTGGCACTATATAATGTCTTCTTTCCCTTATGCATCCTACCTAACAAAAATTTCATCTTCATAAATTCTCTCATATGCTAGTACTCATCGGAACAACCTCTAGTAGATAAGGCATCTATAGTTAAATAGATGTCTCCTTGCAATCCTCTTCAAAAGACAATACTCAAGATCTGACTCTAATCATGTAGCTTTTGTGAATTCGTGTCCTCTTTCTCCTCTTTACACATGTTTCTTGTACTGGACTGTCATTGGTCTTTTGAGTACTTGCTTCAACTTTTCTCTTACCTTTTCTATCTGTAATTCGGTTTTCATGAACCATTGCAAAAGTTGGCCTAGTAAAAAGAAGCCAATTGTTTTACAATCAAATATTATGAAATAAAAATGCTTTTGCAAGAACAATGATATAACAAAGGTTCCTACCTCCACACAAGATAGTTTTGCAACCAATCTAATTCTAAAATCATCCATTTAAGGAAGGTCAATTGCACATCCAAGTTTTCTATAGCAACGAGTGCTAATAGAGTTTTGATTGATTTTAGCTTAACTACATGGCTAAATTTTTTTGACAAATCAATGCCATGAACTTGTAAAAAGCCCATTCACCATTGAATGAGCTTTATCCAATAGGGGTGGCTTAGTTGGTAAGCTTGTCGTTCATAGTTTCTTTGGTCCTAGGTTCAAGTCCCCCTTGGAAACCAAGATGTAGTAAATGAGTTTTTTAAATTTTAAACCCATATTAAATTGTACTTCTTTTTTAATGTCCACTTATTGTCAATGATATTCTTGTTGTAGAGGAACAACAAAGGTCCATGTCTGATTTTTTTTACTGTTATTAGAAATTGATTTCTACTTTGCATAGACTCCTTCCACTTGTTAGAGTCTTTGTCTATATGAGCTTTTGAAACTAATATTGGTCTCTATGATTGTCCAAAATGACTGAGGAGTATACTTCTCTGGTGGTTGTCTAGCTTGTGAAAATGTTGTTGGTGGAGACTATTCCTCTTCAAAATTAGAAGAATGTGAATGAGTAGGATGTGAAATAGAGGGGCAACAACATCATATGCTACAAATGGATGATCTTTTTATTGTTGAGGAATTGTATTATAGCTAGGAGGAATAAATTTAGATGAGATTGCTTTAAAGTCATAAAATTGATCTCAAGAAAGATTACATCTTTGCCCAATAGTATCGAATGTGAAAAAAGTAGATTTTGTATGGATCCAAACTTCCAAAATACTTGGCTAAGATCTTTGCACAACAAGCTACAAAAGTTAGAAATGGCAAAGCATCCTAATGCTACCTTTGATACACATGAACTTGACAAAGCATTCAAGTGACAAAAGAAACTAATAAAAGGTACTGATGGCAGCCAAAAATAGCAGCAAACAGGGCTCCCAACAGCAGCCTACCACTTTTGGAAACCTCTTAAGATCATACACAAAAGCTTGAAGACAATACACAAAGCAATGCTCTCAATGGAGGAAGAAACTGTGACAATGATCTATTGATCTCTCTCAACAATACAAAAAGGTTCTCCAACCTGTTCTCCACAAATTTCAGCCTAATATAGGTGAGAGAGATGACTCTCTCTCTCCTCTCTCTAGAACTTAGGACCCAATTTTAGGGCACCAGTAACCTAATATAGCCAATTTTGGCCTATATGTCCAAATAACATGATTTTGGTGTCATTTCGAAGGTCCTGAAGTTTGAGACTTCTTCAACATGAAATATATACTAAAATAAAAGTATCTAGGCCTCTTTCACACGTGTGAAGGGTTATATCCAAAACTATGTACAAAAATTGCCAATTTAGGCCTCAAACTAGCTAGGAAATGTTGACAATTTTCACACTCCCTCTTCAATTTAACTTGCTAGTTTTACAACACTACTTTGCTCCAACCTAAGAATGATCTCCATCATGATAATAGATCTCTTCTCAAGTGTTCTAATATGTACAATATGAAGTACAACATAATTGATATAGATAATAGTGCCCATATAGGATGCTTCACTATTTCTTACATCAATTTTACATAGAATGGTGAACAAGATACATGTAAAAGAACATAGAATCATAATGAAATGATTCCTCCATGTATCCACCTTTTAATTCTCTGTAAAACAGCAGCAAACAAGTTGTAAGTGAAAGTAACCAACAAGTGTTTGCATGCCTCCTCCACATTCCACTATGCCCATAGTGAATGCACCATGTATCTCCATGAATGAACCTCCATCACCACCTTGCCTTTGTAGATCTCCAATCCATGAAATCCCTTGAGTGAATGAATTCCAGAATGATGTGTTCTCTCGTCCATTTGAATGAGCAAAACCTGAACTTGAAATACTTGAAGTATCTCTACAGGATTTGCATACAACACTTCATCCTACATTGTCAACAATCTGCCAATTTGCCAACACTAGGATGCTAGATCTTGAACTTTGCTCAAAAGTAAACATATTGACCACTTCAATATCTTTCAAGATTTGAATGAATGCATGTACTTGATCATAAAAACCAGCAATGATAACTATTCCATCTCCAAGATCCAAAAAAAACTATGGAACTAGTTTCATTGAATTTTGACAATTCCAACACATTGACATGACAATGTTCAATCATGAGATTAAACAAGTAAGGTAGAGTAAAAGGATAGTTCCTTGCTGCTCCAAGAACCTTACTTGAACCTTCAAGGACCTGTAAAAACAAATCCAAAATGCTTTGCCCATGTGGCTCCCCTTTGATGCTTTTGACTAGCTTCCAATTGCTACTTGCCTCTTGGTGTTGATGAAGCAATTCAAGATAAACATCTTGATCTTCCAATAAAACATCAAGGACTTTGCATTTATAAACATCTTCAGATCTGAACCTTTGAAGATACTCCCTCTCAAACACATGATTAACATCCCGTAAGATCTCATCATTGCTTGATTTCAACCTTTCACTATAGTTAGTGAAAACAATGTCACCATCATAAACCAAAAGATAGATTTCTACAATTCTATCCAACATGAAGTAGAGTAGATGAAGTTGAGTATCAAACCTAATCAAACCAGCCCATTTGAGCTCAAACAAAACCTCAGTGAGCTCACCAATGAGATCTTCCTTGCCTTGAAGAAATTGCCACTTGAGTTGCTCCATGTAGTCTTCTTCATCCAACCTTTTGCCATCTTGATCATGCATGAACACTCCACCACAATCATAGCATCCTTTGAGTTGATGAAGAGATGTAAGATCCATGTCTTGGATCTTCCCAAGAGTCACTCTTCCTTTGCCCTTTCCTTCACAAGACTCCCTCTTAATGATCACACCACAAAAGTTAGCAATCTCCCTCTTGATAGTTGCATCATAAGAAATGGAAGAGTCTCGAACATTAGAAGCCATGAAAAGAATACATGGTACCTTCAACATAAGAATGATTGAAGTACTTTTTCTTGCCAAACCTGGACTTCTAATCAATGATATAGGTAATGATAATGAACCCTCACTATCATTCACAAAAGCATCATTCAAAGTACATCCTACTTTGAACACTTCACATTCATCTCTTCCTTTTGACTTGAGATCTTCCTCACCAAGTCTCAAGATAGAACCTTTTAATCTACTTTCTTTATGAATACATGTGACACCACTTGTTGCACAAATGAATTTCTTGGACTCATCACATAAAGATGCAAAAGAAACTTTTTCTTCCATCATGCTCAAAGCACCAGTTTTTTCCAAATGAGTAAATAAGTCATTAGCAACAACCATTTCCAAATACAAGTTTTCATCACCTTTATTGATGAAGTTAGCTCTCTTCTTACCTTTTCCATTTTTGCACTTGCCATGTAGTTCCATTGAAGAGCCACCAAGACTTGAAAATCTATGAGTAGAAGAGTTCAAACACGATACTAATTTAGCACCACATGACTCTATTTGACCAGTAGGTAGCACTAGTCCATCTTCAAGATCCAATGGATCCAAAACATTGATCATAGATTCACCAAATGTTGCCAAGTTAGCACAACAATAACTATCTCCAAGAAGCTCATTAGATCTCAATCTAGATCTAGCATAAGGAAGCTCTTTAGACTTTGCATAAGATATACCAATCTTATTGATGCTAAAAATTGACTTTTGAAAGTTGAGAGAACCACCAACATCCATTTCATTCCTCTTTTTAGACATAACAAATGCATCAAGCTTGTAGATTCTACCTTGTCTATTGCCCCTAGCAATCAAGACATCTCCCTTAGTAATGAAGAAAACATCCCCAACAAACTTTGTCTTGTACCCTTTCTTTAACATTTGACCAACACTTAGCAAATTCCTTCAAAGTGAAGGAATGTAAAGAACACCGTCGAGCCTTGCATTCCTATTAGTAGAAAGACAAATAGGAATTGAGCGAATACCTTTGATCATACACACCACCATTTGGCATGTGAACCACTTTCTTGGTTCCAACATAAGAGATCAAAGAAGTAAAGAACTCCTTGTGACTAGTCATGTGTGAACTAGATCCACCTGAAAACACATTTGCATTGTGAAAAATGCAAAAATAAGCTTGGTAGAGCCAAAAATCATGTATATAGGATGATTACACATGTGTGGAGCCTGTTCCCACGTGTTAAAATAGTGTACTTGTCATGTACCATAATCATATAGGTTGTACATATGATTTAATTCAAGTTCTAGTGGCTAAAAAGGCCAAAAACTAGTTTTCTAGACATATGACACATGGCATCAATCTATTGATTGCATGAGCCACATCCTTTGGTTAGGTGTCATATCCCATGTGTAGAGGACAGCTCACATGTGTGGAATAAGCTGAAGTGGGCGAATTTTGACTTCTAGAAGATTTCCAAGTAGATCTCCATATAGAAGGAAAATGGACCAAAAGTCCTCAAAATAGAAGGTTTTGTCCAAGTGTCAGTTTTGCATGATGAATCATCATATGACAAAGCACCTTCACACATGTGGGATTAAAGGGATGATCAGTACCACGAGCTCCCACTTATTGTATATATAGAGCCACATTTGGCCATAATCAGTGTGAGACACCAATCTTGGTTTTGGAAGCAATTTTGAGTGATTCTCTCCATTTGTCTACATTTGTTTTGATTGTTTTGAGGTGCTATCAATGTGTACTTGATTTTCAGGTTGGAGTCCGTACTCAGACTGGGTTTCACAAGTGGGAAATCAGAAAGTACACCTACCTTCAATTAATGATTGTTATTGTTAGGATTTTGTGCCTAGAATTGATCTAGATTGATCTTAATCTCAAGTACATTGATAGATCAAGTAATCTGACAACCAATCCCTCTTGAGGATCAGATTAGGATCCACTCTTGGTCCTTTTTGTAATTTTTCCACATGGTATCAGAGCCAAGTACAAGAGTTTTTGTTAAAATTGATAGGGTTAATCCAAATCAAAGCCAAAATTAGCAGTTTTTTGGAAACTAGTCAAATTTTGTGTAGCGAGTTGGAATTGATAGCTATCCTCAAAATTTTTGGTCCAAATCTTGTTGTGGGCTGTAGGAACCCTTTTCGCACGTGTGAGGCCGTACAGCTCCAGTTTTGGCTGAGAAAATTAAAAAATTTGTACAATTTGACTCACATACCCAATTTGAGAGATTTTTAGTGCAAAATCAAGCATTTTCTATAGAAAATCTAATTCCTTGATTAGTTCTTGGATTAGATCAGCCAAAAAATTAAAATTGAAGCTTGAATTAGGAGCATTAAATGATTTTCTCTGATTTTTTGAGTGCATGTTGAAGTTGAGAGAGATTTTGCCAAAATTCATAGATTAAGGAGTGATATGCAAGGTGAGAGGATAAAATCCATTGTACCATCACTCTAGATTTGTTCAAGAGTGATAGGGTCAAGTTTAGAAGCATCAATTTGCTAGAAAACATCCTTGGATCTGTCCTCCAAGTAAAACCTTTGAGAGTTTCTAGTGCATATAGACCATCTATGCAAATCTTTTGTAGAATTTGACATAGATTGGCTTCAATTGAGAGTTCTAGAAAAGAGATTGAGATCCAAGTCACATTGTTCAACCCTGCTCAATTTGTTTGGGTGATTGTAAGGTTTGAAAAGATTCATTAAGGTGTCAATGGCAAATGTGTAGAGAGAGATCCAATTTTTTAAGAGTTCCTTCCTTTGTAGAGGGCAAGATCTAGAAGCTCATTATGTGTTGTTATTGGTGGAGAATTTGTATTCTCCTAGGTGATCAAATCTTTCTAAGTGGCATTAGCTCTTTGAAGCACAATATCTTAGTGAGAAAAATCACAACTTTTGATTTTGAATTTCATTCCAAGTCTTAAAAAGTAGATTAATTGGTGGAATCCAATAGGAGTGATTGAATTCAATTTATTGAGCAAAAATTGACATATTAGTTCTATTCAACTTTCTTTGTGAGAGTGTGAGGGTCAATTTGAGATCCCATTGGATGTCTAGAATGAGGAGGAGTCCATATTTGAGTATTCATGCATGGTTGAGATCTTTGTGAACCTCTAGTTGTCTAATTTTTTAAGCTTTGTGAAAAATTGGTGGTATAGTTTGTTGTCAAATCAAATCAAATTCATTCTAAACCTCAAGTGAGATTATTTGGGTCAAGAGTGAGTCCAAAAGCAGTGATTAAGTTTGATTTTCATGTATTTGAAACAAAACCCATCTTTTGTTCAAAAATCTCAAGTGTTGAGAGAACTAGTCAAGTGAAAAGGAAAATCTAGGTGTCAAATCTTTTTCACATCCATTTCAACTTTCAAAAGAAAGAGTCATTGGTATTTGATGAGTCCAATAGGAGATTGGATCTGATTTCTTTAGTGATTTGATTCAAAGATTGTGTGCTTTTGTCTTAGTGATCAAAGCAAAGTTTCCGAGTGACTAGTCATTACTGTGAAGATTGATTCTTAGGTTTGTGAGCTAGATCTTTTGTAGATCCTTCTAGATTGTTTCAAATCTAGTCTCTTGAAAGTCACAAATACATTTTTAGAATCATATCACAGGTTTTTATTCACATGGCATCAATAGGTGGCATCCTATTGAAGGAAAGAAAGGATCCCGAGTGCAACCTTTGTGGCAAGGGAGGATATTTTTTCTCAAGATGCTACAAAAAGAAGACCACTTCATCCAAGGAGAACCAAAGCAATGGGAGCGAGGTGAAGGATGGAGCTTCAAGTTCAAAATGCAAATACAAGAAGGACAAGTCCAAGGAAAGGTGTTCGGATTTCCATAAAAAAGGAGCATCATGGAGAGGATCTTAAGGAGTCATCTCAAGGTTCACGTGTGCCAAGGATTGAAGTATGTCAAGGATTGAGGAGGAGAGACCTTCTCAAGTTGTGATTCCAAAAAGAATCTCAAGAAACATGGTTGAGTCCATGTGGGTCACATTTCAAGGGAAAGAGGAGCATACCTCATGTGGTATATATCTCATACTTACTTCTCCTATGTCATTTGATAAATCAATTTGCTTTAGTGAGATCATTGCATCTCAAAATTGGAGTAAAGCCATACTAGTTGAGTACGAAGTCTCTCTTGAGAACATAGATGATGTTCTTAAAAGGTTGAAATTGATTTTAAATCAATTAGAAAGCAAATGGTTATCTCATCAAATGTATGCTCTTGAGTCATGTAAGAGCAAAAGTGATTCGTTCACTCATAGTTTGAAAATTTGTATTGAGGCAAATTGTAAACTCTTTATGAGAGTAAGTGAATCATATTCTAAAGACACTTATCTCCATAATGAAGTATTTAGCCTCATTGGATCTGAGATTAGCATGGTAAACAAGTATGAAGATATGATGCAAACACTTTGTTATTATAGCATGCATAGTCTTGCCAATTTGGATGAGTCTAATTCTCTAGATCATGGTAACATGATGTTAGATCTTTGTGATCCTAATAAATCATACATATGATTTAATTCAAGTTCTAGTGGCTAAAAAGGCCAAAAACTAGTTTTCTAGACATATGATACATGGCATCAATCTATTGATTGCATGAGCCACATCCTTTGGTTAGGTGTCATATCCCATGTGTAGAGGACAGCTCACATGTGTGGAATAAGCTGAAGTAGGTGAATTTTGACTTCTAGAAGATTTCCAAGTAGATCTCCATATAGAAGAAAAATGGACCAAAGTGCTCAAAATAGAAGGTTTTGTCCAAGTGTCAGTTTTGCATGATGAATCATTATATGACAAAGCACCTTCACACATGTGGGATCAAAGGGATGATCAGTACCACGAGCTCCCACTTATTGTATATATAGAGCCACATTTGCCCATAATCAGTGTGAGACACCAATCTTGGTTTTGGAAGCAATTTTGAGTGATTCTCTCCATTTGTCTACATTTGTTTTGATTGTTTTGAGGTGCTATCAATGTGTACTTGATTTTCAGGTTGAAGTCCGTACTCAAACAGGGTTTCACACGTGGGAAATCAGAAAGTACACTTACCTTCAATTAATTCTTGTTAGGATTTTGTGTCTAGAATTGATCTAGATTGATCTTAATCTCAAGTAGATTGATAGATCAAGTAATCTGACAACCAATCCCTCTTGAGGATCAGATTAGGATCCACTCTTGGTCCTTTTTGTACTTTACCATGTCCAAAGCTTCACACTCTGTAGTGGTATGATTGAATTCAACAAGTATCCTTTTTGAATTCTCCCGGTTGGGTGAGCACTGCTCCAATGGCATACTTGGATGCATCGGTATGCACATAGAATTTTTTGGAGTAATCAGGGGCCTGGAGGATAGGTGCATTGGTAAGGGCTTCTTTGAGTTGATTGAATGCGACGCGTTGTTCATCAGCCCATTTGGGGACAACAACTACCTTGTAGATTAATCGTGCTTTATTAGCGAAGTCAAAAATAAAACATCGCGGATGGTACGTGGTTCCGGTAGATTTTGAATGATGAGGATCTTTTCTGGGTCCATTGCGATGCCATTTTTTGAAATGATATGTCCTTACACAATACCATCTGTTACCCAGATCTGACATTTTTCAAGGTTCAGGGAGATACCGAATTGTTGACATTGGATAAAAAATTTCTTTAGCAAAGACAGATGTCGTATTTCTTCTGAATGTGCCCCTAAATCATCCAAGTAAACTTTGAGGGTGTCGCCCATCTACTGAGAAAAGGCAGCTTGCATAACACGCTGAAACGTGCTAGGAGCATTGTAGAGACCAAAAGGCATGACTTTCCAATAAAAGGTTCCCTATTCTGCGGCAAAAGTAGTTTTATGTTGATCTTCTTCAGTAATTTGGATCATATTACACTTTAAGATTGAGCTTTGAACATGATCTTACTACCGAATGTTCTGTATGTACCAAAAGTGTGAACAAATCTATTATCAATAAGCATAATTATTGATTTAGGTCATAGGGTAGGATTTGAATCTAATCAATGCAAAATTGTCGATAAGACAAATAAGATCCTTGCACTCGAAAAGAGGCATAGATACGTATGTAGATTGATATGTTGTTATTCTGGTATAGGTCAAATCTTGAATACTTATGTTCTAGTTAATGAAGCATTACTTCGGCACTATAGGCTAGGTCACTTGAATCATACATCTATATCGAACATGTTTAGACAGTCCTTAGTACTTGATCTCAATTATCTAGACAAGAAAATCGATCTCCTTGTCTGCCATAGCTGCATTGTTGGGCAGACTGGAATTCCTTTTTGATCAAGTCAGAAGCATGCAACAAAAGATGTTCTAGATGTTGTTCATTCATATATATGTGGCCCAATGCATTATTAATGAATTTTTTAGAAGAATATTTGTTTATTTCACTAAGCAAAAATCGGAGGCTTTCAACATCTTCAGACAATTCGAAGAGCATGCATAACTCGAAAGTGATTAAATAATCAAAACACTAAGTTTTGACAATGATGGAGAATACATCTCAACCGAATTCAATGAGTGTTGCCTTAGGAAAGACATTGAGCAACAATTTATCACTTCTTATTTGCCTCAGTCGAATGGACTTGCTGAGAGAAAGAATCGAATCTTAGTCGAAGCGGCTAAGTGCGTGCTTGCTTATGTGACATTGCCTAAGTTCTTCTAGGTTGAAGTTGTTTCCACTACAACTTATATTCATAACGGATGCTCAACTAAAGGGCTCTCAGACAAAACACCTTATGAAGTTTGGACAGGTTCCAAACCATCACTATCGAATCTCAGACTTTTTAGATATATTGCCTATGTGCAAATACCGTAGGAGATTGGAAAGAAGTTGGACTCCCATAATATCAAATCCATTTTCATTGGTTATACTACTTTAGATCAAATTTATAAGTTGTAGGATCCCGTTGAATCAAATATATTCACCAGTGAAGATGTTATCTTTATCAAGCATCAACTTATTGACCTCAAAGATAAGGGCAAAGCTCAAATAGTCGAACTTTGGACACTCATGTTTTTTATTCGACTATTCCTATCGAAAGTTTGAATACGTCAAAGGTAGACGAACAACTTATCAATAGCGGATCAAAAAAAGATGTTGCAGCTCAACAACAACAAAAACAAGACAATGATTATCAGCCTCATCCATCTCCCAAAAGATCGACATGAGATCGTAGACCACCTAATAGGTACATTGATGAATCTGCTTGTTATCTCATTCAAGAGCCAACTACTGTCGAATAAGTACTCGGTCAGTCGGACTTCGATCTCTGGAGATAACCTATGGATAGAGAGTATTCATCTCTCATCAAGAACTAGACATGAACTATTGTCGAATTACTTGCAAGCAGAAATGTAGTTTATTGCAAATAGATATTTATGATCAAATACAAAGTTGATGGAAGTATCGATCAAAGGAAAATTTGACTTGTCGCAAGAGAATTTTTCCAAATATCCAATATCGACTATACTGAGACTTTCAATCCGATAGTCAAGCATTCTTCGCTTCATTACTGATTAGGAAAGTGCATCAAACAGAGTAGATCAAAGATTCAAAGTTAGTGTTGAGTACACAGTTGCATCCGTTATTGTTTTGTACTCACTATTCATCTAATCTATCCATGCTACTTGCTGAATCGATTACACAACTTATCGCATTCAGTATTATGTCATAATGAATGAATACTTCTCCTTTTTATTGTAATTTTGATTACGTTCTCGTATAGTTTTGTTTGAGCTATTGAATACCTTTTACATCAATGCCAATGCTCACTTTTTTATGTTTGTCCACGAAATCAATCTCACTAATCTTGATAAATTCAAAGTTAGAATTAAGTAGAATCGAATGTGGCAATTTTCACAATAGTTTTGTTTGAATTTGATTGGCGTATTCATTAGAAGAAGGATCTTTCCATAGAGCCCAATAGTAGCATCTATCGAATGCACTCTTTCTCTATCGAACTTTCTTTCCTTCTTTGAATACTTTCGTCATACCTTGCTTGGTCTTGAGGCACCAAAGGTCTCTCATCCACACCTACAACAATGTCCATGAGCTCATTCAACTCAAGCAATGATTCCATCCTACTTTCAAGTTGAATAACTAGTAGAGTTGAGCCTATCCTTACTTTCCAACATGATCCCACTATTACTAGCCATAACTAATATATGTTCATTTTTGTAGTCTTACTGCAAAACCTTTTGTAAACACATGAAGGGTTTAGCCTATAAAGCAAATTGCTTCACAATTGCAAATTGTCAAACTATTCTTGAAAATTTCTAAGATGATGTAAGCTAATGCAATTTGTATTTATGCATGATGGAAGTGTAAATTTTTGGAGTGGAAATTAATGTATTTCCAGCTTCAACATATCACTCAAGTCGTATATCCTAGGAATAAGAAAATCTCGTATTGTGATCTTATTAAGACCTTGTAACCCACACAAAAGCTTAAGGACCCATCATTCTTCTATACTTATAAAATTTGTGTGTCAAAAGGAGAATTATGAGGAAGCCCAACCCTTTTCTAAATATTTAGTAAATTTTGTTTAGTCTCTTTCTTTTTTTAGCCCTAAATAAGAGTTTATGACTAGATTCTGTCTCTATATTGTGCTGAATATAGCCAGACGAAAACAATCTAAAATTTAATATTTGGAAAACATTAAAAAAGAATTGAAAATTAAATATTTTTGAAAAACACTAAAGAAGAATTTTCAAGATTATTCACAATTCTCACAAAAACACACAAACACACACATACTCACCTCACTATGTCACTATTTTTCCTCTCCAAAACCCTAATTTCAACCTTAGCTTTTGACGTTCTGCATTCTGAAAGTTGCATCTACACACGTGTGAAAGAGCCATGATATATAATTATTTTTGAGTTAAATCGAAATATGTATTATGGGACAATGTGAAACACACGTGCATTGGTCAAACCCTAAAGTACATGTGACCCAATCAAAATGCATAAAACGCGTTTTGTCCAGCATTGCTAACATTCTCTCTCTCTCTCTCTCACTCTCACTCAACTCGTTTCTCTCATTTACCTCGGAGTGGGGCCTTATCTCCACCCTCAGTGTGTCGTCAAAGAATAAGGTGGTCCAAGGGTTGAAGTGAAAGGGCCAAGGCCCACTTCCATCAAAGGATGAGCACAGAATGTGGCTCCAACCCAACAATGATTGGGGTTTGGAAGTGGCCAAAGCAAAAAGGACCTGGAAATTTTGACTGCCCTGAAAACGCCCTAAAACCCTTGAATCTCACCTTTTCTCTCCTCGTCTTTTACCATTTGTTCCGATCCAGAGCGAGAGCGAGAGCGAGTTAGGCAGCGAGAGAGTTCTGTATCTCGTTGGCGTCGGCTTACCCTTGTTGCTGCTGTGGCCGCCTCCTTCCCTAGGTTTTGAGGGTAAGCTTCTTCTTCTTCTGCTTGCATCTCAGCATGTTTCTCATCACCATTTTAAGAGGTTTTTTAGTTGATTTACTTTTCAGCATCGTCGGTTTTGTGATGTGGTACCGATTGCACTTTTGTGCCGGCCGATTTCGATCTTTGATTAGAAGCATCTCATTCGTTATCAAGATTCGGCGATGCTTTGCTGTGCGCACATTTCTTGATTCACTGTTTTTGTACTTAGATGTACTTTTCTCTTCCCCTTTACTTTTCTCAAGCATTTCTGCAACGGAAGATAGAGCATTTTAGAGTATGAGTAGTTGTGCATCATCAGCTGTGTCAATGTCTTCAATGGGGATTTATTCTAGGTTTATCAACTTGGGGTTTAAAATTTTGGAATGAAACCTACATTACCTGTATGCGCTTCTTTTGAGCTCACGATTTTGTGCTATGGAAGCCATCATACTAAATTATACCTGTGAAGGATTGTTGAAGGCTTGCTTCTTTGTGTGTGAGAGTAATCTATAAATCAAGAGGACGGATGGTGGTGAATTATTGTTTTGCAAAAATATATCGGGAAACTCCTGCGATATGTATGACTTGGCTTTTTCGTTTGGTCAAACAGATGGACAGGGAGAAACTAATGAAAATGGCTAGTGCAGTTCGCACTGGTGGCAAGGGTAGCGTTAGAAGGTGATTATGTTAGTCTTGTTCTACGATACCAGTTCCGAATGACAAAATCCATCAGAGTCTTTTTCCCCATGAAGCTTTAATGCAGTTTCGTATTCAATTTGGATCTGTTCTGCTACTCATAACCTTTATTGAACTGCACGACATGGTCGTGCTAAGTAACTTGTATCCGTACCTACTTCCAGTTCCCTGACCCCTTATCTTTGTAAATTTCTATTTCTGTGCTGAAGAAAGAAGAAAGCTGTGCACAAGACAACCACAACAGATGATAAACGGCTACAGAACACCCTAAAACGACTAGGTGTGAATACCATTCCGGGAATAGAGGAAGTCAACATCTTTAAAGACGACACTGTGATTCATTTTGTGAACCCAAAAGGTATGCGTTGATTATATTTCCTGACGAATCACATGATCCAAGTGTATTTTTCATATTCCATCTTTTTTGTCTTAGACATTCGTATTTTGGGTTTTTGATCTTGAGAGAATCCTTGGAGGTATAGATTTTTGAAATGCCAATCGAAACTTTGAGCATTGACCTACGAAATGCCCAAAGATGTTCAGAAATTTTTTTGGCGTTAAAGTCTATATATTGCATAGCAATATCTAATGCACAGGTGCAGCAACTTTGTTCCGGAACCCGGAATGCAAATTGTATTTATTTATTTAGTTTAGGAATCCATTAACTTCCTAGCAACTTTTTTGTTAGTGTCAGTAAAGATGCTCAGAAACATCATAATAAAAAACCCCATTGTGTTGAAGTAGTAGCTTTAAGCATCTCATCAAAGTTTTAGTCTGAGTACATTAGCATTTGAAAAGGTTCCTTCAAGCTCCTTATAACTGAAGCTGTAATAGGTACGTGCAA
This sequence comes from Diphasiastrum complanatum, assembly GCA_029204225.1. Lineage (NCBI taxonomy): Eukaryota > Viridiplantae > Streptophyta > Lycopodiopsida > Lycopodiales > Lycopodiaceae > Diphasiastrum > Diphasiastrum complanatum. Next base: position 22,232,003 of record CM055102.1, read on the forward strand.
CGCCTTCGCACCTACCAAGAAGTAAATCTTAATAAAAATAGCATTAGGATAAGCTTACTTAATCTCAATATTAAGTTCCTATCTTATCAAGTTCCTAGGCCTTACTCGTTGGACTTCCTAGTCAACTATAAATAGTAATTAGGCATGATGCTTTCTTATTTAATAGATCGGTCACTTGGAGTAGTTCTTAGCTTGCCATGGAATATTATGACCTTAGCTTTAGTTATGTTTACCTTTTGATTAACTTGTTATCATATTTATTCTTATTAAGATTGTTTATTTGGTAGTATCATTGTCAATTTCATACTCTTATGTGCCATTTTTCCTATAAGTGTACTCCTTTTTTAAGAAGTCATCTTCCTTCTTCATGAGTAAATTCATGAAAGGTGCCCATGATGCATTCTTGCACTCTTTCATGCTCTCCATGTTTGCCAAGTTCCAATGCTAGCGAAAAGTTTCTAGCATTGGATAAATGCAAATCTAATGATGGATATGGCAGATAGTAAAAATGTGTTGATATCCTAAATGTGGAGGCAACAAAGGACGTTTTGGAGGGTTGTAAAGAGTCCTTAGAGTGCAATGATTGTTTGAAATAAAAAAAGTGTTTGAAGGAAAATTTGGTTGTAGATATGTGTGAAAGATTATTTTGGAGTTTGAGAAATTTGTTGTTGAGAAGCATACACTGTGATTGGTCTAGTAGAACAAGCTTTGGATCTTGATGTGTTTCAAAGAAAACATGTATGTGTCAATTGGAGAAGAACTTGTGGCTATACTGGGAGCCAAGTTAGTGAAGGTTATTAAGGGTAGTGGCCCCATAGTTTGGATTGGTTAAGAGCATAGATTCCAGTTGTACATAATAGATGCATTTCGAACAATGTTTTGTACGAGTATCGTATTGAACGAGGCAGTTTTCCCACGTTTTGTTTGGAACATGTTTTTTTAAATGGGAATTACTAAAATTGTACAAAACATTGCATAAGAGAAAAAAATTAATTATACTATTGAAACTAGTCACATGACAACAATGCATGGAAGCTAGAAAATGTAAGACTTATGACTGATTACACATGGAACATACTTGGCCAATAACAATACAAGATATATAGCTTAAAAAAATGGAATTTCATTCTAAATAAAAAGTGTTACATCTTACAATACAATTTATTTGTGTGTGCAGTATATAGGCTATAGCTATCCTAACTCTACTTTACAACACTATTGCTTCTAAGTTCTCATCTCATGCAATGTCCCTAGAGTGTAATATTGATCCCTTTTGTAGTTGGATGAGTATGTACTATGTTGTGTGTAATCTCGACCTCCCTTTGCTTTCCCAATGCTCGGTGGTTGCCTTGGCCTTTGCTGCTACTTCAGGCCGAGCCAAAACCTTCGGGCTTCTGTGTGCACTGTGTCGGTGGATGAGCTAGGAGCCTAAGGTATGACTGTTGCTGTTTCTGCCTTCTTGTTAGGCTCAAGGAGCATATGCATGAGGCTAAGCCTGCCCCATGGCTTCAAGAAAGTTGATTCTAGGTCTCAGAGTAAGTAGGCACAAAAGCAACTGGGTTTGGAACATACTTTTGGGAAATAATTTCCACTGCAAATGAAAACCCATTGGGAAACAGGAATCAATAATTTAGAAAAGTTATATGGGGAAATGCCACATCATTACAAAATCAAGGCAATCAAAACAAGAGGAAGATTTCGAGGGAAGAAGTAATCTACATTGCAAGGGAGAAAAATCATGCTGGAATGAAGTCAACAAGACATATGGAAAGGGTCAAATTTGGCCTTGAAACAAGTGATATGATTTTTGTTATGGGGAAAGTCGTTTACCCATAACATTTCCCCAGCTGGGGAAACCTAAATCTGTGGGAAACATGTTTCCCCATTATATTAGCTACGGCGTTCTGGAGGCATAGCGTTCCGGAACTCTGGAACTCGGAAAAAAAAAAAACTATGCTTGGTTCCCTCTTACAACTATGGTGCTGCTCTGTGAACTATGTCCATAAAAGAATCAAATTAATCGTTAAAATTTAGACCATAGATTCTAAATATGTCTAAATATGTTGGCAATGTCGTCATTCACTAGTTTATCCTAGAAGAGATGGAAATAGTCACAAAGAATGGCATTTCAAAGATCTTGGAATCATTGATAACCCGTTCATAAGCATTTTCCGGAGAACGGGTGCGGTACTGTTTCTTAGGAACGGCTGTTCTGGTCCTAAGGAACAGTTTTAGGAACCGTCTCTAAATTTCTTTCTCTGATGGGGGATCCATTAATGTGAAGCTTACTGACAATTTCGGTGTTCCGTTGCATCGAAAATCCGTAGATCCTGTTGATCTAAAATCAATGCATTGGCAATGATTGGTATCTGAAATTCGTTGAGCTGGCTGCCGAACGAAACTGTTTTGGCGACCCGGTCTGGCAGATTGTTTTGGCACGCAACCCGTTCTGACATTCGAAATCGTTTCGGCAACCCGTTCTAGCAAACAACCTGTTCTTGCAACCAGTTCTAGCATTTGCAACAGCTAAGGAATGGTTTGAATGCCACAGCTAAGGAACGGTTCAGATTTCTAAAGAACCGTTCCTTAGGATCGGTACGGAACCCTTAGGAATTTTTAAAAATGTTCTAGAATGTTCTTAACCGTCTCAATTAAGTTTTCTAGAATGTTCTAAACATGATATGATAAACCTGGAATGTTCTGGAATTTAAATACCTTCTATCAGTGAATATTCTAAACATTCAAAATTCTTTCCTGTTCTAATTTTCCTAAAACTGGTTTGAATCGTTGTTTTGATTCCAATAAATCACACTTCAATAAATTGACCAACGTGAGTATTGGGCCGGCCATTATTGTCATTCAGATCTTCTGTAGGTCCAACGTAGGAATGAAGTGCTTGCAAGTGCAACACATGCTCAACATTACCATCTATGTCAATCTCTCATCCTTCTTTGCATGCATTAAAATTTCCCAAGAGGATGCACCATTTTTAAGAATGTGAGTCATTAGTGTGTGCTTGATAATCTTCAAACTGTGTCATTAGCAGAAGACAAGTCCTGGGGAGAGTAACAGGTTGTGAAGAAAGCATCACTTTCTACCTGAGATCATGGATGGAAGTTTCTCTATATTTACCATTGAATGTGGAGATTAAGGAACTCTTTCTGTCAGCATATCACTCCTCTAGCAGTACACTCACCCATTTATCTAACCTCTCGATGAATTGATCCCCAAGTGAATCTTAGGATTTCAGGCCCATGTTATAGTCAGGCCACATGAAAAAGAGGCCATATTTCTTGGAAGAAATCTCGCAAGTCACTTGCTGTGTAAATGAGTGGATACTATCGCAGTTCCAAGAAGGCACCTGCAATGACAGTGGCTGGGACCTCAGAGCTCTTTGATGTGCTCTGAAGAGCCCTTATCCCTCTGCTGATTTGCACTTGGAGGACCGAATAATTTGATAATTCGGCTGTTGTTTTGCTGCTTGTCTACTCTCCTATGATTACGTGAAACTAACAATGATATCCAGCAGCTGCCACCATATCTTCTGAAAACCTGGTGTTACTTGGAAGCCGCAGCCAATAACCAGCAAATATTCCTTTATGGAAAATTTGATGAATGGCAAGACCTAGCTATAGATTATCTTAATTGCAATACTAGATCAACCATGAAAGCTCGAGAAACTTTATGGAAAACATCAAACACAAGGAAAATTGCTTAAGCACCTCACACCACCAAAACTTTGAAGAGAGAAGAATGTGAGCAGTGCTAGATAAAACACAATTCCAATGTTTTCATTGTGCCACATATGCCCTAAAACTTCAAGGAGATGCATTTGACGGGCGACGACGGTCGGACGACGAGCAGATGTGCGAGTTGAAGAAATTTCTAGTAAGAGAGATGTTGAAGAAATTTCTAGAAAGAGAGAGGTCTGGAACGTTCGAATAGCGAACTGGTAGGGCGCATTTGCTGTAGGTGAGAGACAAGTGAACTCTTCACGGTGTCGTAAGGAATAATCCTCGAAACTGCATGCTTATATGGTGTCATGCAATGTGGTTTCCCGGAAGGTTATGAGTGAGAGAGGGAAAATTAATTTTCCTCCAATTAGGATTTTAAATTTTTAAGTTTTATAGTGTTTTTAAATTTGAAGTGGGAAAACTCCTTAGTTAAGAAAAGAAACGTTTTATGCAAGTATAGAAGGTTAATTGAACCTTGTATTTTTGAAGAAACGGTACGTCTGTTGTTGTCCACTCGTTTGATAGCAAAGCAGGGTAAAAATAAACGAAGGAGCATCCATGAGAGAGAGAGAGAGAGAGAGAGAGAGAGAGAGAGAGAGAGAGAGAGCTGGGTATAGAGAGAGAGAGAGGTGGTGGTACTGAAACCTTTTGTGCAAATTTTTGTAGAATCATCACATTATATTAATGAGCTTCTTGTATGTTATGCAGTACAAGCATCTGTTGCAGCTAATACATGGGTTGTCAGTGGTTCCTCCCAAATCAAGAGTAAATTTTCTTACCTTTGATGCAACTGATTTCAAGTTTGTTTAACATGATGCATTGTTTTATGGTGTTCTTGCAAGGCCACAGAATACAAAGACCAGATGGGTTCACACTTACAAGGACAATCAAATTTGTTGTTGCGCCTTAAGAGAGCATATGAATGACTGAATCTTTAATCATTTGCACCAAGTCAAATCTGTTTAAACCTTCGAGTTTGCTGCATTGACTGGAATTTCCTTGTGTACAGAGCTTCAGGATCTGTTACCCGGAATAATCAACCAGCTTGGTATGGTGGTTCAGTTTCTAGCATTCTTTCTCTCCGTTTGTCTTTTTGAAATGCGGTGCATGACTTATAGAACTTAGTGAGATTAAGATTTTGATGTCAGTCAATAAAATTTACTTTCGACTGTTGCTGTAGGTCCAGACAACTTGGTCAATCTTAAAAGGATTGCCCAGCAGTATCAGCGACAAGAGAATGCAGGTGCTGCAGACGAAGATGATGAGGTGCCCGATCTCATCCCAGGTGAAACATTTGAAGAAGCTGCGAAAGAGGAAGTCTCATAAGGAGTTATCCCAAGTCAAATGTAGTCTTAGTATTTGGCTTAGTTGCTATTTGAATTAAAAATTCTGGCTGTCAAAAAGCATGCTTGCATCAAATGTTATCGCAATTTGTAGGCATTAAACATTTGAATTTTGTTACGGAGGTTCTGCCTTGATGGTGTGTCAAGTGTGTCCTCAGTTATGAGCTGATTAGAACCTCGATTATCAGCTGCTTTGAGTCAGCATGTACATGTTGGCGATGCAAATGATGCAGCGTTCTACAGCAGAACACCCTCAATTATTCGAAAATGATTGAAACGTACATGTACATGTTGGGGGTTTAGGTTTCTGGGATGATGTATCCTTCTACTGTTTATTCTTATTGATGAGTTTGATTAGTACACACTTATGTCACAGATCTCCCAAAGCTTTGGAGATATAAGTTACAATTTGCAGCTGACATTGACCGTTGACATAGTTGTGGTAGTTGTGGTTCTTTGGATTGTGATATCCTGGAAGTTTAATATTACCTTTTGTATGGAAGTTTGTCGTAAGTGCACATATACATCTATCATATTTAACACTTGTACGGACACATTACGGTTCAAAGAGGAACGAATTCAGTTACAACCCCATAACTGAGAGAGGAGAAATAAAAAAAGACAGCTTTATTAACGTCTTTTCCGTGCCATAAGGCACATAAGACAAAAAATTGTACATTCAAGTGGCATTGATGGTAAACAGATGGAACAATGTTGTTAAACCAAACTTGCTGAAGCTAATAGAACCACTCAACGATTAGACCAGTAAAACAACAAACCCTAACAAAAGAGTACAATAGTCCAGAAATATGTGGTTTCTTTGTTTTTTTTTTGGGGGGGGGGAGGGGGCGGGGGGTTGGCTTTGGACCAATGAACAAGTCGTTACACTAACCAGTAGCTGTAAAATCACAAGTGAAGAAACTAGACAAGATTAATAAGTATGACTAAGTATCTCTTGAAGACTACAAAATAGGTTTGAGCTTTAATTATGAAACTACAAAGCATGCTTTATTTATTTTGAGAAATAAGCTATAAAGGGACTGCATGGGTTGCAAAATAGCTCTTTGATTTTTTTTTTTAATCTAAGCAAGCTGCTATGTCGCTCTTTTTGGGATTCCTGGATCAGTTCAATTTTTGTAGGATGGCGTCTTCATTTTCAAGCCTTCCACATCAAGTCCTTGAACTTTTCTTTATCAAATGATTGCTATCATTATTTCAGCTAGGCATTATGCTGTATTTTCCTATTAGTTTACTTCTCAATATCAATCCATCATTTTCTTCGACCTTTTAAAATACCTTACAATTTTCACTCACTACCTTTGAAAGTCTCCTTTCTTGCAAGTTGTCAATTCTTTCAATATAATAGATTGCCCTAATCATAGGGAGGTTGGTTTCAACAAAAAGAGTAGAGTGGCATGTATTTGGCTTGGCTCCCTCTTAAGTGGCCAAAAATTTCTTTTTGTGTAAGGATTTGCAGTGTGGTGGATAGGATCATAGGTTGTGGGCTTGATCACCCAAGCTCGAGACCCTATATGTGAGAGTCAGGATACATAGGCTTTGTCAAGAATTGAGCATTGTATTCCAAGGAAATTGGATGCTATGCTTAAAATGGTTGAATTCAAGCTTTGGGTAGAATTTGGGCACCATACCTTCTTCTGAAACGATAGTTTGAGCCATTTTAATTAAAAGTGTTACAAGCAGTTTGCCTATCGATTATTTTTGCATTTTTCCCCTTTTGGTGGGGGCTAGCATTTGAATTGTTGTTGGCAACCATTAAAAACATCAAAAGAGTACAGTTGTTCATAGTTAGAAGTTGTTGAGAATAAAACCCAGCCCAGTTCAGGCCACATTGCATGTGAGAAATACTCCCTATATTACATAACACCATAAATAAGTAACATCCAATGGTAAATAAATACTCGACTCTTCTTGTTCCATCTCCACAAATTTATTTTGGGCATGTAACTTACAATGTGAGAGGAATTTTAACCTCCAATAAGCCCTTGCCCTTACATTTCAATGATGATTTTCAGAGATTTAGACTCTCAAATACTTACCATGCTCTTGAGAGAACCTGCCTTAAGCCTTCTCAAATAAAATATTAATCTTCATTAGCTTTCTTGATTGAGAAACCATTAGGAAAGACTGAGACTTTTCACAAACTTTTTTTTGAGAGAAACAGGGTGTTGTTGAGGCTTTGTGACATACCTAACTAAATCATCTACATGTAAATAGATGTTTGATCACATGATATTGTTAAGCTTAGCATCTCCTCTGCCTTCTAGTTTTAACCGCTTAGTATTTGTCTATAGGTATATTCTAAGGATTCTTGGAGAGAGTTTACAGTCTTGCATTATTTCAATGCTGCTAACCATCTTTGTGGTAAACCCCTTGGAAGTGTGAAATTTTCACCTCTTTGTATATAGTTGTCTAACATCTTCAAACCGTTATGCACTTGAACTTCTTCCAGACATTCCCAAGAATAATTCAATTCTTTGGAACCATATCAAAAGATTTTCAGAAGCTGACAAGGTAACAAAGAAGATATTTGTTTTAACTTCTGTAAAGCCTCTGACTGTCGTCCACATAAAGCTCTTATATGATTTCATATTTTAGTTTTGAGAGTTGATGCAAACTCTAATGGCATGGTTCCAAGTCCACATTCCATGATACTACTCGTCAAATTGAGTAGGCTCTTATCATCAAAACTCCAATATTATTTCAAAAGATTGATGTCAAAAGTGGCTTGGTACTAAACTCAAACTCCATGCTATGGTATCCCTTTGCGAAATCATAATAAATCCACAGTGACAATTTCAATCTGGGAAGGCCAATAATTTCATTGGGCAAGTCAACAAAGAATACATCCAATGAGAACCCGTATTGAAATAGCCAGGTAAGGAAAAATCATAAACACGCAATCATGCATTCCTCACATGTAAAGGTCAAGGCTCGTGCATTTGCACTATATATGGTAAATTGCAGTATGCATTGTACAAATATTTGGCCTCATGACCACAGTTCTGTGGCCTGCCATCCAAAACATTTCATTGGAAACTCTATACAATAATATAGCAATGTTATAGATCCAGTTACAAAATCAAATCACATTTGATTTTCAAAACAGTTCACACATGTGCATAAATTCTATTCCACTTATTTGATTAATACTTGAGCTCATTCTTTGTGTTTCATGCTCATGTACAAGGTTTTGATGTCATTTCCATGTCCTGCTCAGTTGGTTAGCTTGGCATCCAAAGTTTTTTGTCCCAAGTTCACGCCTCCTCTTGGAAACCAAGAAGCATTTCCATTGTCCAAATCCATGTCCCTTCAGAAATCTTGAATTAGAATATAAATCCATGTCCAAATCCATTCTTTTGTGAAAATGTCTAGTCCTACCTTTACCAAGAAACTGAAATAGTCCATCCCCAAAGGATTTACTTGATTTATGACCCACATAAAACACTTAATATTGCTGAAGAGAGATACAATCATTAAATCAATCTCTCAAAAAGGACCCATGCCTCAGAAGTTATATATCACACCAGAGGGACGTTAAGTTCAAGTGAATAGAAGAAATTTTCACTCCATTTTTATTAAACTAAACGGTCTTTGCAGAGACATCTACTTGAAAGTATATGTTAAGGTTGGGGGCAATGGCTTTTAGCCCGTGAAGGCTCTGCCCAAGAAGCCTCGCGGGCAGAAAGCCCCCAGCCCAGCCTGGGACTTTAGCCGGCGTAGACACCACCCATCTGGGGTATAACATCCTGCCATCAGAGGTTGGCCAGACTTTTATGGGAGTAATCCCCTGCCAGGCAAGCTCAAAGAGGTGTTATGCCTCTAGAAAGACCATTCTCCCATACTTTGGGACACCATTGGCAGTTGTAATGAGGACATTCATTGATCCCTTTTAACTCATCCTTGGATTTTCATAAAAAGTGATGAACCAAAAAGTACTTCTTTCATGTCTTCAGGTTGCTCTCCTAAAATAACTTTCCTGCAGCTCAATTGCTTAAAAACGACTGCAAATCGTCTGTACAGAACTCCAAGATCCAGTACCAAAGTAACCGAAACCATAAACAGGATATTGTTCCTACATTGAACTTCTTCTCCACTCTCTGTAGAAAAAAAACTCAGTAATCAAGTCTGTTCTTGGTTGGAATTAGAAAACATCAAAGGCTCAATGTTCAAGCTCAGCTTGGTTTTGTCATATCCATTTACAGTCCCTACTGAAAAAAAAGAGGAAAAAACTGGCTGCCTGTTCATGGGTTCTATGTAGACCACGTAACTGGGGTATATGAGATTTCCAGATATCCACAGTGCTGCTGCCATAGCGGATAGTTGAAGCTGCTGACAGAGCTACCACGCTGAGCAGGCAGAGGGTTTGACATCATGCTGTTTTCTTCTTCAATAGCCATGTCTTCTGCTTGATCATCGATCTGCATTTCTTTGGCAGAATCTTCATTAGTGAAGAATTACTCTTTAGAGCTCTCACCCACGTCTAAGATGCCCGGGTCTGCAACACAAAGTGTGGCCTGGCTTGTTGGACTATTTCCGAAGGAGTGCCAAACTGGTGGAGAAGCAAGCCAGGGAATAATTGCAAGACTGGATTCGGCGGATGATGGTTCATTCTGCTCAATCGAGGAGTCATCTAGAGAGGATGAAGAGTTGGGTAGATGTTTTAGGAACTCATTGTGAAGCTTGTCCGATGAAGGGAACAAGGTAGAGTTGCTTCCCAAAATATGAAACCCTGCAAATAATAGTCAATTTAACAGAAAATTTTCAGTTAAAGACGATCCCTATTATAGATAACATCTCAAAGATGTACCGAAATATAA